>CANSZD010000217.1:0-65000 GCA_947648045.1 Beta corolliflora | reverse complement strand
TGGGGGAGGATCTACACAAAATTATTCGACAGATAGGTCATAACTAGGTGATCAAGTTAGAGCTAGGAAAGACATGATTCAATTTTCAACTTGAATAGCTACCCACCTATTGTAGATGGGTCAAGTTAGAGCTACAATGGCCTGGTCTTATCTTTCTTAATACATTAATATAAGACCATGATTTTTTCTTAAGAAATCTTTTAATTATCTTAGGTATATGTTACGTGTATCTTTAGTTATTATATGATCTTGTTACGATCATATTACTTATCATGATTTCTTTTTCTTTTTAGTGCTAGTGATCATGATCTCTTAATTACCACATCTATGTATACATATGATGATGGAGTATATCTCTAGCTTGTTAAGTGTCCGTTTATACTTTTCGAAAGCGAATCATGCACGCCAACTGTATATCTTATTTTGTAGCAAGATCGTCTGTAATGGATCAATCCCCATAAGCATATCCTGCTAAAATCTTTACTACTATTGAAGTGAAGAATGGTTTGACCGATTTATTTCTGTGAAGTGTTAATAACTTTTTTTTTCGAGGTGTTTACATTTCACAAATTCTACACTTTCGCATTATCATATTATCTTTGATTACTTTCTTTTTTTTTTTTTGCAATTTTTGATATTTCTATTTCTTATATGTAATAATTCTACAATTCGTGCAGTTTCAAGAATTAGAAGGCGAAGTGGAATCTTACGTTGTTGACTCGAACAAAAGAAAAGCAAGCGACTTAGTTGAAGTAAAAACAGAAACTACTCCAAGCCAGTTAGTTGAAGAAAACACAGAAACTACTCCAAGCCAAAAAGTTTAAGTTTTATACTGGTATCTTAGCTTAATTGATAGTTGACACTGATGTGTTAATTATCAAACTCATGCGATACTTCAATTCTTGTCTATATTTTGTATGCTAATCGTGTTCATTTTTTTCAATTCTTTTAACTTATTGTACTAGCCTTTTATGCACGCGATGCGTGCGTCAATTGTTTGGGTTTGTTCTTAAATTTCATCTAAATATAATTTTGAAAGTGTAATTTATAATCATTATAGTCCAAACTAATGTAATTTATGAAGTGTTTAGAAATTGTGACGAACATTTAGATGTAAAATCTACAGTCAAATTAGATTTGTAAAAGTTTTTTTTATTGAGTAACCATTTTTCTCATTATGTCAAGTTACTTTGTTAATGCTTATTTAATTTATTATTGGAATTTTAAGGAGACACTAATACACACCATGAGTCCATGACCCCATCTTTAAATTAGGAAAGGATATAATTATAGAAAATCAAAGTATGCAAATTATATATTTAGCTAAGGACAAAATAGACTTTCCATAAGAGGACACCATAGCTCCTCCCTTGATTTATATAATAGAGATTAATTCACTTACGTTGTAATTTCATAGTACTAAAGAAATAAATACTATTTTTGTGGGCCTAGAGATGGCTCCTTTTTTAGCAACATAAATTTCAATATTGTATTATATATATTCATAGATAAAAAGATTGACCCCTTAAACAAACAATCATATTCATATGGAATTAGTTTTAAACATGTACAAGTTCGGGAAGAAGCCCGCTTCGGGTTGTCATGGTTTGGGTGTGAGTTCAGTTCTTCTCAGATTATCTTGAGTTTTGAGTGATCCTTGTGTTAGGTGCATTTTGGCGGATCCTGAATTTACAAGTCAATTTGAGTGTCTAGTCAAATTTGGGTTGGGTTCGAGTGATCATCTTCTGTTCCATTGAGTCAAGTCATGATTGGTTTTTGGATGGGGCCACATTTTTCTCAATCTAATTATTGCAGGTTGTGTTTAGGACCTAACTAAAAAATAAACTCATTATCTTCAATTATATCGAATTTATTTTTCAAATAACAATTGATAACACAAAATCGATTTAGCATTTCCTAAAACTTTTGCCCTCGTACAAGTATTCAAATTAATTTGGGATGATGGGAGTAATTAATAATAATAAAAGGCAAGGAACTTTATGGCACAAAATGGCCCATCTCCACCCTCTTCTGCTTTATAGCTTAATTTCGATCCTTTTTTTGTTTCAATTTATCTTGTCATCATTCACAAGCATGTTTTAGGCTGATCTCTGATCAATATCAAATGTAGTTTTTTCTCTCCATATATATAAAAGAAACTACAACATAACCATATTATTCATCTGATCCTACTAAATTGAAAAACCAAAGGATTCGGTAAGCCTCATTGTCTCACATTTTCTACGTTAAATCAATTTTCTACCACGGTCTCGTAGCTCAGACTCGTCATATTCTCAACCTTTATGTCTTTCACTAGTAGAATAAATGCTAATTGCGGCGGTCATTAAGTGGCCTATTGTGGCGGTTTTAGCCGCGCCGCAAATAAGGGCGCAGCAATAAGTAATTCCTATTGCTGCGGTTCCTACCCAAAACCGCAGCAATAGGTAGTGTCAATAATAAAAAAAATTGAAAAGTAACCTATTGCTACTGTTTTTACCAAACAACAACAGTAATAGGTTGCTTTTTTTTATAAAAAAAAATTCATACTTTTCTAATGTCATATACCAGTATACTACACGTCTACACCCACACAACATTTACAAAACCACAACCAAATTTGTTGGAATTCATTCAAACATCAAATTAATTGACAAATTCCAGAACTACAACATTATACATTTGACATTATAAGTTTTATGTTGAAATCAGAAAATACACATAAGATCTAAAAAAATATATACAAATGATATCTAAAAAAATACAAATTAATTTAATTCATCATAAACCTAAAATACAGATTCAATTAGATCTACAAAATTAACAAAAAATTAGATTGAAAAAAGATGAAAGATGAGCGACTTAGATCCACGAGCACTTAATCTCGCCGGAGAAGAAAGCCGAGCGACGAACCACAACATTGAATTGCTGCAGAAATTTTGAAATTAGAACTCGCCGGCGAGAGGAAATTCTCGAAAAACAATACAATTAAAAAAAATGAGAACAATGCGCAAAATTAGATCTACAAAATTAACAAAAAATTAGATTAAAAAAAATGAACGAAGAGGAAGACTTACGACGAGTGACAAACGAAGAGGAAGATTCCGACGAGCGACGACTTGAATCTGTATTTGAGAACGACGACGAGCGACAAGGACCGTTGATTTCGGCGATGGAAGATGATGCTGACGACCGAGAAGATGATGGTGATGGTTTTTCTCTCTCTCTTCGCTTGAGTGGTGGACGACCGAGAAGATGATGCTGACGGCGCGCCGGAGAATGATGGAGGAATAATGAGAGAGGGAGAACGAGTGAGAGAGGGAGGAATAATGAGAGTGAGAGAGGAAGGAAGAATGAGAGTTGAAGGAGATGGTGAGATGAGGGAGTTGAAGGAGACGGTGAGGAAGGGAAACGGTTAGAGAGAGAGGGTGAGAGAGAATCAGTGAGAGGAATTGAGAGGAGTGAGAGAGAAGTTGAGAGGAGTGATTTGTGAGGTAAATGGCGCTAGGAGTGAGCCACTCAACTTTTAAAAAAAACCCTAATAACCCTATTGCTGCGGTTATGGGTGGGAACCGTAGCAATAGATCTGGTCAAACCAGTCAACAAATTTTGAAAAAAGTCTCATTGACTTCTATTGCTGCGGTTTCCATCCAGAACCGCAGCAATAGGTTAATTTTCGATTTTTCCTTTTCTTTTGACGCAGTTTATTGCTGCGTATTGGTAAAACCGCCGCAATTCAACCGCCGCAATTAACATTTATTCTACTAGTGTTTGTTTGCATTAGGGAGATATGGAATGATCTAGAGATGCCCATTTATGAAAACTGTAGCAATTATTAGATACAAGGGGAATATTAAATAATAAATAAATAATTTAAAAGAAAAATGGTCAAAATTGTACTTTGATGAGCATAAAAATCATGATAACCATCGTGGATCCGATCGCAGGCGTCTATCTTGTAGCACATGGCTGACTCCGAGTAGCCCCAGGTTGCAATGTTATAGTAATGATGCTTCTCGAAACCGGAAGAATAAAGTTATGCTCGACTAAGGGGAAAGAGGAAAGGAAGAAGGTTAGCCCAATATATCAAGTAAACTAGTATAATAAGACTATAAGAGTATCAAGGTTGAGTCAAAATCTTGCTATTTCGTCCTATATTATAATTTTAGCAATATGAGGTGGAGACGCAAGTTTTGAGGAGAGGAAGTGATAGTGAGATTTAATAAGAGTGATCCATATGATGAGGTGAGCGATGGAGATAATATATTGACTATTGATAAATAGAGGATTATATTTGAGCATAAATAAGAGGTTTTGATCATTCTAGATGATTGAATAGTCAAATTCTCTATTATTGGTGCTTGGTAAATATTGTAATCAAAGATCAACTTTTATGACCCAAACCTCTAATTTTGAAAAGGCTAATGAAAATATTATTTTTTTTGGTGAGAGAGGATTGAGGTGAAATGCCAATCAGGCTAATATACTATCAATTATTTACAAACACACTCTTATAACTACAAAATAAACCCTAATTAGAGACGGAAATTTCCGTCTCTAAATAAGTACAATCCGTCTCAAATTGCATTTAGAGACGGAAAATGGGACATCCCTATAGGAGGCGTCTCAAAAAAAATTGTGACGAAATTTTCGCAGCTCCATCTCAAACTTGAGACGGATTATATTCCGTCTCAAATTTGTGACGGATCGTATTTCGTCCCAAATTTGAGACAGAATACTTGTCAAAAATTTTGAGACGAATTTTTTTTAGAATACATCTCAAATTTGAGGCGGAATTTTTTAGAGTCGTACGTCTCAAAATTCTCTCAAAATTGAGACGATTATTATATAAGCCATCTCAAATTTGAGACGGAATAATTAAGCATCCGTCTCTAATTAGGAATTTTTTTTTCTTAAAAATATATTCATAGTAGTCTAGCTATAGTACGTAATCATAGTTCATATATGACAATACCTATACATGTCCTTATCATCACTTGCTCATATAACAACATTTACACAAAGTTTTGCAAGAAATGGATGAAATATTTTGCAAATCTTAACTAGAACCACAAGACAAGACCAAACAATTTTGATTCCAAATTCGCACCATTAGTGTATCACTCGCCAATACCAGCCATAACAGGAATATTATTGATTAATTCAATGATAAGGCATAGAAATGTATACTAAAAAAGTAGCAGTATTCCCATTTAAGTCACACATTGTCCAGCAGCCTCAAAAAATATGTGTCATCATTGACGGCTTGGTTGTTGTTCTTGTTGATCATGTTGTCTCTCTTGAGTGTCTCAACATTTTCCTAATATGCATAAACAGCAGAATACTGTATAAAAGATCCGAGTTCTCAGAATACTAACTAAGAGAATCTGCAGATAGCATAAACATCAGTAATATCAATTTTATCAGCTTGTTTATGGAAACTAAATTGATAGTTTATCTTAATCAAACTCTAATATATTTAACACTCCTTTTAGCATTCTTTTAGCACTCCTTTTATCTTAATCCTTCTTTTACTGCTCGAAGTTCCAAACTCTAATATATTTAACACTCCTTTTAGCATTCTTCTTTTATCTTAATCATGTAGTTTTATTAATTCAAAGAATTATATGAATGTTGTGGGGTCTACCAGAAATATTTGTTAGTTTAACACTTTCACTTCTCTGCTGCCAGAAGAGAGCATAGTGATGTTTCCTGGAAAATTGCTACCAAAAGATCCTCTGTCAAACTTTCACCATGCATGTAAGCCAACTTAATAACTCCACAAAACCACAAAAAAAAATCCTCAGCTCAGGTCAATCTAGTTTTTCAAATCAATAATGTACACATATGATTCAGCATCACAAAGGGACATATCCATTTCCACTGAGATTATACAATTACAACATTCAAACTGATATAAAATAGCTCATATACGCCTAAGTTACATCAAACACAGTTTCACTTACATATGCAATTGAGAATGAGTGCTTCAAAATCAACAGACCCTCAAGCTTCAACACAACTCTTCTCTGAAAAAAGATTTTAAGATTAAAGTTAGCTTGAATGCTCCTTCAGTAATGAATAAAATCAATGCTGCTCAAATAAACTATTCGTTACATGTCGACCTCCAACAGGTTCCAACTCAAATTATACAATAAAATATAATGAAATTACTCAACTCCAGTAACACTTGCTTAAAAAACACACAGAATTCGATCAAAATCAGCCACTGGCTACATTGAATACTAACAGCACAGCATTGCTCAATCGCATCACCATAATTTCCGACTCAAATTAAACACTAAAATCCAATCAAATTACTTCACTCCAATAACACTTGCGCAAAAAACACAAAAAAATTTGATCAGAATCAACCACCGACTACAATGAATACTAACAACACAGCATTGTTCACTCGCACCACCAATCAACATCTGACAAAAAATTCCAACTCAAATTAAACACTAAAATCCAATCAAATAACTTGCGATGAAATTGAAACAGAAATCACAGTCATAGAATTTTGAATCAGATATAAAAAAACACATATCAAAGTGAAGCATAAATCACAGAAAAAAAATGAGCATATGAAGAAATTAGGTATTTACCTTTAAGAAACTTGCGAAGAAATTGCAGACCTAGAGATTCAATAAGCCAAACAATCCAATTATTGCGATTTCGAACCTTTCATGAATTAGCTGGAAATTTCAATGCATCTTCGAGTGTTGATTTTGCTTTGATATGATGTAAATTTGATCAAATCTTTCGAAAAAATCCAATTTGCCGTTGAATTTGGCGATAATTTCAGATCAGTGAACAACAAGACCGATGAATGGCGACGATTTTTTAAGACTTTTCGAAAATTCTACGAGGTGTGTTTGAGGAAGAGAGAGAGAATGAATGGAAGAATGTCAGAGGTGACGATTTCATATCAGTAAAAATGTTAGAGGTGACGATTTCATATCGTAAAAAGTAAAAATGTTAGAGGTGAGTTTACATACTCAACTGAGAGATGATACACATACACAACTACACAAGGTTTATGTGGTCGCTCACATCTGTGGCACAATAAAATTGTCTTACATCAGTGAGAGAAAAAAAATGGGAGGGAAAATGGAAAACTCTTGGGGGGGAAATTTTCACTGATTTGCGCCAAAAGGTCCTAGTTGGCGGTAAGTTTGGAGCCAACATTTCATTGTTTCACCAAAAAATATTTCTCTCTCTCTCGTAATTTTAGAAAAGTTACTAAACTTCACAGTAACTTTTTGTTCTAAGTTGAACTTCCTCCATTACCGAGCAAAGCCATTAAAGTCTATCACTTTTCCGGCCAAAAAATTTTCCGGCGAGCAACTTTTTTTCCGCAATTAAGAAGCCAAGGGTTCTTGTAGCAGAAATTCATTCGTCAAGTGAATTAACGGCATGAAAAATGCATTAAAGATAGCATCCATTCTTATCCGGCGAGAGTAAGAGCTGTCGAAAACTATTTTTCAGGGGAGGAAATATAACTTCATCCATCAACCATCCAAAAGTGGTAAGCATATGTAAATCAACTTAATTCTGAGATTAATTTACCGGTTAAAATAAGTATTAGATAATGGTGAGAGTATAAGAATAGTGAATGACCGACTATTCTAGTATTAAAACAATAAGCTGTTGATGATAAATGATTGTTCCAGTAGTTCGTTATGATGTAGAAGATGAAGAAGATGAGAGAATAACGGCGGAAGTTTTTAGGGTTTGTAGGTTATGAGCAGGACTACAGTAGTGTTGATTAATTTTTTTTATTTCTATTAGTAACAAAATTATATAATATAGAAACTAAATAGGGATTTAATTAATTTCATTATACATTTCTATTAGTATCACAAATGTATAATATAGTAAATGAATGGGGATTTAATTAATTTCAGTTGACATTTATAGTAATATCATACTTATTTAAATAGTAGCTAAATATAGCTTTAATTAATGAAAGTGCAATGGATAATATAGAAGGACAAGGAGAATTCATAATTGATCTCAATCAAAGTTTGCCTGAAGAACAAGTACAGTTGGACTTGAATGAGAAAGTAGTTGTTAATGTAACAGAAAAAGGGCTGCATTTCGACTTGAATGAGGAAGTAGTTCCAAATATAATAGAATTAGAAGAAGAAGAAGAAGTGAATTTGGACGTGAATGAGGAAGTAGCGCAAAATGTAATAGAAATAGCAGAAGAAGTAGAAGTGCATTTGGAAGTCAATGAGGAAGTAGCGCGAAATGTAATAGAAATAGCAGAAGAAGAAGGAGAAGTGCATTTGGAAGTCAATGAAGAAGTAGCGCGAAATGTAACAGAAATAACAGAAGAAGAAGAAGTGCACTTGGACGTCAATGGGGAAGGAGCGCGAAATGTAGCACTTGAAGAAGATGTTCACTTAAATGAGAAAGAAGTTAGAGATGTAATTGAAATAGTTGAAGAATATGATGTGAACTTAAATGAGGAAGAAATTGAGCCAACAAAAGGAATGTGTTTCATATCGGGTGTAGAATTTGCCAAGCATTGTCACGACTATGCTTATAAAAAAGGGTTCGAGATTTTTGCTAGAACAACTTGTTTGATGGAGGAATACAAGCAGAAAGGTGTTAAAAGAATAGGGGTGGGAGATCAAGAGCCAAAGTACCATATGATGGCCAGAATACGATTTTGTTGTAAGAAGGGGAGATTGAAACAAACTCATGGATCAAATGTTACAGGATGCAAAGTGTATGTTGATGCACGCATGAAAGATGGTAGAATGGTGATATGCACTTGTAATCCAACTCACAATCACGACCTTAATCCGTCGTGCAGCAGATTTATGGTTAATTACAGGAATATTAATATTGATGAGACAAGTTTCGAGAAAATGGTCACCAATGACGTCGCGGGTATACCCATGTCATAGAACTTCAATGCGATGTTGGTCGAAAACGGAGGGCATGAGAACCTAACATACAATCAGAGGGACTTGCGGAATGCAGTGAACGTCCATCATCGTAAATCGAGAATTGAAGGAGATGCAGCTGCTCTTGAGAAATACTTCGAGAAGAAGAGTAAAATGAATAGTCAATTTTACTACAACATCGAGAAGGATGAGGAAGGGAGGCTGATGAATGCGTTTTGGTCTGATGCAAGGAGCAGGGCTGCATGTAAGGAATTTGGAGATATGATCACCTTCGACACAACCTTCTTGTGCAACAGGTAAGTTCCCTATGAGATCATGACATACTATACGTAGTTAAACAAATATGTAGTATTCAAGAACGAGAAATTAGTATTGTAATTTAAAAGTAAAGTACAGGTATTTAATAAATAATCTAGTATCATAAATTATAACTTAGTATCCGTTGACACCTGTCATATAGACTGTATTTAAAAATATGTAGATGAACAATAAATTAGTATCACAAACGATAAACTTAGTATCTCTTTTCACACCTGCTACATGATAGTTGTATATATCATTTGATAACAGTATTATTCGTTTTTGTCTCGCTTTGTTGAAAAGGTATCGAATGCCGTTTGCTCCTTTTGTTGACGTAAACCATCACGGGAAATCAATCATGTTCGCAGCAGCATTGATCTCACACGAAGATGCCGAGACATTTGTGTGGGTTTTTAAGCAATGGCTATCATGTATGGGTAAAGGCCCAAGGGGTATCCTCACTGATCAATGCAAGGCCATTGGAAAGGCTGTTGCTACAGTTTTTCCAGATATCCCTCACATATTATGTCTGTGGCACCTACTTCAAAATTCATGGAAGAACTTGGGATCTTCTCGAAAAAACTTCACAGAATTAGAAGAGTGCATGCTTACAGTTGTCCACGATTCTCTATCTACAACCGAGTTTGATGAAGCATGCGGGGCGATGGTAAAGAAATTTAAACTCGAAAATCATACTTGGATGAAGGATGCATTTGAAATGAGGGAAAGATGGGGCCCTGGTTATTGGAGAAGCACATTTTGGGCTGGCATGTCATCCACACAGAGAAGTGAAGGTATGAATCGATTCTTCAAGACTTACGTGTCCCTCAATACCGGGCTGCTTCAATTTATTGAACAATACGAGATGGCCATGCGTGAATGAGCCCCATGTATGTGATCGGACCATACTAGTGGAGGAGGTGTTCCATAAGGCATATACTGATGCCAAATTTAAAGAGGTGAAAGACGAAGTCATTGGTCTAAAGTACACGAACATTTGCCAAACGGGGGGTGACGAGACTATGACTTTTTACAATGCCGATGAAAAGGTTCCATATCCGATATGGAAATCAAAGTGGAAGCATTATACTCTCTCCGTTAGCAAGGTAAAAGGTGATTATTCTTGCTCATGTAAGCTTTTTGAATTTAAAGGTATTTTGTGTAAACACATAATACGTGTGATGGAGGTGGAAGAAGTTGAATCCATTCCCGCAAAATATATATTGGATTGATGGAGGAAGGATGTTGTTCGATCTTATGAGGATATCCATGTGTCATACTACGACCCGGATGATTCACTACGTGTGCAGAAAATGAGAGAAATATATCAAAGACACAAGTACCTTCTTTCATTGGCAATGCATAGTGAGAAGACTTTCTTGATGTACAAGGAAGCGACGGATAGTGTTCGTTGCGCCTTAGAGGCCTTTATTGGTATAGATGGCAACGCTACATATGAACAAGTCTGGTGGGATCCCTCGGTTCAGAGGGTTTATGGAAGGAGAAGGCTGCGTTCGAAACACTGCAACCTAAGACACTTTGATAGGTGTGTAGTGCATGCCGAAGGTTGCACAAAAGACCCTGTAGACAAACGACACACAGGACGGGCTGCCAAAGGGAAGTCGAATAAAAGGCGAAAGCGCAAACAAATTGAAGACGATGAGGAAGTGAATGAGGTAACTAAAATTTAGCGTTAAGGTGACTTTTATCAAGAATGGTATATCATTGTTTGCCGATGTGTTCGTATATTTTTTATATTAGCTGTTACTAATTTTAATATTATGTTCCTTATATGGAACTGGGCAATAGGAAATCGAAGAAGAAGGGTCTGAAAGCGATGACCCCCAACCAAAGAAAAAGCGAAAACGTAAACAAACTAGGGAATGTGAGGAGGCAGTGAATGAAGTAAATTAAATTTTACGTTAAGTTGAATTTTATGAAGAATGGAATAGCATAGTTTCACGATGTTGTCGTATATTTTTAATAGTTACTGTTACTAATTTTAATATTATGTTCCTAATATGGAACTGGGCAATAGGAAATCGAAGAACAAGGGTTTGAAGGCGATAACCCTAAACCGAAGAAAAAGCGAAAACGTAAACAAACTCAAGAACATGAGGCAGTGAATGAGGTTAGTAAAATTAATTGTCACGGTTAATTTTATATTTTTTTTGTTTTTATTATATCAAGAATGGAAACTCGAATTATCATGATTCTAAGTTTAATATTATGTTTCTTATATGGAACTGGCCAATAGGAAAATGAAGAACAAGTGGTTGAAGGTGATGAAGGGACTAGTCGAGGAGTGGGTGCCCAGAAGATAGCGAAAAAAAGCAGGGCAAGTCGAAAATTGAAAATTGACTTGAGCTTAGGGTTGTGAATTATAGCAAAACATAACTTATCTATTGATGTTTTTTGTTATTGAATTATATGATGTCTTGTAGTACGCAGTACGCTTGAACTATTGTCCTAGGACGAGGTGACACATTAAGACAAAATTAAAACAATATTGTTTTAACACATTCGGAATATGATTCTAGTAAACTATTAATGTATGAAAAAGGTGGCAAATTCTGTTGGCAACTACAACTATCATGTTACTAGAAAAGGTCAACCTGATTACCAAAAAAAAATGAAGTTATCTGAGACAATATTTTCACTAAGCCACACATAATCTTTATAACCATAAAAGCGTATAAAGTGCTATGTCATAAGTTGTTTTGAAATAGTCTTCCAGAACATACTATTAAAACTAAATATCATCCTACTAAAACCATAAAGTGATGTAATACTATTCATCCAAGGTGAAAAAACATATCCCATAGTCACCTAATTGTTACGATCACAAATAAATTTAAAAAAAATTTACATCATTAATTGTTTTCTACTTATCGTCCACACTGACTTAGCTACATATTCATTGTTTTATACTCTTCATCATCATTTCCCCTCAAAAAAAATATTCTGCAACATTAAGCGTCTTGGTATTTCATTGCTGTTCCATGACAGGAAGTATTCCAACGCAAACTTACGATAAAGCATCACATCATCCAGGTACCACTGTACAAAAGAAAACTTAGAGTAAGCGTCAATTATAATTCTTGAACATTTTACATAATTTATTTACAATTTTGTTCAACACACCTTTACATAAGGAAGCACATTATCGACCAGACCCATAAGGTGTAAGATAACTAGCATCCCAGAGTCTTCAATGCATCTTTCTTTGGGGATGAAATCGTACGATTGAATCGGCCAACGAGTTAGATTCCACGTGCTCAAGCAGGTAGGGTCAACGAACTTCAGTGCTTCCATTGTGTGCTTTTTCTAAGATCAAATCAAATAAAATAATCCAAACCTTCCGACTTTAGGGATGGTACATGAAATCTACACTTAACAGGGCTTACCAATATAGGGAGGACTTCATTCAGGGTGCCTTCACGAGAATCTGAAGTTTCCGCAATAATAATGTATAATTTCTGCTTTCTTTGATTGGCCGAGAACAACATCCATCTCCCCTTATAGCAGACATGCATGAACAATTGCACATGTAAACGCATTGAATGAACAGAAAAAACCAATATGTAACTAAGGAAAGAATATATGATTATATTTTAAATATATACTTATGTTGCCAGTTCATACTGTTGTGTTTCTAGAACAACTAGAAATGATTAAATATAAAATACAAAGTTGAAAAATTACTTATATATTACTCGTATTATGTTGTCAAAAAACAAAATACTTTAAAACATACCCTGTCAACTATTGTGAAATTCACTCCAGCTTCGACGTCACTCTTAAGCACAGATCCACCACGCCGTAGTGTAGCTGTCATGCTCTTTCCATTCGCTTTTTGATTCGCAACGACGTCGCACTTATATAGATAACCGAATTATTACAACATATGATATAAATTTCCATCAATTCATAAAAATATTACTTCCATTTATGAAAATATCAATACCAGGTAAGAGGCTGATATAATATATCCATCTCCCATGACACACCCAGTCAATGAGTCGTGGTTCACACTCATAGTAAAAGCCGTCATGATCTTCGATTGGAAAAGACCAAAGTTAGACGAGGTTTGAATGTAATATAAAACAAAAAATAACTGAATCCGTGTACAATGTGAACATGTGATGTGATAGTTACCTGAGGACTGATACTCCCACCCTTTTGAAACGAGTCGTGCAACATTCCTCGCGTGAGGGTAACAACTTTGAACTTAAAAACTTCCTTTTCTTTCAATCTGAATAACAAAACGTATTTGAACTGACTATCATATTCACACTAATAACAATACCAACATAAATATTTATATTTAATTGCGATATATGATATATGAACGGTAAAGAATAATGAATGTTTACTTGTCTGAGATTGATTTCTTGTCCAAAACACTATTAAGAGCATTTATTACGCGCGGTAGAAAAGTTGGTGGCGTAATATTTGGAATTGTCGTCGTCTCCTTGTTCTTCTTTCTACCACCATTATCTTCTTGTTCCTCTTCCTCTTCCTCTTCTTCTTCTTCTTCTTCTTCTTCTTCATACCCCTCTTCCTCTTCCTCCTCATCCTCCTCTTCTTCCTCCTCCTCATCTCCCTTCTTCTTCTCATGACGTGCCTTTTTCTTCTTCTTTGATTCCTTCGACTTACCCTTTAGATTTTCGAAGCATAAAATATATATTAATATCAAAACATAGAAATACCTTTAGTGCATGAGTTCCACACGGAATAAAAATGATGTGTTAATAGTGAACAACCTCGTTGCGTACCTTCCTCTTCAGGGTTACATTCCTATCTCGCGTAACTTTTCTCCTCGTAACAGTAATCTGAGGCTGAGGTTCATCATCATCGCTGCCTTCAGATCCAGAGGATTCAACATTCTGCCAGGGGGGTACAGTCATTTGTTCCCCTATAGGGTAATCCTGACCATACACCACATTCCTGACTACCTATAATTTTGGATCAATAATATTTGACCATAAATACATACTGATAATATTAAAAATACTTACTATCTATTTCCCTACAAACACAAACAAATCGATTCCACTTCCATTGAAAAAGATTATGATACTATTCTAAACACTTAATTATGTATGAGTAAGGACATGAGAATCTGACCTCTGCATTACCATAAGTTCCATCTGGTAATTTGTCGGCTGCAATCGCCTTCTCCATATCTGCTTGCTGCCATGCCCCTATCCTGGGTTGAAGTTTGTCCCATCTCATCCCTTTACCATTAATGTTTAGCCTGTCCAGGTACGCAATCTGCAACACCACAATCAATAACAACCGAATAAGTACATTTAGAGAAATTATTTTGTTACCAGGATAATCATGTTATTATTAATATAAATACTTACCAAAAGAACCAAGGCACATCCTTTGAATCCGTCACCTTTGTCTTGCTTTGTGGTCTTTACATTCCAATCAAGAATCCATTTAGACCAATTCCATTTTTTTGGGTTTTCTATTATCTCTCGACCGAGTACTTTGCACAATGTTGGAGAAATAAAATTGCTCTTGGTCACACACAACACTTGACCAAGGGAGTACAAAAATAAAACTCCTCAAAAAGTTGCGCCTGTTTTTTCTTTCCTCGACGCACTTCTGATGTACTACATCATAGCGTATGCCACCAACGTTATTGTAATATTGCTTCCACTTATTGTACTCCTTGTCAGACCCCTTGACGTCAGGAATTTCAAAGGTTGTGCTTCCGAATGGCAACCCAGATATCCACCCAACCATATTCGCGTCAATTGTGATGATATAATCGTCGCGAATACGCAGGGTTTGGCTAACATTATCCCAGCGCGTAACCAACCAGTTCTTAAAATATAGTGAATACTTACGATCTTAGTTAAAACATAGTAATCGAGCACTCTCGGCTATATGATTTATTCCTTAATGTGGTGATACATATTCAATTGACGATTACATATAGTTCATATCTTAGTTCTAAAGGTCGTATGTATTCAATTGATCAACGATACCGATAGTCCCTTTAACATATGACTAACTAATATCGGATCCCATATGTTTCAACCGAGAGGGAGACTTTAAAATAAAATAGTGAATACTTACGATCTTAGTTAAAACATAGTAATCGATCACTCTCGGCTATATGATGTATTCCTTAATGTGGTGATACATATTCAATTGACGATTATATATAGTTCCTATCTTAGTTCTAAAGGTCGTATGTATTCAATTGATAAACGACACCGATAGTCCCCTTAACGTATGACTAACTGTAGGCGTGTTTTTATTTCGCCTACACGGTGTGAGCACGTATTAGATTTGACTACCCCACTGTAAAGGTTTTATTGAAAATTATTTTGTATTGAAAGAAGTCGCCAACAATTCTTTTTAAGAAGAATCATAAACCTAATTGGATATGGGAAAAAACATAGGGACAAATTATCCAATGTAGATTTCCCCGTCTTGACTCCATATATGGTCAAAGTGAACCAAAGATTGAGTTCGGAGGTGAGGGTATGAATATAGTCACAATGAACCACATCCGCCCAGTGTTGGCCTCTACTAAATATCGATTCATTGCAGATTTTATGCCAGAGAATAATCAAATAACAATTTAAACACCCTAAAAATATTTAGTCTAAGTAGGTTCAGGAAACACATAAAAAGACTATTTTTAGTGACATGTTATTAGGCAATCAATTTACAGGGAACCTAGCAGGTTGTCCAAATTAATCTGATTAATATTAGAACAGTTCTTTAGGTCTTGTTTAACAATAATAACATGTGGGTGATAAAAATCATGCAGGACAATCATAATAATATGTATAGAATAATCAAGCAAGCATGTAATATACAAAGGCATGAATAAATATAATATGAATATGAAATCAAAGAAAGTATAGAAAAGAGGTTAGAATGTACAGTAGAGCGATTTTATATTAAAGATCTACATCATGAAATAAATTGTTAGTAACTTCAATATAAAAATAATTTGTTTAAGGATCCTCAGGTATTATACCTATGCGGCTTAGATTGAGGAGCACAACGATCTATAGGCGAAGCAATCGTGAAACCAAGAACGCAGTGAATGAAAGTATTGATTGATTGAAAGTATTTGAAAGTATTTGAGTGTTTGAGTGTTTGTAGTATTCGAAGTGTATTTCGGAGTTTTCGAGAGAATTTGTATTCGTGAAATAATAATATGAAAAGCCGTCCGTAATTCAGGAAATTCCGGGTATTTATAGAAGACAAGGCACGTGCGCCTCACGCACGCCCTGCGCCAGGCGCAGGCCTACGTGGCAAACACAGTGCCACGCGTCAGGCACACATTGGTGTGCCTGACGCAGCCAGCCCAATCAGAGATGCACATGTGTAAACACGTTTTGAAAAGATAGAAAAGTATGTTGCGTCTCACACAAGACTTGCGTCTGACGCAGGACTCTGTGTGAGTCACAAAATCTACGTGTCAGGCGCTCATTGGCTCGCCTGACGCGATATGGCCAATGTGCTGGACGCACGTGGCATGCTGAGCGCAGCCCCCGCGTCCGGCGCATATTCTGGAATATTCGAGCATATTCCATTGCGCGTCTTTCGAAGATACTTTTTTATCCCTAAAATTCCGGAGATGGAATTTTACGGATTAAAAAAATCTGATTTATTTATCAAAGATAATAATGAAAAATATCCATTAAAATAATAAATATTTGATTGGGCTTTTAAAATGGATTTAAAACATTTTATGGGCTTGAAATACAATTAATCATCATGAACAATTAATTGGGCTTTAGAATATCATTTTGAAACACATTTTAGAATGGTTCTTTAGATTGCTCTTCCGTTGGGTCGTGCCAACTAATGCCGCGGTATGTTTCATCATTGGATCCTTAAATGGGGAGACACGATTATGTGTCTACAGAAGTCCCCACTTTGACTGAGGTTCAGGAAACCGATAGTCAAAGTATACGGTGTCGGGACGGAGAATGATTCTAAACGCTCTGCAGTTTAGAACTGATCTATAACCGCCGGTCTCTGTAAAACAAAGTTAGTATGCAGGACAATAACTACAAGCAATCTAATTACCTGCAGAAGAAGATGTTAGCAGATAGGTGCAAACAACTCAGATAAGGCACATAATGATGCAAGTAATGCAAACTTAGACTCTCGCTCTAAGGATGCATGAGACGCAATGCAAGGATTTAGGTTATGCAAAGCTAAGGGTTGACACGTCATGCAAGGCCAGGGTTATGCAAGACTAGAATGTAGGTAATGCAATGCAAGGTCAGGGTTTTGCAAGGCTGCAGTGCAAGATCAGGATTTTGGACGGCTAGAAGATGAGATGCAATGCAAGGTCAGGGTTTTGCACGGCTAGAAGATGTGTAGAATGATAGAATGAGCAGGATGATTAGAAATAGATTGAATGATTTTCGAAAATCGTTTTGTAGTAAATGATCGGGGTCCGCAAATGAGGTCCGCGGATTACAACTCTTCGGGAGTTTGATTTGAATTGCAGGAACCACCACACATAGGAATCCTCCACTTTGGGTGAGCTTGCCTTGAATTAGGCATTATGAGCCTTGATTGAAAAGTACTTGATTTGATGTTGCAATGTAGTTGATCTGATATTGAAATGTAGTTGCCATGTCTTGAACATTGAAAGTTTTCACTGGGGATTGCACTGGGGACTTCTTTGGGAAGTTGATATAGACAAAGTCAAGTATCGCCAGAGACCATGGAATTGTCGGAGAGTCCTTCGGGGAAAAGGAGAGTTTGGACTGAAAAATAAAAGGTTTGAATTTGAGACTTAAATAAATGTAGGTAGGAAATGGCTTTGACAAGGCTAGGTTCAGACTCGAGTCTATGTTGGAATCTAGAAAGAGATTATGCTCCTAAATTCTAGAAAGTCAAATCATTAGACCATGACTAATTTATTGTATTGAAGCAGTCGGACCTCGAGATGAGGATTCCTACGTATCCTTGCGGAATCAGACCATTCGTAGTTCCATATCTGTTTTTTTTTATTATTCTTTTTTGTGCCCTATCTTTTGCCTAGGCCGCCCTTTCGGGTTTTCAACCTAGTGGGCTTGGACATACCTTGAAAAAGGAGTTATGGTTTTGATAAAAGGATTATGAATTTGGATTATATGGATTAAAGGTTTGATGAATCGAAGGGATTTGAATGAGGGGTAGAACTTGTGTGCAAGCCCCCTAACTTGACTTTTATTTGCCTTTGGCTCTTTCTTTTTGAATATTTTCTTTTTGTCTAGTGCGTTTTTTTACTTTTTTCATTTTTTTGCACTTTAAATTTTTTTTTCACTATTTTATTTTGCCTGGCATTGATTTTTATGTAGTGAGGCTTGCACACAAGTTTGGTTTAGGGTATTGGACGGCTTGAAGGCTATTTGTGGAGCTTTAGTTTTGAAAGGCTTTTGTTTTTCTTTGGTTGTATGAGGATGGCTTATGAAAGGTAATGGAAGAGAGAGGGGAATAACTCCTTATCCAAAGTATGTCCTCTTTTTTCATTTTTCTCTTTTTATTTATTTATTTTTTATTTCAGATCTTTTTTTATTATTGTAGTCAAGTTCATTAGGTGATTTAAGTTTCATCGTTGAATTAGAAGCATAAATAAAGTGATGGAAGGCCAATGAAAATGCAATTATTTTATTAATCACAAATAAATAGAACAAGGCTTATTAGAAATAAAAAACCTAAATGCCATAGACTCGAAAAGAAAGGAGATGAAGGAGCTAGGGGAGGGACTCTCCGACTCAACCTAGAAAACTAGCGTTAAATGACTAAGCCCCCTGCATTATTTAGGTGCTGCCCAAGGGGTTGCTGCTATTGCTGACTTTCGCTGCAGGCGGAATTGGCAATCTACCGTCTTCAACCATATCCTGCAGATGATTCTTTAAGGTCCAACACGCGGATGTTGGGTGCCGATTCCCTTGGTGGTACTTGCAGTAGGCATTAGGATCCCACCTCTTGGATCTATTTTCGGGAGCAGGATCTGGAGTAGGACCAATAGGCTGAAGTGCTCCCTTTGCATGAAGTCTAGTGAAGGCTTCTTCTAAGAACATGCCTAATGGTGTGAATGTTCTTTGAGACTTTTGATAACCTCTATTTTCAGTAGCTATGGCATTGACCTCATTGCTTTTGAAACTAGAAGGGTTATTGTTATTCTTCTTGAAAGAGTTATTGTTGTTGAAACCCTTGTTCTTGTTGGCCTGTATCTCTTCCTCAATCAGCAGGCCTACCTTATAGTGCTTCGTGAAAGACTCTATAGGTTGGAATTTGATATGATCCCCATACTTCGGCTGCAGATTACGGATCACCAGTCGGACTTGATCCTCCTGAGATGGCCTGTTAATCATTTGTGCAGCTTTATCCCGCCATCTGTTAAGGAAGGTGACGAAGTCTTCGTTGGAGTTTTGTTTGGTTAACTCCAACTCACGAAGGCCAATGGGAAGCTGAGTATTGTATACATATTGTTTGTGGAACTCTTCTCTGATGTAGTCCCAGTCATTTAGCTTGGCCTTATTCAGTGATCTGAACCACTTGGATGGATGTGCATCCAAGGTTAAAGGAAAGACATAAGCAAACAGGTCCTTGCTCATGCGTTTGAGAGCCATAGAGATGGAAAATACTCTCAAGTGGTCATCTGGGTCTTCGACCCCCTTGAATTTTGGGAGGTCACCCAAGGTTACCTTTTTAGGGAGTTTTTCCCTTAGTTCAGGATCAATGATGTCATGGCCATGAGCCTGACTCTCGAGCGCAGGAATTGACTGGATCAATTGCTTGAGTTTTTCGAACCTTAGTTCTGTGTTGGTTTTGAATGGTGGTGGAGTGCCGCCTTGCTTGTCCTCTTCAGTTAGCTTCTCCCTCAGTGCCTTAATCTCTTTATCTTGTTCCTCAAGACGAGAGTTCACCAGTGTGAGTTGAGCCATAATGGCACTGAGTTGTTCATTAGTTTCCCCCATTTCAGATGATGCTTCAGAAGAGTCGGAGGATTCGTCTGAAAAAGTGAGGATGCGCTTGACGAGTCTGGGAGTAGGTCGACCTTGTTGCCTCTCTTTCGAACGTTCCCAAGTTATAATCTCACGATCCGTCCTGAACAGAAATCGAATGGACCTTGTAAATTTTAAGAAATAATGTTTTCGAAATGAGAAATGGAGATGTGAAATAGAAATAGGAGATGAGAAATGGAAATGGAAATGGGAAATGAAAATGGAAAATGATTTTGAAATGGAAATGGAAATGAAAATGGGAATGAGAAATGATTAGGAATGGGTATGGTTATGGACTTAGTATGGGCTTGACCATGATGGAGCCATGGGCCTAACTATATGCAAATGCAGACATGGACTGGACTGGACTATGCAAGCAGACTGAATTGGGTTTTGGTGATGATAGAAGAGACTAGACTTTGAACTTACGGGTGAGCAAGTAGGCTAGACTTTAAGGAAGACTGGACAATAAGAGAGACTAGACTCTTAACTTAAGGCAAGCAGGCTAGGCACCTAGACTTTGAACTTACGGGTGAGCAAGCAAGCTAGACAACTAGACTTCGGAACTTACATTAGACTAAGCGAGCTAGACTCGAAAATTGCCTATGGACTTATGAAATGCTAGACTTTGAACTTACGGGTGAGCAAGTAGGCTAGACATTAAGGAAGGCTGGACAATAACAGAGACCAAACTCTTAACTTAAGGCAAGCAGGCTAGGCAACTAGACTTTGAACTTACGGGTGAGCAAGCAGGCTAGACAACTAGACTTCGAAACTTACATTAAACTAAGCAGGCTAGACTCAAAGATTGCCTATGGACTTGAGAAATGCTAGACCTTGAACTTACGGGTGAGCAAGCAGGCTAGACACAAAAATTGCCTATGGACTTAGGGAATGCTAGACCTTGAACTTACGGGTGAGCAAGCAGGCTAGACACAACAATGCCTACAGACTTAAGGAATGCTTAGACCTTGAACTTATGGGGGAGCAAGCAGGCAGGACTTTAGAGGAATTGGACTTGACTATGGCCTACATGGAGATGCAAACTAGACCTAGGATATGAATTGGGCCTAAATGGACCTAAGTTTGGATTAGATTAACATATAGGTTTGATATAGACTTGGAGATGCATATGGGCTTGACAGTGGAAATAGACTAGGATTGGACTTAGAATGGAATGGACTGAGACTAGATTTGGACTGGGATTGACATAAACTGGGGTTCACGTCGAGATGCAAATGGACCTAGATTTGACATGAGCTAGACTTATATGGGCCTAGGATGAATGCAAGATGGACTCTAATACACATGGACCTAGAATGAATGCAAGTGAATCAGATTGATTGGATTGGATTCGATGAAGGTGTTTCGAAATTCATTTTTGAAAGGAACCCCTTGTTTTATCTTTTGTTAGGAAAAGATGATGGATTAATTTTGAAGAATGTTTTTACAAATGTCATGTATGATTATGATTTGTAAATATTTTTTGAAAAAGGTAGAATAGACATGGGTGTAGGATTGATTTTGAAAAGATGTAAGTTTTTTGAAATTGATTGAATATGGTAGGGTAAGAATGATAGGAAAGATTTGTTGAACAGCAGGGAGGAAATGGGAAGAGGTAGACATGCATGACAACTCTAGCTCTACAATGACCCTTTAGATGCATTTTTTATGACAGACTCGACCTTGCATGTAAAGACCTTTTTTGAATGGTTGATTAGGTGAGACCTCTAAGTAGACCATGTATTACGCGGATGCAGATAGCCAACATAGGACTGAATATAGGATCGGCAATTACGACGGCTAAATTGACGAAAAGCGTGCGATGCACATACTGCGTGCCGCGCAGCATTGCTGCGCGCGGCGCCCGACACACAGCCTTGCATCTGGTGCGCGGATGGTGCGCCAGGTGCAACTAAATGCGCTTGGCGCACTACTCCCCGACACGTTTTTCGGGGATTTAGGCGACGAATTGACCGATTGATGAATTTTTCTTGTTTTTAGACGCGGTTTTAGGAACGACGCATAATCATGACAATTTGACAGAATAATAGCAGGCAAGAATTGCAATCACAGGCAAATGTCATATAACATGGATGCAAAAGTTCCAACCTAAAGTCCAGTTCTATGTTTGAAACCATTGGTGAGGTTTAAGTTCAGTCTGAAAAGGGTCCATGACTAAGAGATTGATCCCACGCTTCGTACTCCTGCTTAAAGAGGTGGCCACGTGTAAGACGCACTCCAGTTTCAAGTCAGGAACAAGAGAACAATGCCATGGTTAGGTAGATTTGCTTATGACTAAGATCCAACACTATCGCTCAGGAAGCTTTTTGGAAGGACAAAGCGCAAACCCCCCGGGGGTGACCTCACACATAGAACATGTGCTAATGAGGCAAGGTAGATTGTCCTTATGGTGGCTGAACAGTAGCCATGCATATGCAAAACTGTATATTATTCAAAGGCATAAAAATAAGAATAAATCGTACTCCTGCTTAAAGAGGTGGCCACGTGGCAGGCGCAGTGCCACGCGTCAAGCACACATTGGTGTGCCTGACGCAGCCAGCCCAATCAGAGATGCACATGTGTAAACGCGTTTTGATAAGATTGAAAAGTATGTTGCGTCTCACACAAGACTTGCGTCTAACGCAGGACTCTGTGTGAGTCACAAAATCTACGTGTCAGGCGCTCATTGGCTTGCCAGACGCGATATGACCAATGTGATGGGCGCACGTGGCGCTCTGAGCGCAGCCCCCGCGTCCGGCGCATATTCTGGAATATTCGAGCATATTCCATTGCGCGTCTTTCGAATATACTTTTTTATCCCTAAAATTCCGGAGATGGAATTTTATGGATTAAAAAATCTGATTTATTTATCAAAGATAATAATGAAAAATATCCATTAAAATAATAAATATTTGATTGGGCTTTTAAAATGGATTTAAAACATTTTATGGGCTTGAAATACAATTAATCATCATGAACAATTAATTGGGCTTTAGAATATCATTTCGAAACACATTTTAGAATGGTTCTTTAGATTGCTCTTCCGTTGGGTCGCGCCAACTAATGCCGCGGTATGTTTCATCATTGGATCCTTAAATGGGGAGACACGATTATGTGTCTACACTAACTAATATCGGATCCCATATGTTTCAACCGATAGGGAGACTTTAAAATAAAATAGTGAATACTTACGATCTTCGTTAAAACATAGTAATCGAGCACTCTCGGCTATATGATGTATTCCTTAATGTGGTGATACATATTCAATTGACGATTACATATAGTTCCTATCTTAGTTCTAAAGGTCGTATGTATTCAATTGATCAACGACACCGATAGTCCCCTTAACGTATGACTAACTAATATCGGATCCCATATATATGTTTCAACCGATAGGGAGATTTTAAAATAAAATAGTGAATACTTACGATCTTAGTTAAAACATAGTAATCGAGCACTCTCGGCTATATGATGTATTCCTTAATGTGGTGATACATATTCAATTGACGATTACATATAGTTTCTATCTTAGTTCTAAAGGTCGTATGTATTCAATTGATCAACGACACCGATAGTCCCCTTAACGTATGACTAACAAATATCGGATCCCATATGTTTCAACCAATAGGGAGACTTTAAAATTAAATAGTGAATACTTACGATCTTAGGTCAAACATAGTAATCGAGCACTCTCGGCTATACGATGTATTCCTTAACGTATGACTAACTAATATCGGATCCCATATATTTCAACCGATAGAAAGACGCTTAAATTAAATACTAAATACGTACGATATTAGTTCAAACATATTTATTAAGGGAATACCCTCGATTATATGATGTATTTGCTTAATCTGGTGATAATAATTCAATTGACGATTAAATAGTTCACATCTTAGTTCTAAATGTCGTATTTATTCAACTGATCAACGACACCGATAGTCCCCTTAACGTATGACTAACTAATCTCCGATTCCATACGTTTGTACCGATAGTAAATAATTACGATCATAGTTCAAACATATTAATCGATCACTCTCGAGTATAATGTATTCCTTAATGGGGTGACACATATTCAATTGACGATTACATAGTTCCTATCTTAGTTCTAAAGGTCGTATGTATTCAATTGATCAACGACACCGATAGTCCCCTTAACGTATGACTAACGACTAACCTCGGATCCCATATATTTCCAATTGATTGGGAGACTTTTACATTAAATAGTGAATACTTACGAATTATGAAAAAAAAATAGTGAATACTTACGATCTTAGTTCAAACATATTAATTTAGGGAATACCCTCGATTATATGTTGTATTTGCTTAATGGGGTGATAATAATTCAATTGACTATTACATATGTTCCTATCTAAGTTCAAAAGGTCGCTTTGTGGAGTAAGACTATATTAAGTATTAGCGATGTGTATTAGCGATGTGTACTACTATTAAACTTAATTTCCTTCTTAAAGGATTACAATAAATTATTATATACAAAAATGTTTGTATATATTCCGGATTAGTTTTATTTCCCTGTTTCTCTTTTACCTCCACTCTGAATTTATAATTGGAACCATATATTTGGTTGATATGAGAAAACATGCGAAATAGAAATTCCTAGGAATTGCAAATTGGTTGAGTTGTTTGCTTGACAACAAAATAGCTTATTGAAGGAATTATAATTTCCAAGGAATTTTGAGTTCCCACAAAATAAAGGAAGTTAGTATAAATTGCAATGGGAATGTAATTCCCACCATTGTCAACCAAATACTTTAACCAATTTCCCATGAATTTGAATAAGTAATTTATTTCATATTAATTGCAATTTTGACTTCTAATTATGTTTACTAGAATCATAATTAACTTGTCGTTTGTAATATTAACCTAATAATTTTATAATCAACCTTATATGTTTAACAGTCACTTTTTAATTGTTTTAGTAGCATTGTACTTTGTCAATCAATAAATAATACTAAAATCTTCCGTGTGGACTTAACTATAAATAATACTTCATAGAATACTAAAATCTCACAAACTTTACTCACTCTCACTTTTCCTATTCAATCTCTCTCTTCTTTCACAACCCATAACCATGGAATCTCATCAAGAATTTGGCGACTGGGATACCATTTTTGAAGCGGATATAATCCCCAAAGTGAGAGATATATTTGTATTGCTTAAACTTCAGTGTGTTTGCAAAAATTGGAAGGAAATTATAGGTTCACGTATATATGAGAACCAAGATGTCGACTGGAGTTCGCTCGAGAAGGTGTGTTCAAGGGCTCCAGGGCTTGAATCAATGCAATTCGACATATGCCCGATTACGCATAATAACCTAGAGGAGTTGGGAAATTGTGATAATTTTTGGTGGACTATATCTTGGAGAACTTATGTGTTTCAGGGAACAAGGTCTTTCTACATCACTACACATGGTGGGTTAAAGCGCACCAAGTGGGATGATATATGTCAATGGAGGCTAATGCTTAAAGATCTAGATCAGTGAGGTGCAAAACAACTCGAGGGGTCGTCAAGGAATAATTCGGTTTAACATTTCAGTTTTTCTGTTCTACCTTCTAAACATTAAAATGTATTTTGGGTTTTTTTTTTTACTCTTAAATATTAAGAAGTGATCATAATTCTCATTCTGAACTACATCAAATGTTGCTTATATGTAAGGGATAACAATGTTACTAATATAAATATTTTGGTTCTATTATTATTGTGATTATTACGCTATATTTGTTACAACAATTGTTGTTATTTTGACTGATATCATTTAATCAATTAAATCAAATAAGTTATTTGAGAACAACTATTATCTATTATAAATAGATGGTGAGTCTCGATTAAATAGTTGTATAGATTAAATAAAAACATCATTACTCAGCAGTATTTACAGCTAAATCCTAAAGTGACATCGGTAAATGTACCGGTTAAATCACTCGCACTTAGATATAATAATAAAAAAAATCAGACAAACTGAAAAACGGATGTTCTCCAATAAAAAATAATTACCAAGATACTATAACAATTCGTATGGTACTAAATTATTAATAAAACGTAAAATGTGGCACATCCCTATTACATGCATTTGCCATGCATCACCACTCTAGGGATGGCAATCCAGTCCGGATCCGAAGGAAAAAATCTGAGCTAACTCTGACAAAAATATAATCCGAATCTGACTCCGTTTAAAAAAGCCCGACTCCGGTTCGGAGGAGGGTCGGAGCCGGATCTCATTAAAAAAACGATATCCGAATCCGACTCCGACTTTAAGTCAAGTAATCTTCTTTTATTATTTATAATAATGTATTATGTATGTATAATCTGACTTCGACTTTCAGAAAACTCTATTAAATAAGATTTTCCCTTTGAAGAAATGATTGTTAAAAATAATAGTAATATTTAGATTATTTGTACAATATAATATTTCCAAATGATTATTAAAAAAATTTGTTATGATTACATTATTATATTATAGAAGTTTTTTCTATTATAAAAATAGGCGGAAAAATAAGTCGGATCGGGTTCGGAGTCAGATATTCGGATTTTAAGTCGTATCGGATTCGGTGTCTGATGTTCGGAGTCGGAGTCGGATGTCGGAGTCGGACCCAGATTTAAAATCCGACTTCTCGTAGGGTCGGAGTCGGATTATGCATAATCTGGTCCAAGTCCGACCCGTTGCCATTCATAATCACCACTAACCCCTACTAAACTTCGTATGACTTTTAACCGATAGGGAGACTTGTAGTGAATACTTACGATCTTAGTTCAAACATATTAATCGAGCACTCTCGGCTATACGATGTATTCCTTAATCTGGTGATACATATTCAATTGACGATTACATATAGTTCCTATCTTAGTTCTAAAGGTCGTATGTATTCAATTGATCAACGACACCGATAGTCCCCTTAATGTATGACTAACTAATCTCGGAACCTATATATTTCAACCGACAGGGAGACTTTTAAATTAAATAGTGAATACTTACGATCTTATTTCACACATATTAATCGAGCACTCTCGGCTATACGATGTATTCTTTAATGTGGAGATACATATTCAATTGACGATTACATATAGTTCCTATCTTAGTTTTAATGGTCGTATGTATTCAATTGATCAACGACACCGATAGTCCCCTTAACGTACGACTAACTAATCTCGGATCCCATATATTTCAACCGATAGGGAGACTTTTAAATTAAATAGTGAATACTTACTATCTTAGTTCAAACATATTAATCGAGCACTCTCGGCTATACGATGTATTCCTTAATCTAGTGATACATATTCAATTGACGATTACATATAGTTCCTATCTTAGTTTTAATGGTCGTATGTATTCAATTGATCAACGACACCGATAGTCCCCTTAACGTACGACTAACTAATCTCGGATCCCATATATTTCAACCGATAGGGAGACTTTTAAATTAAATAGTGAATACTTACTATCTTAGTTCAAACATATTAATCGAGCACTCTCGGCTATACGATGTATTCCTTAATCTAGTGATACATATCCAATTGACGATTACATATAGTTCCTATCTTAGTTCTAAAGGTCGTATGTATTCAATTGATCAACGACACCGATAGTCTCTTTAACGTATGACTAACTAATCTCGGATCCTATATATTTCAATCGACAGGGGGACTTTTGAATTAATTAGTGAATACTTACGATCTTAGTTCAAACATATTAATCGAGCACTCTCGGCTATATGATGTATTCCTTAATCTGGTGATACATATTCAATTGACGATTACATATAGTTCCTATTTTAGTTCTAACGATCTTAGTTCACACATATTAATCGAGCACTCTCAGCTATACGATGTATTCCTTAATGTGGTGATACATATTCAATTGACGATTACATATAGTTCCTATCTTAGTTCTAAAGGTCGTATGTATTCAATTTATCAACGACACCGATAGTACCCTTAACGTATGACTAACTAATCTCAGATCTCATATATTTCAACCGACAGGGAGACTTTTAAATTAAATAGTATATCATGTATGCCTTAATGGAGTACGACTATATTAAGTATTAGCGATGTGTACTACTATTATACATAATTTCCTTCTTAAAGGATTAAAATAAATTATTATTATCATAAAGTATTTAAATAAAGTAATGTGTTTTAGTGGCTAAAATTTTTAAATGGAATCAAATGTTTGTCGCAGTAATATTTCTGTTTTAATTTAACAAACTTATTCTCCCTCACATTGTCACATTATGTAACATTTTGTTTTAATTTAACAAACTTTATTAGTTTTTTAATTTCAGTACGATTTGACGGCTAACTTAGACTTACGAATTACGATGCATTTCGTTTCCAGAGCTCGACTTTTTTGTTTGACAGAACTTAAGTATTTTTTTTTTTGAGGGGTCAGAACTTAAGTACTTATAGCTAAAGCTAGTGCAATTAATTATATGTCCACTGAATGGTAGTGGTAATTGTAAACCCCATTAAATCCATAAATTCACTCTCTTTTACCATTATTCCCTCAATTAACAAAATATTACAACATCTCAAATTTATTGGTTTTTAAAAAAATAGAAAAAAAATATACAATGAACTTTATGAACAATTTTTCGTACATGTTATTACGGAATTAACCTTCTATTTGTTTTCGCATACATCGCGTGCATATAGGACTAGTAATTTAATGTGGTCGGACAAAATTAACTTAACTCTTCATTACCTCAGAATGAAATTAACGCTTTTATTCCATACATGATACTATAGTTACATTTTAGTTACTAAAAGAAATTATTATATACAAAATGTTTTTGAGTATTCCTGATTAGTTTTTTTCCCTGTTTTCCTTTTACCTCCATTATGAATTTAATAATGGAACCATATATTTGGTTGATATGAGAAAACATGGGAAATAAAAATTCCTACGAAGTGCAAATTTGTTGAGTTGTTTGCTTGCAAACAAAATAGCAAAATGAAGGAATTATAAATTCCTAGGAATTATGAGTTCCCACACAATAGAGGAAGTTATTATAAATTGCAATGGGAATGTAATTCCCCCATTGCCAACCAAACAATTTAACCAATTTCCCCTCAAAAAATAAAAAACATTTAACCAATTTCCCATGAATTTGAATAAGTAATTTATTTCCTATGAATTGCAATTTCGACTTCATATGCAAACCAATTGACTACTTAGATGCAGTAACATATTACGTATTATTATGTTTGCTTTTGAATAGTTTTTTAAGAAATTTACTTTCGAATAGTCGTATTATTATGTTTACTAGAATCATAATTAACTTCTCGTTTGTATTATGAACCTAATAATTTTATAATAAACTTTATATGTTTAGCAGTAACTCTTTAATTGTATTAGTAGCATTTTACTTTGTCAATCAATAAACCATATCATTCATCCATGCATTTTTTGTAGCGACGGTCCCACAAATATGAGAAATCCTTTCAAGTTAAACCTTCCATGTGGACTTCACTATAAATAATACTTCATAGAATACTAAAATCTCACAAACAACTTTACTCACTCTCACTTTTCCTACTCAATCTCTCTCTTCTTTCACAACCCATAACCATGGCATCTCATCAAGAATTTGGCGACTGGGATACCATTTTTCAAGCGAATATTATCCCCAAAGTGAGATATATCTTTGTATTGCTTAAACTTCAGTGTGTTAGAAAAAATTGGAAGGAAATTATAGGTTCACGTATAAATAAGAATGAAGATGTCGACTGGAGTTCGCTCGAGAAGCTGTGTTCAAGGTCTGTACACACATGCGCGATTACGCATGATAATCTAGAGGAATTGCGAAATTGTAGAGATTGTGGATATACTATAGCTTGGAGAATTTTTGTGTTTGAGGAAGCAAAGGTCTTCTACATCAAAACACATGGTGGGTTAATGCGCATCGATTGCACCGATTGGGGTGATTCATGGCCATGGAGGCAATTGCTTAAAGATGAGTGGATTGCAAAACACCGTTCTACAAATGTTGTTTATATTTAAGGGAAAACACATTTCAGTTTTTTTGTTCTACCTTCAAAACTTAAAAATGTATTGCATGCATGGCTCTTATTTGTTTTTTTTTACTCTTAAATATTAAGAAGTGATCATAATTCTTATTCTGAACTACATCCAATGTTGCTTATATGTAAGGGATAACAATGTTACTAATATAAATATTTTGGTTCTATTGTAATTGTGATTATTACGCTATATTTGCTACAACAATAGTTGTTATTTTTACTGATATCATTTTATGAATAAAATAATATAAGTTATTTGATAAGAACTGTTATGTTATGTTACTAATAAATTGTGATTTGAGAGTTGTATAACATCATTACTTAGCCGTATTTACAGTCTACAGCCAAAGGGACATCGGTTACTATACCGGTTACATCAGTTGCACTTAGATATAATTAATCATTAAAAATTCAGACAAACTGAAAAACGGCTGTTTTCCAATAAGAATTATGTATAATACTACTATAAGAATTCACATGTTACTACTTTGTTAATAATACGTAAATGTTATGTAGTAATTCCGGATACGTTTTTCTTTTTCAGTTTACCTCCATTCGGAATTAGTATGAATTTTAAAAAATAACCACCAAAAGTTTGAATTAGTATGAATTTCAAAAAATAACCACAAAAAATATGAATTAGTATGAATTTAAAAAGATAACCACCAAAATAACCTCCATTCAGTTCCTTTTTAAAAAAAATAATTGTTGTTCACTAAATAACATTAAATCTATCAGAATAACCTTTGGTGTATTGAAAACCGAATCATCTATTGTTAAATGGATAGGTCCCACAAAACTAGGTATAACAACTCATAATTTAAGCTCATGTCAAAAAAATTTAAAATAAATTATATATCACTTTAATGTGTACTACTATTTTACATATTTTCCTTCTTCAAAAATTTAAAAGGATTAATATAAATTATTAAGTTGTCCTTCATGTTGAGCTTGAGAAATAATATTATTTGTAGTTATGTGGCTAAAAATTAATTTCAATCACAAATGTTTGTGACAAGTAACATTTATTTTTTAAAAATATTAAACGTAAGTTCACATTATGGAGAAGATGAAGAGTTGAAAGATGTTTATTACTTTTTTAAAATCAGAACGATTTGATGTGAGTCTCATTTGATGTGTAATTAGACGTAGCATGCATATCGTTTAGGGAGCCCTACTTATAGCTAAAGATAGTGTAATTAATGATGTGTCGGCCTGACACAATATGGTAGAAAAAACTAAACTTAACTCTACAGGATCCTATAATACTATGTTTAATGTTATGTTACTAAATAAAATTATTATATACACAATTTTTTGTAGTATTCCGGATACGTTTTTCTTTTTCAGTTTCTTTTTTTACCTCCATTCTGAATTAGTATGAATTTTAAAAAATAACCACCAAAAGTTTGAATTAGTATGAATTTCAAAAAATAACCACCAAAAATATGAATTAGTATGAATTTAAAAAGATAACCACCAAAATAACCTCCATTCAGTTCCTTTTTGACATCGATTTATCTGAATTATTATTATGAAGTATGTCAGGTATGTTCTCTATATATATGGACATTTCCTTCGAACAAATAATTGTAAGAAAGGAACACATAAACTTCCTTCAATCCTTGTATTATACACGTAAAGCATTGTCAACAAAAATGGAATTCAACAATGGTGATGGTTCTGATAATGTGAGTTTTAATTTATTTCATACAGTTTTCAATTACTTATCCATTTCCGTCTTTATTTTCATTCATCTGGTTTTGTTGTTTAATAATCAGGACAACACATCATTTGAAGGAAACGATGAAGATAAACGAGTTGATGAAAATGAAGCAAAAATAGTAAACTTCCTCACTCAACTACGAATAATTGCTACTAACACGTAGCCCAAAATGTTGTTTATATTCCTAGGATAAACAATATTATACTGTTTCTTGGTTATAACTTTACAACTTAACATATTTTTCATTATGTTCTTCTTCAACAACTAACGATTGAATATAATTCTAACAACATTATGGGACTTCACACAGCAGAAATCGAAGGGAAAAGAGAAAGTACATGAAGAGGGGCATGTCACAAGTACAGATTGTGAGAAAAAGGTATGATTTACGATTTATTGATACTAACACATAGCCCAAAAAGTTATTTATGTTGCTATGAACTAAAATTATAATTATGAGTAGTTTATATAATACTGTGTTTTGTTTTAACTTTACAACTTAACATGTTTTCATTATGTACTTATTTATGGAACGAATTAAAGTATAATATCGTGATTTGTATTAACTTTACAACTTAACTTGTTTTCATTATGAGTAGTGTTGGTGTAGTTTATATATGGAATATTAGATGTTGTGTGTTAATTTAAGAACTCAAGTTTTTATTTGATGAATTGTGTGTTTTTAATATCAAGATGCTAAGTTACGGTAGTTGATGAATTGTGTGTTATTTACATGTTAGTAGATCATGTGTGTTAATTTATGAACCTGTTAGTGATTTTAAAATACAGTTTATATTTGTATTAGTAACATATCAATTATAGAATATGTTTTATGTTTATTCAGTAACGTACCAATTATATTAGTAACAATATACTTTTCCAATCATTAACCTTAAAATAGTATGAACTACGATTATTTGATAATAACACATAGCCCAAAAATTTGTTTATGTTGCTATTAAATAAACTCTAATACTGTTGTTTTTGATAACTTTACAACTTCTCATATTTTGATTAACTATGTACTTATTTATGAAACGAATTTTTAAATTATAATTAACTAATTTGTATTGTTTGTAGGAAAAGACACGTAAGCGCAAGAGATGGATATGGGGTTACCCTGGGGAAACCTCAAAACTCAGATGTGTCACTAAGCCAAGAAACGAAAGTCTTGCTTGTGATTGCCTACAAAGGGTGATCTATGAAAGAAATAAAACCAATTGGGATGGACCAAGAATACCCGAAAGTAAGTATTTCCAATTCTGCAATTGGCATGGTATAGACACCAATGAAGGCCTAGCTGCAATCGTCGCCGGTAATGAGAGTCTTATGTCTTCGATATGGGCTAAAATGCATGACAAAGACGTTGCAAAGTGCATGCTCGTATGTCGAGATTGGGCTAGAGCTATACCTAATTGGAGGCACGACATGAGTTGGAAGCTTACGAGGCCTTATCACTTGTTCGAGGGCACGCCATGGTGGAAGTTCAAGAGGCCTTGTCCAGATAGCAGATGTGAGTGCTATGTCCCCTCCCCTGCAGAGCTGTGGTACCAGCGCAACCTTAAAGAATATATCCGTCAATACGAAGAAGAATATGAAGACAGTGATGACAGCGATGAGTAGTGTTGGTGTAGTTTATATATCGAATATTAGATGTTGTGTGTTAATTTAAGAACTTAAGTTTTTATTTGATGATTTGTGTGTTTATAATCTCAGGATGCTAAGTTACGGTAGTTGATGAATTGTGTGTTAATTACATGTTAGTAGATCATGTGTGTTAATGTATGAACAAGTTAGTGATTTTATAATACACTTTATATTTTTATTAGTAACATATCAATTTTAGAACAAATTGTATGTTTATTCAGTAACGCACGCATTCTATTAGCCTTTTCCAATCATTATACTTTTCCAATCATTAACCTTAAAATAGTTGTGGTTAATTGTTGATGATTACATTACATATGGAGTAATTGATCATTTGGTCCATGCAGTTTTTTATGGCGACGGTCCCACAAATATGATTTTTTTATTTATTCTTATGAACAAGAAGAGACTACAAATATCCTACAAGTTAATCCTTCCACATGGACTTACATTTAAATAATACTATTATTACTAAAATCATTCAAACCACTAACTCACTCTCACTTTTCATAATCAATCTCTCTTCTTTCACACACCATAAGTCCATAACCATGGAACCAGCATGCCAAACCGAAATCTGCCCATCTCATGAAGATTTTGGCGACTGGAATAACATTTTCGAAGATCATATACTCCCAAAAGTGACAGATATATTTGTGTTGCTGAAACTCTAGTGTGTCAACAAACGTTGGATAGAAATTTTGGGTTCACGTATACACAAGAACGAAGATGTGGACTGGAGTCAGCTTGAGAAAGTTTGTTGTAGGCCTGGATATATATGCACTATCGCGCATAATAATCTAGACGAGATGGGAAATTGTGCATATTGTGAGTGGTCTGTAGGTTGGAGAATTTTTGTGTTTGAGAGAGCAAAGGCTTTCTACATCAAAACACATGGTGGGTTCATGGGCACCGATGAAGCTGATTCATGGCCATGGAGGAAAATGCTTCAAGATGAGTGGTTTGCAAAGTACTTTTGAAGAATTCATCTAATTTCGTGGTCATGGAGCAAAATGTTCTTACAATTTGGTGATGCATGACTTAATCGATCTTTTTTTTTTATCTTTCTGTTTTCCCTTAAGTGTTAAGAATTCATTGAAATTCTCATCTTCTGCTGATATATGTAAGGGAAACAAATATTACTGATAGAAATGTTTTGGTTCTATTTTAATTGGTATTATTATGCTATAATTTGTTACAACAAAAGTTTTTATTTATACTGATAACATTTTATCGATTAATTCATATAAGTTAATTGATAACAACTGTTATCTATTACTCCAGTATATAAATAATTATAACTCTACTACTCTAGGTAGCTTCAGTATCGATTAGAGAGTTGTATAAATTAAATAAAGACATCATTACGCAGCTGTATTTGCAGCTAAAGTGACATTGGTTAATGTACCGGCTTGTCGAATTGTACTTGGATATAATTATTAATAGACAATTTCAACAACGATTTTTTTTCAACTAAATAATAATTATAATGATACTAGAATAAGTATTACCTTACTATTTTATTAGTAATACGTAAAATGTGGCACATCACTATTACATGCATTCGCCATGCATTGCCCACTAACCCCTACTATACTTCGTATGACCCTCTATAAATACACCCAACAAGCTACATCATTTTTTTACTCTTCATACTCATCTAATCATAATTCACAATTTTTTTTCTTTCATTATATTTGTTACAAAATCTCCTTATCTCCTATTTCACTATGATATCAGAGAAAAGAGTTAATGGTATGTAATCTTGCTAAGTCATTATAATGAAATCTTGCGATTTCATTGTGTTGGTAATTTTTCTTTTATTTTCATTATTTGGAAATCTTGCTATTGTGCACTCTTGCCTGAATGATATGTAATCTTGAAATCCTATAACAACTTAATATCCTGTGTTGTTTCCCTAACTCTTTAGCCCCTAGATTTACAAGGAAGGAAATGCTTGAGGTAAGAAAGGAAAAGCATGAGGTAGAACGCTTCAAACAAAAGTTGGGGTTCAGGATGTTCATGAGGGAGGTCATACGCAAGGTTGGTCCAACAGACGCAGGGAAGATGGTCATGCTATGTGGCCACTCCCCAAACGTGCAAGAAATATATCGTGAAGAGAGGGACAACTACTTACTCACCAAAGATGAAGTTGAAAAAATTCCCGTTAATGATGAAGGAGATCGTGTTATTTTTGTTGCTGAAGTTGATGATCGTATTCTCAAGAAAGAGCAGCCAGGTTGGTTTGATATCGAATACGGTTCAATCAACTGAACCATGGTGTTGTGGATTTTGCAGTTCTTGCCAATTTGGCTTTTTGCATGTATGATTGGTGGGAATTTCGCACTACAATGGATGGAATGAAAGGGGTTTTGTGTAGCCTTATATCCAAATTTCTATTCTATTATATCTTCTTCATTAAAAGTGCAGAGAAGACAAGTAATTCCACGTAATTAACTGTGTGACCAAATTAAATAGTACGATACTACATAAAGCTTTATACTACCAATGTTAATTACGATTTTAATAAACATTAAACGCATTAGTTACAATATTTATGATGGAAATTTTTAAGAACTGCATTATACGTTATGAGTACATATCAAAATAATTTACAACTTAATGATATTTGGACGTTCAAAATTTGTTTGATACAGTTTTCACTGTATAATATCATTTTTACATAAGTTGTTAAATTTACCTTTTATTTGAAAAATTAGTTGTTGTTTACTAAACAAGATTAAATCCATCACAAGCCACAACTAGTTAATAGTACATTTTTTTACTAACTCTAGTTAATAGTACATCATAACCTTTGATATATTTAGATCCGAATTATCTATTGTTAAATGGGTCGGCCCCACAAATTTATAATGTTATTAGGTATATTACGGTGATTCTAAAACAAATCAAAATAATCAAAATGTATACGTCAGTTAGGGTTACTTATAAGTGGACATACTTTCGCTGGAAAATTTGGCGCCATCCTCCATCATCGTTTCACCACCAAAATTCACCCTATATAATAACAGACCTACAACAACATTTAATTTACCTCAACTCATAACCATCATCATCTTCTTTCTCATTCAACCTTAAACTAAAATAGTGAAGCAATACTCTTCTTCGTCGACATTACAAAATTATTCTCATTCAAATGGCCAAGCGTCCAATGGTCAAGCGAAAAAGATGTACTGGTAGGTATCTGTAGATATGTCTATTTCACTCTTATTTGTTTTCTAAAATAATTGAAGCTATATTTATTCTTTTTCTTATTTTCAGCAACTAATTTCTCTAAAAAAAAAAAAAAGGCAAGAACTTGAAGAGTTCAGGGAAGACTTCACTTTTTACAGATTCATGACGATGGCGATTTGGTTTCTCGGTCCATATGAAACTAGAAATTGTGTTACACTAGCTGGTAATACACCAAATATCCAGAAAATATTTAATTCGGAGTTGGAAAACTTTGAACTTACAAATTTCATGTACGAAGGCATTCCTTTGAACGAAATGGGGGAGCGAATCACTTCTTTGGCTGATGTCAATGATGACATCCTTAAGATTGAACCATTGAGTGCGTCGGAAGATGAATTCACCAACGACAGGAAGAGGAAGGTGCAGATTGTGGACTTAACTGCATCCTAGTAAAAGCTACCATTGTGTTCATGGTTGTATTTTGTTTTTTAATTTAGTTTTATTTTCTCGCATCGGTTTAATATTTGTAGTAACAGTAACTACTATAAATGATTTTGTTATTACAAATATCGCAAGTTTCCATACTATTCTGTTTTGATATTAGTAATGTTCTCTTGCTACCAGAGAAAATACAACGTTAATTTTACTTTTTTAGAAACAGTTAAAGTATTTGGTTTAGTTACCTACTTACCTCTGATGGGTAACTTTGATTAACTCCAATTAGTACTCTTCTTCAGGCCCTTCAACTATGGGCATCAATTAATGGGCCATATGTATTATGGGCCAACAAGGTACCATTCTACATATGACACTTTTGTAAATATGCTGAGCCCAATTTTGGACACTTATATAAATGTTGGGCCCAATGTAAGGTCACATTAACAATTAAAGGGACTTTAATTCCCATCTTCCTTATTACAGTTTCTCGAAATTCACCTACAGTTTCTTCTTCCACATCCACAGACCAACACAACGTCGAACTAACAACTCAGAATTTTTGATTTCATTTACAAGGTATGTAATCTACAACAATTTCGTACATTTTATCGCCTGTTGTAAATGTGGTATTTTAGGGGTTTATTATTTGCTTTGCAGTGTCCATTGAAGTTAGATCTCTGCTCCCAAAGGGCGAATTTGTCAAATCCAGTCCAAATCCAATTTTTTTTTGCAATGTCGTCGTCACAACAAACTAAAAGGAAAAGGATGGACGCCAATGACAATGAGCAGCCCCCAAAACCTAAGATGCGAATCAAGCATACCACTTATGGTCCCCGGCACCGCTGGAATTTGAAAACAAAAATACATGCAAACACCAAATTGGAAAAACAGGTAATTCATCCCACATTCAACATCATCTTCAGTTTACCTTGTTTGATTGTATCTTGTTTTTCTTTAATATCTATTGTAGATGCCCGTTCGACCTTCAATTAATGAATTTTCTCTTTCAACAATAATTGTTCAGTTTACCTGTGTTAAAAAACGAACGATAACATGTTGCTGATTTAAGTATTTAACTACGTTTTCAATATATTATGTTACTAGGAATACTACTAACGTGTGAATTTATGTGATTTTTAATGGTTTGCCATTTAAGAACATAAAAATTGTTTAATTGTTTATGTTGCTAAACTTATTAGAAACTTTATATTGTTTTCAACGTAACAGTGTTGCCATAATTGCATATGATAAACAAAATTATCATAATCTGTTAGAAATAATACAAATAACTTAATTATGTATGTGAAAGTCACATGTTTGGCATGCGATGTTGGGAAATTGTCCAAATTAAATTTGAAATTTATTCCATTTCACCACAGTTACCTACTATGGGATGCGATGTTGGGAAATTTTTCAAAACTAATTAGTACACTAGATAAAACTCAACGACAATAGGTTAAAGATATGGGCTTCAAGAATTTACTTAGGATCAAAATTAAGAGCATCAAACCAAGCTTTGGTCACTGGATAACATCCAAATTTGATCATGTGACATTGAGATTCAGTATACGAGACAATGTCGTAGTCAATGTCAATGATGATATGCTCGAGTGGGTGTTGGGCATCCCTTCTGGACGCCATCTATATTATCCTGTTCAAGAAAAATGCTTGGATTACAGTGACCTTAAGATCTAATACAAAGAAGAAACGTCATATGGTGCAATAAGAGAAGCGGAAGTGTTCAAAATGGTTTGTTCAGAAAATAGTAGTAAAAAAGATTTCAAGAGACATTTCCTTTTGTACTTGTTGGGTGTTCTACTTTGTCCAACTGCGAAACGTGGCTGGATAAGTCCAAGGCACATTTATATGCTCGACAAGGAAAACAACGCAGCAGATTACAATTGGGGGAAATATGTTCTTGACTGACTTGTCTATTACCGCAAATAATATGACACATGCACAACAAAAGAGGGATATGGTGGTTGCGTTCTCTTTTTGGTGGTGAGTTGTAAATATCCATATTTACGTTGAAGTCCATTATTTCATGTATTATTGTACATACAAAAATCTATCACTAATGAAAAACGCATGCAAAATATGCAGCTGGTTTACATTGACAGGATTGCACATGGGAGGAGTGTCGCATGGATCCAAGACAATTGCAGGATAGTATGTTGGGACCAAGAAAATGTTGATATGGCTTTGCTATCCGACTTGAAAGATAATGGCGAATACGGCAACGCTCAAGCCGTTGAAAATGTAACCTATGGTGCACCTTATCCTGCCATTTGAATACTAAGTTCATTAACCCTTAAGTTTTAGTGTAATGTACTTTGTAATTTGTGTGTCATATTGTAACGTAGTTCCTAATGCTTGTATATTAGTCAAACTTGTATAATTTGTAACGTTTAATATTGCCCCTCATTTTTTATGTAATATTTCCCCTAATTTGTTATATTGCCCTATGTTTGGTAGATCTAGTATCTAAAGGTATAGTCAAGTCAAAATAAACGAAGACCGTATTATTTTCCAATTAATAACATCTTATTTCAACCATAGGAAAATATGAATGTACACCTTAATATTTTTTATAGTATCATATTTGAAAAAATAATATCAAAGTACAATAACACCAAAATAACTCAAAATATGACAGACCAAACAAAGTTCAATAAATACATTTTTCAATGCCTCCTACTTTAAAAACACTAGGCCTTCACCCTTCATTCTTCCAGTTCTTCATCTTCCTATATAAAAGAAAGAAAGAAAGAAAGAAAGAGAGATGAACTTTCCCAACCCACTTGCCAAAGAATAATGCACTTGGGTAAGAATGAAGATGTGCAAATGCAACCCTCCAAAAATGGCAGAGATTCGTTTATCTGAAACCATAAGTAATCCAGGCAGGGCAAATTACAAATGCAGAGGTTGCGGCTTTTTTTCATGGGTGAATGAGCAAGATGTTCATGAAGAAGTTGCACAAATTTTAAAGGAGGTTCGTGAATTAAACAGGTTTATCAAAAGAGTTGCTAAGATAGCAATATTTATGATATTCATTGTACTTGTAATCTCTCTTAAATGATGAACTTCATTGTTGTGAAGGTTATGTTATGTCAGATTTCTAATGTTTGAATGCCTTAGATTTCAAATATTTTGTATCTAAATTATTATTATTATCAAGTAAAAATGGGTGTATCTTTGCATATGTTCATAATCAGCTTTGCCTTTCATTTTTTTTTGGTTTCAAATTAAGGACCAAAAACTTGGATCCATTATGTTGAACTTATAATAATTTCAAAATTCGTTGTGGGAAAAATAAAAATAGACTTAGAGTTAAGAACTCCAAAAAAATAACCTACACCTATTTGTCCATGGCCAAGATTCGAACACGGGTTAGCAGCGTAAGCAAGTACAAGCAGTAACCAAGTTAGCGGGGTATCAACACATTGTTCATCTTGCAATTAAAAATATTTGTACAGATGAGAACTATACAAAATATTACCCTTTAATTATATAGTTATACGAAATACAATACCATGCAACTACTGTATGTATTGTCATATTGTGATACTAAATAACCTCTAAATATATAGTTATACGAAATAAAATACCATGCAACTACTGTAAGTATTGTGATACTAAAATAATTATCACGTTACTACTTCGACTCTACAAATCCATTACAGCTTCTTCATTAATTGACGTTCATGTTCTAAATGTTCAATCTGCAACATCTAATGTTCAATATGCAACTCCAAACATTCATGCTGTAAATGTTCAAACTGCAACTTTTAAATTCCGATAACTAATTATAGCAAATCAACAAGGCAAACGACATATAATAAATCAAAACAACGGGTTTTAAATCCCGACAACTAATTCCGGTGACAAACCAAGGATAATTCTGGCAAGAAAACACCCAATTTTAATTCCGGAAACAATTCCGATGACAAAAGGAAATATTACCGGCTACAAATACCCAGATATAATTCCGGCAAGACTTCCGATGATACTACAACTGAATTTTCCGGCTACAAAATCCCAGTTCTTTTTTGTGGGGAAACAAAATCCCAGTTCTAATTTCGGCAACAAGAATATTTTCCGGCAAGAAAAAAATTTTCCGGCAAGAACCAATTATCCCGGTTATGTTTTCCGGTGGTTCAAGAGTTAATAGAGAGAAAATGCAAAATTGTAACAGGGTAATTTTCTGAGGGGAGAGAATTGTGAGGAGAGAGAAAAAATTGATAGGGGTTAGTTCCTTGGAACCACAACAAATTTGAAATTCAAAATCAAATTTTCAGATTTTGGTTTGAAATTCAAATGAAAATTTCAACTTAGTGGAATTTGGACCCCACTTCTTCTAGCCAATGAAATCGCTTGTGTATGTGGTCCCCATATAAACCTTGTGTATGTGTAGCCTTTCTCTACTCAATTAGAAGGTTAGAAAAATTAATACTCTCTCCGGTCTTTATTAGTTTACCCGTATTCCTTTATGGGATGTCCCTTATTAGTTTACCTATTTTTTTTGTTTCTATTTTTGGAATGGGACCACTAACTTTCCATCACACATACATTCAACTTTAATATAAAATAATAATTTCTCTTTCTTTCTATGTTTCACAACATTAATTCTCCTAAAACTCTGTGCAAAAGAAACGGGTAAACTATTAAAGATCGGGAGAGTATTAGTTAAAAAAAAGAGTTTTTGATCCATCTTTTTGTCCTATATTATTGCTTCATTATCTTAATATATCTTGAGACGATTCAACATATATTCGTCTCAAATTACAAATGGAATAAAAAATTCGTCTCAAATTAGTAACAAAAGACAAAATTCGTCTCAAATTAGTAACGGAAAAAAAAAATCATCATCTCAAATCAGTAATGGAAAAAAAATTCCGTCTCAAATTAGTAATGGAAAAAAATCCGTCTCAAATTAGTAACGGGGAAAAAAATCGTCTCAAATTAGAGACCAAAAATACAATTCCATCTCGATTCTTATTTTGAGACGATTTATCTAAAATTCGTCACAAATTTGAAACGTAATTAAAATTCGTCTCAAACTCCGTCTCTAATATCACATTATTTTGTAGTGTTATACAAACAACTAATAAAACTTGCTAATGCAAGCAACTAATCTAATCCGCTAATACAACCAACTAACCACTAATTAATTGCCAAACAAGGTAATTATAAATCAAAATTTTGTTGCAACCAATTTAAACCTCCTGAAAAAAATATACTTCATCCGTTCCATAATAAGTGAAATATAGGGATTGGGCACAAGATTTAATAAACATCACTTTCAAAAGCCAAAAAGTCATAAAATACCCTTTTCATTATAAAAAGAAGGAGAGAGAAAAGCAAATCACACAAGTTTGTGATGTGTACTCTTGTCATTTTATCACTTTCTATTTTCCATTTAAGGTATGTTTCACTTATTTTGAAACGTTCTAACATAGTAAGTGTTTCACTTATTATGGAACGGAGGAAGTATTACAACTAAATTGAAACACCGAAAGTATCTGAATTGACCCATTGACTTTAGTACGAACCATTATTGGTCCATCCTCATGGTTCATGAACGATCAGATGAACCAAACCAAACCTCCCTCAATTTACCGACTCACACTTGCACGGTTGCACGTATACGTTACACAATATCTACCCCATTTAAAAAAAAGCGACTTAACGGCTACATTTCATCTTTTTCAAATTCCACTCCCCAAAATCCTCTTCTTCCCTTTTGGCTTCTTCTTCTTCTTCACACTGTTTTCCCCCTCTCTCTCTCTCTCTTTCTCTGCTTTCTGCACTTCCATTTCCCTCCATTTTCAGAAAAATTCTAGGGTTTTGCAAAATCAACCATAATCCACTGCAAAACTATTTAGGGTTTCGCAAGATCAAGAATGGAACTTCCTGAAGAACTCGATGATTTCATCAAACATTCAATTGACAACATCATCGGACTTCCTGTACCCAATCAAACCCTCCAATTGAAGATTCAATCTCTCGAAACAGCAAATCATCTTCTTCGCAGTCAGTATTTAAGCCTACTTTCCAAATTGAAGCAGAAAGATCAAGCCATTGAACTTGCTAGGGTTTGTTTTTATTGCAATCAACCCTAATTATGTTCATCTTTTAAGTTTAATTCATTTGGGTGCAATTTTAATTTTGATTTTGATTTTGATTTTGGTTTTGGGATTTATTAGGGTGAGGCGTGTCTGAATGCGCAAGGAATCAAGAAATTTGTGGAGGAGAATCAGAAATTGGCGGCTGAATGTGCGGCTTTAGTGGACCAGTGTTCGAAGTTGGAGAGAGAATGTTCTTTATACGATCACGATCGCGAGGCGTTGATGGAGTTTGGGAATGAGGCTGATGAGAGAGCCAAGGATGCTGAGATTAAGGTTACTCTGTTGGAAAATGAGTTGAAGCAGCTTTCTGAAGAAGTTAAATATTACAAGCATCAATGTGAGATGCTTTCGGTGAGTATGCAGTTTTCTTCTAAGTTTTATTCTTTTGGATTTTGTGCAAATAATTTTCTGTTTCTTTAACTTGAAAATTTGATTGTACTATTAATTTTGTTGGTAATGTCTGAAAAGGGTTTTTGATCTGATTATGTAGTATGAATGATGAAAGAAGCAACCTTGGTTTTGGTTTGGTGTGGAATTTGCTGGATGTTCTTTGTGTGTTTGTCTAATTTTAGAGCAAAAATGGTGCAAGTTTGGATGATGTCTTGATGTGTAGATTTTTTTTGGATTAATGTGTTTAGTTGTTTTTCGCTCTCGTACATTTGATCATTTTTTCAGTTAATGAGGCAATTCACTTTTGTGTGTGCTGGATGGTACTATTTTAGACTTTATATTACTTGTAGGAACAAGGCCCCCTCTTCTGATTATCGTTTTGCGTACAATTAACTGATTTTACCTTGCTGAAAAACTTGTATTGGAACTGTTTTTTGATGGTCTTCGGCCAATCATATCGCTCATGTAATGAGTTCTATATTGCTGTTCGCCATCTCTTCAAATGTTAACAGTTCAATTTTTTGACATAGACTGCATCTCTGCGTTCATATCGTATTGACATAGATGAATATAGAAGGCCATTGTTTTTCTGTGAATGGAAGGGTTTGAACTCACTCCTGTTTGAGGAAGACCCTTTAATATACTTAGAGAAAGGTACCCCTAAATACACTTAAAATGGGATACTTTTGAGTCTTTCTTATGTAAATTGAAGGAGGTAAGCTCTCTCTATTGGGATCATCTTTTCATATATGTGGTGGCTGCAATAGATTATTGTTTCTGACATGAGGGGTTGGGCTCTGTTTCTTCCTTTTTGCAGCCACTTTAAGTGTCGCTCATGCTATATACAGTTGGATATTCAGTTTGGTGTTGTTCATATAGATAGACTATCCGATGTCAAGATAGGTGCGTCATCATGGTAGATATTACTAGGTATTCCATTTCACAGAACTCATCAATCTAGACTGCAAAGCAAAAGGTTGCCTGTTGGTTAATACTTAATACAATATCTGTAATGTGATAATCAATTAAGATAAGGATTAATATGATTGTAATGTAGAATAATGCTGATCTCGGTGTGCTCAAAGTAGTAAGTAAAATAAGGACTAAGTTCATGCTTTGTGGTTACCATGTTTTTCTTGGTAATAATTTGCAATGAAGAGTTTTCATTCACAACCCACAAGTAGTTCTAACATATCAGAATATATATCTTTTGTGAAGGTTGATTCGTTCAAGGATGCCACATCAATGGAGCAAAGTTTACTTAACACACTGGTTGCAACTTTAATGAACAAAAATGAAGTGGCGAAGACATCATCAGCTTTTCTGGAGGCTAATAGTGGGATTGAAACATGTAGTGAGTTGCTTAAATTGCGGAATAGGTGAGCTCCTCCTTCATAGATTAAACTTGTGACATTGCTACACAGTACAGTATTATGTGGATACACTTTAATTCGACAGCTTGTTAGTAAAATGACTGCTCTGTCACAGTTTGAGACCTGAAACTCAAAATGTACTCTCACTAGCGGCTCAAGTACAAACTCTACAGAAGGAAAAGGAACATCTAAGGATTAATCTACACAGAGCCGAAGAAGAGGTAAGGACATCCGACATCATCATCTATTTGTTTGAAGTTCTTAACTGGTCCAATTTGTTATATCTTAACTTTTCGTTTCGCTGCATGTGTAGGTGAGGGTGCTGTTTGAGGAAAATCATGTATTAGATGATGAGAACAAAAGGCTGTTGAGGTTGTATAAATCAGAAAAGAAACGTGCTAGTTCAGGAGGGAAACATGATAGCAGCACCAAAACTAAGGTGAGATTGATAAGCTTTTTGGCCTTTTAACAATTGAAGGAAGAACAATACGTACTCATATTGAAGCAAGCAATATGATCATATGATCTAATGCAGTGATTTCTATTTGAATATCTTGCAGAACAATAAAAGAAAAACCAGCCCTGGTTTGATGAGTAGTCCAGTTGACCGGAAGATTGATTTTAATGATTCTGATACTCCTCGGTATCCTCTCTCTCCTCTAAAAGAGAACTCCCCTGGCCCCAAATCCCATAAGGGACAGCAGTAGAAGCACCAGCAACAATTGTTGATTTGCATAGGGACCGAAAAGCGTTAACCTTCACCAATTCCGTATTCATAGCATTTCTAACACCACAGGATAAACAGCCAAAGCCATTCAAATTGAACTCTTGTTAGAAATTCTATACATATGTTTATAGATGCTGTTTGCTAATTAGAGAAAGCTGCGTTCTCTTTCATCTATCTTTAGATGTATGTTTCATTCTGTTGTCTAAATGTATGTTGCTGAAATGGAAAGCCGTAAATTAATATTTTCTTTTTTGTTGCTGGTAGATTGAAGTAAACAGTTTGCAAATTTGAGGATGAAGGGCGATTTACTGCTTCCATCGTGACTCACTAGTCAGTAGCAACATGTATGCAGAACTACTGATACACTAATTTGTCAAACTTAGGATTAATTTTGTTGTATGGTCCAAACTCGAGATTATTTTTGTAGAAGTTTTCAAATGAAAAAAACTAGTGGGAGTTGTTTTTGGGTTGGGTTATTTATAAAAAAAAACTCTCATATTACGTAGTAGAAATAACATATAACAACCAACCACTCATTTTGCAAAACATGTTTATAAATAGTCAATGCTACAAGCTAACCAAGTATTAAGAGCTCGAAAGGGAACAAACAAAAGCTATATAAACCTTTAAGTATTTGTCTAAATTAAGAAATTGCGAGAGAGAGGATGGAGATCACAATCAATTTGAAAAAAAGAAGGCTTTACATACTAAACAACATATATCAGCTAGTCAAGTAGTCAACGCCAACTAATAATTCATGAACTAACAATTGCCAAACCCCAGTTACAAACTCACAACCGTGAAACCCATGGGCTTTTCTTTGGGCATTAAAACAGAGAAAAAGGAAAAAAAATATCTTTGAATACCTTCCTTATCCACTATCTCTCTCTACCTGCGAAACACTCACAGTAACCCATTTCGACTTGAACCTCCATTAAAACTTTCTCACACATCTTCAAAAATGGCGCAACTCCATTCATTATGCTTCCCTTCACCAACTTCCCTCTCTCTCCTCGAACATCACTCTTTCTCTCCTTCTCTCTCCTCTTTCCCTTCTTTCTCTCTCTTCTCAACAAAACCCTCCTTCATTTCACTTCGCCATAACTCCCCCTTCAACCCCATTTTCTCTTCTTCTTCATCTTCTTCTTCTTCAACTCTCACCATTGAAAACCCATCATCTGAATTTAAACAAGACGATGAAATATGTCGAACTAGGTTGCTCGCCCAAAACGTCCCTTGGACAGCAACTCCCGATGAAATTCGCGCGTTGTTCAAGAACTATGGCACTGTTGTTGATGTTGAGGTTTTTAACCTTTTTTCTTTATAATACTTTGTTCTGTTTTCCACTTTTTCTGGGTTGATTGTCAACTTTTTGTTGTTGTTGTTGTTGGTAGTTGTCAATGCATAGTAAAACGAGAAACAGGGGATTGGCGTTTGTGGAAATGAGTTCGGTTGAGGAGGCTGCTGAAGCTCTTGCCAAGCTTGAGTCTTTTGTAAGAATCTACTATTTTTATTTAATTGGGTTTTTATTTTGTTCATTGCATTATTTTTATGAAATTGGAAATTTTATGTTTTTTCTGAAGAACGCAATATAGTTTAGTGCTGAAAGACATAACTGTGAAAAAGATTTTAGCTTGGTGCACTATTTAATTGTTATGATGAAAAAACGTAGTATATGCCTTCCTAATTGTGTGATGGTATGATATTGTCAAATGAATTTTCAGCTGGGTGCATTATTTGATTGTCTAATGCATTTTTTGCATTTGTTGTTTTGACGAAACCGGTTAATTGTGTTCTTACTTTCATTAAATTTCTGATTCATGTTACGGTTTTTAGAGGGTAAATATTTTGAACAAATAACAAGAAGCAAGCACATTAAGACAAGGTATCTAAACGGTAACTTGTATATTCATCCACACAAGAGGATCACTCTATACAATCTCTTAGCTACTCTTAGGGGACGTTTGGTTCAACATATGGAATGAGAATGGACACAATCGGATGAGGAGAATGGTAACAAAAATGGTTACCCTTTATAGTGAGTGTCACGGTTCAAGCCAAGGAATGGAAATGAATGGTAACCATTACTTAGTAATGAATTTTGTTACTTGAGGTGGAGGAAAAGGTAATAAATAAACCATTACCATCAAGTAATGGTAATAGATTGATGAGGGGTTGAACCAAACAAGAAGAAAGGGAATTGATAATTGATTCCGTTTCTTGGAGCCCAGAAATAGTGAACCAAACAATCTCTTAATGATTTTATGCGCTACTTGACCATTTTCTCTAAAGCTTTCCCTTAATCAGAGAATTTCTTCTGTTTGCCTTTGTATAGAGGCCGACAGTCAACTATAACTTGACAGGCTTGACACATCAGTAGCCTCCTACCATATGTTATCAGGCTTATAGGAAGGTCCCTCTAAAGTTAAGGAAATTTCGTAAATTTAAACCGCAAGGATCGGTCAATTTTACTCGGAAAAACCCAATTGCCGGGATATACATATCCACGTGTCTGCTCGAGCAAGCCTACAAGAAATAGATGGGAGCTTAACTGCATATTTGCCTAGCTGAATTGCATATTTGGCGCGGGGGCGGTAATGCTGTATAATCGCCCGTGTGCTGAGTGCTGTATAAAGTTGCCTTCCTGCCAGCCAGCCCATCAAGCAACTCTATTTCGACATTTCTTGGGATTTGCCATTGTGGTCTGGCTCCAACAATCTCCTATTGGGGTGGGGTTGAAAAGAAAAATGATGCAAAAACTGTAATTGGGTGGGTAATTTTGACTAATATCTGAATGCCATCAGTTTCGATCTATGAATATGTAATCTAGTAGCATTATGCTACAAATTCAAGTATTCAAGCAGCAATGAGACTAACAACAAAATAGGCTAGGGATAGGTTTGTATTGCTAATCAAGGCAATTAGATATATGCAACAGCTCACTTTCGAGAGGTGAACATCTCTCCCAAGTTGTTTCTTCTTTCTAATTTTCTGAATGCCTTCTACTGTGGCTCTCTCCCGTATTTAAGCATCTCAAGGCCTTGAAAGTTTACTACTAACTCACTCACTGACGTCGCAATGACCAAAAAAATCGTCTAACTAACCTGACATATTTTTTTTTTTTAAGTATCCTTAGCTACCCTCCTGCCATATTAGAATAGATTGGGGGTTATTTTGCTGATGCCTTACATATTAGGACATGTTGTTAGTTGCATGAACGTTCTTTGTGGGTGAAAGGTCTTGTTCATGATGTCTTTGGGGGTGGTTGGTAAACGATTTTTAGGGTAACCAAAAAGCCCACTTTCCAGCAAAAATAAAAGCTGGTTTTACTAGCTTTCTTATATTGACTTCTGACTTTTGCTTTTTTAAACAACCAGTTGATTTTGCGACACATTTATAACACAATCATTAGTCAGAAAACCAATAGAAATGGCTGGTCAAACTAGCCAAAATCCGATTGTCAAACACCCTGTTTGTTTCCATGAATGTGTTCGTATTACTGATCCAATGTACAGTGTAGTGTTCGCTGTCTTATTTTGAAAGGCCTTTTGACTTTCATCCTGGCTTTACATAACTACATATGGTTCATTTCTAATCTTTCCGAGTTACATTTTGTAAGATTATGATAATTTTTGATGCATATGTATGCAGGAGTATGAAGGTCGAACACTTAGACTGACTTATGCTAAGCCAAAGAAGGAGAAAGTTTCTGCTCCTGTTCAATCTAAGCCAGCTGTTGTGTACAACCTGTTTGTGGCAAACCTGTCTTTTGCAGCAAGGGCTAAAGACCTAAAGGAATTTTTTCAATCTGCTGGGAGTGATGTTGTTTCAGCTGAAGTTATATTTAATGAAAATCCTAGAAAATCATCTGGATATGGATTTGTTTCTTTTAAGACTAAGAAAGAAGCGGATGAAGCCCTCACTAGTTTTGAAGGAAAGGTAATGCTCTGTATTGTGATTATGCGTCTTAGGTTCAACTCTAAGCTTGCCACTTTTTCATTTTCTTTTTAATATATTACCTTTTTCATTAATTTCCTGTTTCTCCTTGTTTTCTTCCTGTCTTGATGACCACTTGTTTGTAACTATTATAGGAGCTCATGGGAAGACCAATCAGAGTAGCACGTAGCAAAAGATTTGTAAAACTTGAGTCGGAAATAAATACTCTGTCAGAAGATGGGGAAGACATGCCAGCTGATCTTAGTCATGATTTAGAGCAAACTGAGACTGTTGATGACTTGTAAAGATGAAGAATGGGAGGCACTGTCATTTTGTGTTTGCATCAACTATCTTGTTGAGGAGGTAAGCTTGCAGATTCAGAAGTTATATGTACAGAATACACGTCATTGAATGTGCAGACTTTATCCTCCTCAACATGTTTAATGCCTTGTGCTTCGATGACCCCTCTCTTGAGTTTCAATCTTTTTTTTGGAACTATTTTTGGACGTCATTGTTACTCAGTTCTCCTCTCATACCATGTTTAGTTTTATGCTGCTTTTCTAGTTCAGTCTACATTGGAATGAGCAGCAATGTTGGTCAAAGTTATACAGTCGATGTTAGATTAGATCCTCTTATCCATAATCAAAATCTATTAATTGACAAGTACAAAGACCAAATCTCTCTGTGCCTATAATTAGGTGAGCTATCAATATATCTTTTACAAAGAAGGTGGGTATGGACAGTGCTAGGGAGAGGGAGTTTGCGAATGATCAGTGAGACGGAATTCTCCCTTGGAAATAACAAATAAGATAGGGTCATGTGATCTGGGTAGAAAAGAAGCAGAGAGGAAACTGTTTTGCTGGTCCTTCCTCCATGACTGTTGGAATTTTAGCAAGGACCTCTAGGTTCTCATGGATTTCAATTATGCGTTTCCAAATGGCTCTAATAATACCCGATCCGGGTTTCGGAACTCACTTTGGATGGGAGAATTTGGAGGGGAAATAAGGTAAGGGAAAGGGAGGGATTCATTTTCCTTGTTTGTATATAACACGAGGGAAGGAAAGGGAATTGGAAAAATGGGTGAAATGTTGGTGAGATAAATGGAAAAGGTGGAGGGTAAGGACTAAGGAGAGAGAAACAATTATAAAGTAAGGAGATGTGAGTATAAAAGTAAAAAGATGTGGTAGGCCTCATCTCCCATAATAGAAAAAGAGAATGCGAGTAAATCATTGTGAGACGTACGGAAAAGAATACTGTTTAAAATCTTTGTGAAATGGAAAGAGTATTCATTTTCCTTTCGCTCTTAATAGAACAAATCTTTTCAAAGTTGGAAATATTTGGAAAGAAAGTGCAAGTTCACTCTTTTTTTCCCCAACCCTTCTCTCCCCTACCTTTCCGTCCACGATTGTTATCCAAATTAAGTACTACAGACTTGTCAGTACTGCATCTATATGTTAAAATCTTCCATCTTGCCCAATATGAGTCACACAAGTATGCCTTGTGGCCTCTAAGAAGTCAATAGGCTTGGGTGTGATGGCCGTTGAGTGACCCTAAAAAGCTCGTCACGAGGCAGTCATTGGCTTGTCAGGGGTCATTTTGCATCTGATGTCAAATGTTTGAAAGGGTCAATTTTGGGTTCTGAGTATTTGGAGATGCTTAATTTAAAAGGAGACTCTTCATTGGTGTCCGAGAGAGTCTTTCATTCATGAGTTGTGGCCTTGCGAGGGTTTGTTATAGGTGTCCTGAGTGCTGCTGACATTCTCTGACCCTACAAGTTTTCCTCTCAGCTCTTTCAAGGTTTTTTACCGTAGGAGTCTCAGTCACAAGTTGTGAAGAGTCTGTCGATACCTTTTGGCTTCCTGCATTATCTATGAATCAGATTGGCAGTAGGGATGCTTCTTCCAGTTTATGCTAGTGATTTTCATCAGGTTGTCATACTACGGCAATTCCGAATCATCTCCCATGACGTTCTCATCCTATAGGCTTCTCTTTACTCTTCGAGTTGGCCCTCAATGTCTTGATCTTTTACTTACTACTCTAGATGACCAACGTTAAACGAATTCTTGTTTGGTATTGGCAAAAAATTATCTATAATCAAATTATGCCTTTTGATTGTATTTAAGAAGACCGTACTAGTTTAAAGTTTGAGGATTATGCATTATGATAATAGTAATGAGCATGCAAAATTTCATAGAATTCAGGATATTATAGTTCACATCATCTTGAGGCTGCCTATGTTGGAGCATCTCTTGTTGCTTTATGAGCAAAACTAAGCAACGACAACCTTTGATACAGGTTATGCCATTCGGTGGTGCAAAGTTTATAGTGTAAAAGAATGGAATGCTATCATACATAGAACTAGAAGAGTGCAAGTTTTTGGGCATCCAGCATGGCTGCTTACATATAGAAGCTTCGGAGTTCCTCGAGGTTGCTTGCTGTTCCCTCGACTTCATATATTGCAATCATATATACCCTAATTTAATGTGGATGCATTGCAAGCATTGATTTGATGTTGCAGTTAGCTAATTGAGAGTGTAATACTATGAACATTTTGGAGAAGTACATTGTGTTGATGCACAGATATCTGGAGTGTTTTGGTTGCAACATATTCAAATGCTTTTACTTACTGCAATCTTGTGTTTTTGGCATCTAAATCGGTTGTTTGACATTGAAAGTTACCCCATGAGTTAGATCTAGGGATGACAATGAGTTAGATCTTGGGCATTACTATTTACCGCCCGTATTTACTAAAAATCTCCCGTATTTTTTCTTAAATACTTATAAACTACCCCTACAAATACTTGACCCCATACCCCATATCCCATCACTCTCACTCACTCACTCCTCACTCTCACTCTCACTCTCACTCTCACTCTCACTCACTCCCACCATAGCCACCACCACCACAACCACCACCGCAACCACCACCACACCGGCAACCACCGAGACATCCACGACCACCAACGTAGCACAACACCACACCGGCGACCAACAAGACCGCACACCACCACACCGACGACGACCTCACCGGAAGCACACCACCACAACTCGCCTAGGAAAAAGCATGGGCCCAAGGAAGAAGGCAAAGGAAGTCGGAGAATCATCAACTCGAGGTTAGTTTTGTACTTATTTGTTGTTAAAACCGACCCCTAAGCGGAAATATGTAGTGATTAACCCCCCCACTAGGAAAAGTTGGTGAAAAAAAAAAATTGTTTTTTCGAAAAATGCGGGGCAACGGATAGAAAATCCGTTCCACCACACGGTGGTAACGGGTCACTATTCCGTATGGTAACGGATCACTTTTCGTTACCACCGCAGAGGTAACGTAGATCTACAACGTTACCTCTCGGTGGTAACTGAATAGTGACCCGTTACCACCGTGTGGTGGTAACGGATTTTCTATCCGTTGCCCCGCATTTTTCGAAAATAATTTTTTTTTTTGTGCTCACAACTTTTCCAAATGAAGGGGGGACCGGGGAGAGTTTCGGTTAATTTTTTTTATTTTTAGTAACCGTGAGTGTCTGTGACATTCTCACCGCTCGGCCTCAAGATAAAGGAGGAGAGTTGCGGTAGGTTTGGGGCGGCCAAAGATAAAACATAGTCCCATATCATGACATGAATCGACAAATGAAAAACGTGGGGGCGTCCCTACTCGGCACGGCGCCGCACTTCATAGACCGGGTGTAGTGATAAGTATGCAAGGGTTGCTAGGTCGTCGCCGGAAGCGGCGCGCCATCCCGGCGCCGGGGGTGGTGTCAAATATGCAAGGGTTCCCGCATCGGGGACGGGTGCGGGTAAAGAAGTTAGTCCGGGGGTAGTGGTAGTGGTAGGGGTAGTAGGTTGCGCTTTGGAACATGGAACATTGGCTCTTTGACGGGAAGATCGGCGGAGGTGGTGGAGGTTATGAGGAGGCGAAAGATTCACATAATGTGCCTTCAAGAGACTAAGTGGGTTGGTGGAAAAGCAAGAGAACTAACCCCGTGGGGTTATAAGCTTTGAGTACTCCGGAAAGGATAAGTGTAGGAATGGAGTAGGCATCATTATTGATAAGGAATATATTGATGATGTGGTGGAAGTTTCGAGGAAGAGTGACCGCATTATGAGTATCGAGCTAGTATTAGGGAGTAAGGCGGTGACTATCATAAGCGCATATGCACCGCAAGTAGGATTGGAAGCATTTATTAAACAACAATTTTGGGAGGATTTGGAGGAGGTTGTGCAACGAGTGCCTATTAATGAAAAATTGATCATTGGTGGGGATCTTAACGGACATGTGGGCACTAGTCGAGTTGGCTTTGAGAGCATTCATGGAGGTTTTGGGTATGGGGAGAGAAATGAAGCCTGGAAGTGATATCTTGGATTTCGCATTAGCCTATGGTCTTAGTATTATGAACACTTGGTTTGAGAAAAGAGAATCTCACCTTGTGACGTATAGGAGTGGAAGTAACGCGAGTCAGATTGACCTCTTTTTAGTAAGGAATGGTTGGCGGAAGAGTTATACAAACTGCAAGGTGATACCGGGTGAGAGCGCGACCACCCAACATAGACTAGTCGTGCTTGATTTCCGAGGTAGGGAGTCTTTAAGAAAGCGAAAACCCAATGTGGAGCCACGAATCAAGTGGTGGAAGCTCCAAGGGGAGCACAAAGAGAACTTCTTAGCTAAGATGGCTAGTAAAGATATTTGGGCTTGTAACACGGAAATGGATGTAGATTCGATTTGGACAAAGATAGAACTTGGTATAAAGGAAGTGGCGAAAGAGGCCCTTGGAGAATCTAAAGGAACCTGTACCATCAAGTAAGGACACATCTTGGTGGAACGAGGAGGTGAGACAAGCGATAAAAAACAAACGAGAAAGTTATAAACTTTTGGGGAAAAGATAGCAACGACGTGAACTATGAGAAGTACAAAGAGGCTAGAAAAGAAGCCAAGAAGGCAAGATGCGGGAAGCTAAAGCACAGGTAAACAAAGAGCTTTTATGCAAAATTGGATACGACGTAAGGTGAAAAAGACATTTATAGAATTGCGCGTATGAGGGACAAGAAGACAAGAGACATAAGAAAGGTAAAATGTGTCAAGGGTGTGGACCAAAGAGTGCTTGTGGAGGATGAGGAGATAAAGGATAGGTGGAGGTCGTACTTTGATACCTTGTTCAACGGTGATAAAGCACAAGACATCGGGGATGTACACATTCCGCCAAGTATGTTAAATCGAGAGTTTATGAGGAGGATTCAAAAGGGAGAAGTCGTTGCGGCATTAAAAAGATGGGATTGAAGAAAGCTACGGGGCCGGATGGCATACCTATCGAAGTTTGGAGGTGTTTAGGGGGAGAGGAATCGAATGGTCGACAACATTCTTCAACATGATTTGGAGACACAACAAAATGCCATTAGAATGGAGGAAGAGTACTTTGATTCCTTTGTATAAGAACAAAGGCGATGTACAAGATTGTACCAACTACCGAGGAATCAAACTAATGAATCATACGATGAAACTCGGGAAAGGGTGATTGAGCAAAGACTTAGGAAACATGTGAAGATATCGGAGAACCAATTTGGATTTATGCCCGGAAGATCGACTATAGAGGCCATCCACCTCTTAAGACAAACAATGGAACATTACCGTGATAGGAAGAAGGATCTACATATGGTTTTCATTGATTTGGAGAAGGCATATGATAGAGTACCAAGAGAAATACTTTGGTGGGCGTTGGCAAGGAAAGGTGTTCCACAAAAATATATAGATATCATTAAGGATATGTATGAGGGGGCAACTACGAGTGTGCGGACTACGGTGGGGAGGACGAGAAGAGTTTCCTATTACGATCGGAGTGCATCAAGGTTACGCACTTAGTCCCTTTCTCTTTGCCCTAGTCATGGACGAACTAACGAGGTCAATTCAAGATGATATACCATGGTGTATGATGTTTGCGGATGACATTGTGTTGATTGATGAGACAAAGGAAGGTATTGAGAGAAAGTTGGAATTGTGCGAGACATACATTAGAAGCCGGGGTTTTAGATTGAGCGAAGTAAGACGGAGTATATGGAGTGCAAGTTCGGTGGGGTTACAAGCGGCGGCGAGGGCGGTCACTTTGGATAGCAAAGTGGTTCAAGGATCGAACGTCTTCCGTTACCTAGGATCCATTCTCCAAAAGGATGGAGAACCTGGATGGAGACGTGGCTCATAGAATTAACGCGGGTTGGTTAAAGTGGAAAAGCGCCACCGGATTCCTTTGTGATTCCGGTATTCCCCAAAGGTTGAAGGGAAAGTTCTACCGCACGCGGTAGCCCGCTTTGTTATATGGCACCGAATGTTGGGCGGTGAAACAATGCCACGTTCATAAGATGAACGTGGCGAGAGATGCGTATGTTGCGGTGGATGTGTGGCCACACAAGGAAAGACCGATTAAGAAATGAAGTGATCCGGGGAAAAAGTTGGAGTTGCATCCATTGAAGAAAAGATGAGGGAGAATCGGTTAAGATGGTTTGGTCATGTGAAAAGGAGATCGGGTGATGCACCTAGGTGAGAAGAATTGAAGAGTGGAGGAGTAACCAAATTGTAAGGGGTAGGGAAGACCCAAGATGACTTTGGATGAAGGTAATTGAAAGTGATATGAGGTTACTTTGGGATTGAGGAGAGCGTGACGTTGGATAGAAGTGGGTGGAGGGTAGTATCCATGTGGAGGAAGGGGTGTGATTACTGCATTTATTTGTTTTTCTCAATTGTGTTGGTATTAAAACCTTTTGTTGAAAACCTCTTTTAAACTTGTTGGTGTAAACCTTGCTTTAAAAAAAAAAAAAAAAAAAAAAAATTTTTTAAATTTTTTTTTTAAAAAAAAAAAAAAAAAAACTTTTATCTCTCTTGGCGATGGCATCTCCTCCAGTAACGGTTTCAGTTGACGATTCATGTTAGCCGACCCCAAATCACTTTGGGAATAAGGCTTAGTTGTTGTTGTTGTTGTTGTAGTAATTTCGGTTTTATTTATGTTTTAATAATTTATGTTTTTAATAATTTATGTTTTAATAATTTCTTTTTTTTTCTTTAAAATAATTTATGTTTTTTATAATTTCTGTTTTAATAATTTATGTTTGAATTAAAATAAATATTTTGTGTTTATTTGGGTTTTTATAATTTATGTCAATAGTTATTTTAATTTATTATTTTAATTTTAATAGTTATTGTGTTAATTTGTGTGATTATGTTGTAATTAGGATTTTATTATGTTAATGCATGTTAGTAACATGTTAGTATTTTATTTAATTTGTTTTTTATAATTTCTGTTTTAATAATTTCTGTTTGAATTAAAATAAATATTTTGTGTTTATTTGGGTTTTTATAATTTATGTCAATAGTTATTTTAATTTATTATTTTAATTTTAATAGTTATTGTGTTAATTTGTGTGATTATGTTGTAATTAGGATTTTATTATGTTAATGCATGTTAGTAACATGTTAGTATTTTATTTAATTTATTTGATTTAATTATTTGTTTAATAGCATGTGATAATAGTATTATTTATTTTTAATAGTTATTATTTAATTACTTAATTAATTTATTTGACCATGTTATTATATTATAAAAATATTTTAATGATATTAGCATGTTTTCATCCGTTTCCTCCGCATAGGCAACGGATTTTTCATCCGTTGCCTCTAGTTGGGGGTAACGGATTTTTCATCCGTTACCCTGCTCTGGTGGCGCAAAAAAAATTTCGGCGGCGAAACAAAAAAAAACAAAAAATAAAAAAACCTAAAACTTACCACATTTCGTTCCGGCGGCGTTGACGGTTCTTCATCGGCCATTTCCGGTCATGCTCCGGTGGTTCTTCGGTGGCGGAGGTGGTGCTCCGGTGTTGTTAGTACCCCGGTGGTTTTGGTCAATGTGCTAAGTTGCTTCGTCGGAGGTGGTGCGCCGGTGGTGGTTGTACGGTGGTGGTGGTCCGGTGGTGGTGGTGTTAGTGCTTAATGGTAGAGAGGGATGAAGTTTGATGAGAGTTGAGAGAGTAGAGTGAGGTGAAAGGGGGTAAAAGAGGGAGGGGCATTGGGGGTATTTAAAGAAAAAAATACGGACGATTTTAAGTAAATACGGACGGTAAATAGCGATTCGGTAGATCTTCTATGGTCTACTTCGATTGTACATCTAGATTTATACTCTGAACCGTTTTAAACTAGTCTTGGACTTGTATTTGAATAAGTTTGTTTAATTTTGTTTTATATATATTGTTAACTAGGTTTAAACTTAATTTTTAGTAATAAAACCTTCAATAAAGATATTTGTAATCGAAAAAACGTGAATTCAATAATCTATTATATTCTTCGTTTTTTTGAAGTAAAATATTTTATCATCTATAGGTGCTTTTTTATTGGGGTATATATCATTTTTCCTTTATATGATACGTTGGTCCACCATTTATCTCTTTTTTTTTTTATTTCTCTTCTCTCTACCTTTTTCACTTTTCTTATTTTTACTCTTCATCCTTTCCACTTTTTTGTGTTTTTTCCCTCATCTATGTGCGAAAGCAAATGTCTTAATTAAACAAGAAAGAAAGGAGTATTTCGCAGCACTAAATTACTCTAACATGGTCTATCGAAGGTAGATATGTTGTTTGCGGATGATATTGTATTGTTGGAGCTGATTATAGGGGAAATTTCAAGTGATGGAGGCAACAAGTTAAAAATTTGAGTACATGACATTGGATGTTAAGAAGTTGTCCATTAACACGTATTTGTAAATACCTTGGGTCTACCTTGGAATTAAAATATTTACCAAGATGTGGCTCACAAGTTATAAAAAGTGTTACTTGAATTGGAGTAGACCTAACAAAGTTGACCTGAACTCAAATACCTGAATCGAGACACGATTCAGATCTAGAGCGACGACTTAACTCCACCATAAATCCGAAATAAATCAAAACCGACCTGAAATTAACTTGACCTTATACTCAAGTGATTTGAACCATTTTGAGCCAAACAGATTGCAAACTCGAATTTTATTGACTCGAAACCCATGAGAATTGAACCAACAAGATTTGGCTAGAATGATTCAATCTGTGTATTGTACGAAATTTATTCTTATTGGTTTTGGGTAGTTAAAACCAATAATAAATTGCTTGGAATGTAACTAGTAAATACTATAAACATTAAAGATATGTTTTAGATATATATAACTTATTTATTAGCCTAAGTATCTTTAAAACAAATACTCTTTCAAGTTTTTATTAGTTTACGCACTTCTTTTAGGTACAAAGTTTAAGGAGAAATAGGTATGTGGGTCATCAAAGGGAAGAGAAAACATTAATTTATTGCATATTATTTGAAGTTAATGTTGTGGCCAAGAGAAGTAGAGTGAGAAAAACTTTATTGTAAAGATAATAATATAAAATTGGTAGGACTATTCCAAAAACTAAAACAAAATAAGAAGTGAGTAAGCTAATAAATGATAATTGGGTAAAATAATAAAGATCGGAGGGAGTATGAGATATAATCATGCATTAAACCACCAAATAACCGAATTGAAACCTAAAACCTGAATGGATCCTAATCGATTTTCACCAATTTCAAAAGACCACAAGTCCTGAGTAGATACCCGAAGCGATTCAAACTGCACAAAAAATGAATTAAAACTGAAACCCGAATAGATTTGGAAATGGCCCGAAGTAAAACAGACTTGAAATGACCTGAACCTAAACAACCCGAACAAAATTCGATCAGAATAACCCGATTGCTAGGTCTAAATTGGAGTGGAGTAATTGAGATATTGTTCGACTGTAGCGTACCTCTAAATTTTATGGGAAAATTCTTTTCGCTACCATTAGACCAACATTGTTAAATGAGGCCAAATGGTCAATATTTATGAACAAACGCATTATTATACTCCCTCCGTCTAATTTTCTTCCTTTTATTTTCTTTTTCACGTTTGTCAATACACATTTTATATCATTACTATAGTTATATATTAGTAAAAATTATAAAAGTTTGATATTCTTATTGTATTCATTGAGAGAATTAAATAAGACTGTGATAACTATGTTATGTTGGAAATAATATAGAAAATTCTCTCAACTTTCAAATAGTGTCAAAGATTCAGAATAGGAAGAACAAAAGGAGTATTTCTCTTATATCACCAAGATCATATTATTACAATTATGTGTTTCTTATTTTTTTTTTCAAATTTAAATAATACTCCAAACTACAAAAAGGTTTATATATATTGATGTAATATGAATTTCGTTTTAAAGCAAATTTTGATCTCTTTTCAATATTATAAAATCTAGGTTTGAAGCCCGTGCGTTGAACGGGTTATTGTTTATTTTTATTTTTTGTAAACATTGTTGATTTTTTATTGCTGTGAAATGAAATTTTTCAACACCATTGTGTTTATATAATTTCTCCATTCTTTTTCCATTGCAACAATTACCACTTTGGGTAGTTTCATCTATTGGAACCATTCCACTTTTGGTAAAAAAAGCAACTATAGTTGACAACATCACCTTTACTTTATGTTAATAAAACCATCATTAATTACTCAAATTGACTCAGAAAGTTGCGTTTACTTTATTAAGGGTTTACTTATCCCCTACTCTAGTTAACCCCTCTATGCTAAACTACCCATATTTTTTTTATTTTCCTAAAAACCATGCCCAAACCCAGTGTTGCAGTATAAAAAGACAGAGATAGTATTTGTCATTATACTTTAATTTCTAGATTTGTTATATATTACTAGATAGTATCCCAATAATTGGTATGACTAACAATAGCTAACACAGTTTTAACATGGAAAATACCGGAATGATACTTTAAGAAAGTAGAGGGTAATAATTTAATAGATGCTGGACAAAAAGAATAGAGAAAAAAATATGAGTGTCAGCCACAACTTCAACTTTTAATATATAGCACATAAACACTAACGCATATATAATAGAAGATGGGAAAGACAAAAAGAAGATCATAATGATGGTATTATGAATAAAATAACTTAAATATAAAACTAACCACTATTAAGAATCGAAAATACTATTTAAGAGAAAAAAATCTCTTCATCAATCATGACCATATCAAGACTTTTCAAACTTCCCCCTTTTTTATGATTTGTGACCTCAAATAGTCTAGAAACTCGAACCTTGATTTCCCAATTAGTTTTAGTAGAATTAAGTTCATTGAGAAAAGAATAAGATCGACATATAGATATATGAAAAGAAAAACATAAATAATTATTTATACAACAAATATTCTAGGAATAAAATAATTAGTCAATTGCATAATACCTTCGCAATGTCGTTGACAAACTTTCACTTGATTCTTCATGTAATGGCATCATGGTATGCTATAGGTTCAAAACTATATGTATGAATTTTTTATATTATATAACTCAATTTCTAAAAGTATGATTTTGAAAGACATAATTGCTATTGTTACGTATAATACGCAATTTTTATAGTTAATTTTATATGTATTTAAAATAAATAATAAATAATACGTTATTGTTCATCTAAATAAATATATTTCTATAAGTTGTAAAACTATATTGTATATGGAACTTATTTCAGAACATATTTCGAGCGCTCTCCGATGGTAAAAAAAATATAATATTGCGAATTATGTAGCAAAATTTATATTCACTTTACATAGTTGAATAATTTAGGTTGTTTATTTAAAATCAGAGTGTAATCTTCACTTATTAAAAATAGTATTTATATCTATGTTAAACACTATTTTTTTTTAAAAAAATAAAAATTAAATAGAATGACATGTCATGCTTAGGTGGAACTCTCTATAATATTCTAAGGTTGTTTTTTAAAATCATACTCTAATTGTTTATCATCCAAAACTCTAATATATATATGTAACTTTATCGCTATAGATTTTAATTTTTGTTGTGACAATAAAATTTCCTTAATAAATTTTGTTGGAATACTAAATTGTTTTGGTTCAGTTGAGTAAGGCTGGTGTTTGGATCCTCTAAAGTTCTAAAAGAACTCTACAATGTAGAGTTTGAGCAATATCAACCATTGAATAAAAAATCAATAGCTCATATATTATCTTCCAAAACCCCCTCTATTTTTTCTCATCAAAATCCACCCCCTTATTTCCCCCTTTCACCAATACACGCCCTTGATTTTAAAATGTATGGTTCATATACAACTCTACCTTGTTGAATTTTATTAAAACTCTAGAGGATCCGGGACTCGTAAGTCGAGGTTTTGAAAGATAATATGTTTAATCCCGTAATTGGACCTATGATAAAATGCTATAGTCACATATAGTACAATATAGTTATAACTATTATTATATTTATCTAAAAGAAAGACTAAATGATGTCTTACCATTCATCTAGTTAAATATATTTTCATGAGTTGTAAAACTATATTGTAAATGGATCTTATTTTAAAGTATATTTCAAGCACTCTCAAATGGTAAAAAATTATAATGTTTTGAATTAGGTAACAAAAGTTATATTCAATTTACATAATATACTAATTTAGGTTGTTTATTCAAAACCAAACTCTAATTTCTCGTTATCCAAAACTCCTTTATGTATTTAAATATATGTAGAACTCTATTTTTTGAAATATGTAAAATAAAAATTAATGACATGACAATCATACATGGCGCTCTCTATTTCATAAGTTGTAGAACTATATTGTAAATGGATCTTATTTCGGAGCATATTTCGAGCACTATCCAATGGAACAAAAGTTAAAATATTCCGAATTACGTAGCAAAAGTTATACGCGATTTACATAATATAATAATTTAGGTTGTTCATGCAAAACCAAACTCTAATTTTAGCTTATCTATAACTCCTTATATGTACTTAAATCTATGTATAACTCCATTTTTGTAAAAGATAAAAATAAAATTTGATGACATGACAATCCTACGTGGTGCGCTCTATGACCTCGAAATCTTGAGGAGTTCCCTAAGCTCCCGAAAAGTTCCTCCTTTATTTATATACTAGTATTGGGACCCGGGCAAATGCCCGGGCTTTTTCGTGAAGAAGAGGTAGAGTTTTTAAATATTTACATCCCTATTTTTGGCCGTTATTTTTGTCTGATATAAAACAACTAAAAGTTATAATATAATTTTGTCATTATCTTTGACGTTGGTTTCTAATTTATATGTCATGAACAAACTCACTATATCATTCAGAAACATACTATATCATGCATAAACTACATCATTTCTGAACAATCCACTATATCATTTCGACACTCACTATATCATGCAGATTCTCACTATATGATTCAGACATTCACTCTATCATGCAGAAATTATATGTTACTTTAATATAAAATTTTAAATATATTATAAATGGATCTTATTCTAAAATACTTTTTGAACACTTTCAAATGGTACAAAAATTATAATTTTACGAACTATATATTAAAAGTTGTAATCAATTTGCTATATTTAAGTTTTTCATTGTGAACCCAACTCTATTTATTATTATCCTAAACTCTATTTGTATTTTAATTAATTTAGAACTCTATTTATATTTAAAAAATAATGTGACATGACACTTAATAAGCGCGACAAATGGCGTCCAATGAGGACGCCAAATGTCGCGACCAACCCTAATTCTAATTGAATCCCTAATTCCAATTGCAGTAGGTTACTTTTATACTTTAACCCTAATTCTAATTGAATCGCTAATTCCAATTGCAGTAGGTCACTTTAATACGTTAGTATTGTCAATATTTCCTTTTATATGTTACTTTAATATAAAATATTAAATATAGTATAAATGGATCTTATTTTAAAGTACTTTTTAAACACTTTCCAATGGTACAAAAATTATAATTTTACGAACTATATATTAAAAGTTATAATCAATTTAGTATATTTAAGTTTTTCATTGTGAACGCAACTCTATTTATTTTTATCGAAAATTCTATTTGTATTGTAATCAATTTAGAACTCTATTTATATTCAAAAAAAAATATGACATGGCAATTAATGAGCGCGACAAATGGCGTCCAATGAGAACACCAAATGTCACGACCTCGTGAGCTGGCTTTTGTACTCTGCTTTATAAATGGCGACCACATTCTAATTGAATATCTTATAACAATCCTAATTCTAATTGAATCCCTAATTTCAATTGCAGTAGGTTAATTGAATCGCTAATTCCAATTGCAGTAGGTTACTTTAATACGTTAATTAGTATATAGTCAATGTTCCCTTTTATAGGTTACTTTAATATAAAAATTTTAATATAGTATAAATGGATCTTATTTTAAAGTACTTTTTAAACACTTCCTAATGGTATAAAAATTATAATTTTACGAACTATATATTAAAAGTTATAATCAATAAACTATATTTTAGTTTTTCATTGTGAACCCAACTCTATTTATTCTCATCCTAAACTCTATTTGTATTTTAATCAATTAAGAACTCTATTTATATTTAAAAAAAATGACATGGCACTTAATGAGCGCGACAAATGGCGTCCCCAATGAGACGCCAAATGTCATGGCCTCATGATATGGGATTTGCCAAATGTCGCAGCCTCGTGATATGGCTTTACAAATGTCGTGCCCTCAGCGATCCTGGCTAGACTCGTTTATATATTAGCTTATATATGATATGATATGATTATAAATTTTCAAGTATATAAATAACAAATATACTACTTAATTTATTTATTATTGATTTCTCAAGTAATGTTCTTAGGGTTTTCTTATTATCTAAGATAGTTAGATTATGTTAGTTTACTAATTACCCAAGTGACCTCCCAATTGGTATCGTTGACAACAAACAATTGTTATCTTTTTGCTTTTGATAAACAATTATTATCATCATTGCCGAGTAGATAAAACCCATTAAATGTAATTCTTTTTTTGTTTTTAAGCTACTCATTATTATCTATTGTTGATAAATCAGGATACGTTTTTTTTGTTTCTTTTGAGGGCCATACCTTTAGTACGCTAAACTCTAACCCTAGTAGAATTCGGAGTCAGAAACCTATAAATACCAATTAATAGACAACTGATATCACAATTCTCTATCCTCTCCGTCTCTGCGTTTGTCTTTCTCTTGGGTAGTCCGCCGCTCATCCAATATCGCGAAATTTATAAGTGGACACGGTTTTTGCGACAAGGTAATTGGAAACCTTATATGTACTGTGAAAATATAGTTTTTGATGAAAGTAATATAGTTTTTCATGAAAGTAAGTAGGAA
>CANSZD010000216.1:347500-637342 GCA_947648045.1 Beta corolliflora | reverse complement strand
GAAAAGAGATTCATAGTTCCTTTCTTTCATAAGTCCAAATAAATGACAAAATCAAAATCAATTCTTGTAAACAGGAACCTTTCGAAAATTCAGGAAAGATGTAAAGCCCAATATTGCACTCAATAGCCCCTAATTCATCAAAGTTCTTAGGCCATATGCTTCTCCTTTTCTTCATGTGGAAATAAAGTGAGGGTTGCATCGATCGTACAATTTTGGACGACATGTGGATATGAAGTCCTTTGGCATAAAGGCTTCCATCCCTTTTAAACATCCACAGAAACTCCCAATGGTATTCAAAGTTCCCCTATAAAGGAAGCAAAAACAAAGTACATATGTGATCCATAGAAGCCAAGAAAGACATGGAAAGAAAAAAAAAATTCGAAGAGGAAGAACAAGTTTCGATATAGAGGCTATAAGAAACGCAAACTCACACCTCCATATTGACCAACCACTGGGATTCCACCACCTGAAGGTAGTGAAATATTTGGAAGCTCTCAATTGACCACAACCAGAAAATTTGGCCGTTTCATTTGATTTATTCCCATACGATATCATTTTTCTCAGTAGTTCACCTATTGATTTGCATGAATCACATGTCCAACTGAAATCTTCACAAATATCATCAGGTGATAGGCCTAGACAATATCTGGAAAAGGAAATATATAAAATATTTCATACTGTCATGAATCATGATTGCTGAGAAAATAACAGATAGATAGCTCAGGTTTTCCTGCCAAATAGGATATACTGCACATTCATTCAATAACAGGTACTTCCATATGTGACGATATTCCAACTTACATGTGCTCAACTGTTTTCCAACATTCAGTACAATAAATCAGAGAACCAGAAAAGCCTTCGACTCCACAGGTTTGACATATTTTCTCCTATAGGCAAAAGAAACACCATTACTAATCATTTCCATGAAAGAGTTGTTTGGCCAAAACATATGTGCAAGTAAAACATTAGGGAAGCTTGGCAGCTTGCAAATGTAAACATTATCAGCTAAGACGATTATCGCCTTCTGCTCAATCCTAGGTGTTAAAAATATTTACAGTAGATTAAGTACCTTTTCGGGGATTATTATTGCTACTTTTAGTGTAAATTTGAGCTATATGATTACTAAGAGCATGTTTGGTTCAACATTTTGGGGTTTTAAGAAACGGAATCAAATACCTATCCCTTTTTTTTTTGTTCCAACCCCTCCCCTCAATCCATTACCATTACTTGGTGGTAATGGACTCCCCTAGTTTGTTACCTTCCCTTTCCCCTTAAGTAACAAAAGCCATTTGTTGGTGGTGATAGTTACCATTCCCTTTTCCATTTCAAAGCCCTAACCAAACACCCCATAAAGATAACAAGTTTCTTACCATTTCACTCCTCTATTTAATTTCATTCCCTTTTCATTCCATGACTTGAACCAAGCATGCTCTGAGTATGAAAACATGTCTGATCGTTTCATAATTGGATAAGTGGGCAAGTAGTTTGTGCAACAAGTGATAAAGGCATTCCTTCTAACATTTGTCGGTCCACCCATTAGAAAGAACTTTGCGCAAGAATTGGTTACCATAACTCATATTCCTTCTGTCGTATGTAGCAGATGCAAAAGACTTATAAACAGACCACTTTTGTTTATAATTGGAAACACTAGAAAATAAATAAATCTATTACACTCATTCTTTAATTAGAATACCTCACTTGCAATAGATTTATATATATGTGGAGAACTTGGTAGAGTTATTAAGTTGATTTTGAACTTCTCTCCATATTACTTAAGCCAAGCATTGAAAGCATCATGAGATTTTAACCACACACAATGTCTTGAAACTCCTGAGATGGATAACCAACTTAAAAGCTTGAGATGCTACTCCCCTAATCCCATTGCCATTTGGTTTTAGGATGGAACCTTACCTTGGCTTGTAAATAGTTCAAACTCTTCTCATGTTGTGGGAACATCACGCCAACTTTCATTTTCTTTCAAGATTTGAGACAATGTTATCTTTTGTCCGGAATCTGGGACAATGGGAGCTAGTGATGGTAATTGCTTGCCCCCTTTCTTCTTCCCTTCTTACAAATATACCGCCCCATGCTATCTCTTATGCTAATCTCATACTCTACTTCACGTTCATAGAAACAAAATCAGATTTATTCATAGAACAAAGTACGGTTCGGCATTTCTAAGTGCAAAGCTATAGTACAATATAGGCTTGCATCCCCCTCAAAAAAAATTTAGGCTTGCATCCAAATTTTATGAGTAATTTGGGTGATCAATGTTATACTATGAAGTTGTCTGGGCCTCTGGGGTATAAAGGGAAAATTCTTCATTGTAAGAAGCTTCCATCTTTGCCGTTGTAACTTAAGCGGTAAACTAATAATTTGACGTTATAGACAATCCATGTTAAATCAATTAGCTCATTTTAGCAATTTAGAGTAATTAGAAACAGTAATCTGGTTTCAGACTCATAGGTTGGACGGAAAACATCTTCAATGGAAAATCAAAACACTTTCTACTACAAACAATTGTAGAATAGTTTTCCTTCCTTTGATTTCTTGCAAGAAGAAGTTAAAGGAGAATACTTTAGCAACCAAACAAAGAAAATTGGAAAATCTACTTTCAAGTTCTTATCAGACCAAATTGATGAAGCCAATAGTTCATAGAGAAATAATGTATTAGCAGTTTACCACTTATTTTAAGAATCAATTTTGTAACTGAAAGCTCCAAAGCTAGAATACAAAATTGCATACTATATAAAGAAAAAAAAAAAGACAACCCAATTCATGCAAAATTAAATAGACAACAAACTCAAGAAAACGCTCACATTTTGAGAGGATAAGACATACTATATATAGTAAAAAAAAGACCAGTAGATTATAGACAAATAGTAGGAATGTAGGATTAATCCAGCATAAGATGTATCAAATTAACAGAGGATATGATCATAAAATAAGTTGATTAAAAGAAGTGTTCTTTCTACATTCTAAAAATAGAAAGTACTAGTTATTCCGAAAAAGGAAACTCACCATGTCTTGGTCCTTCCTGTTTTTTTCCTCACAGACAAAGTCACAGCTTCATGAATTTGTGTAGGAAGAACTGAAGAAGGGCGGAAATGCCAGAATTCTGCAGAAGCGGCCAAGCGGGTGAGAATTATAAATGGCAAATGTGAACCAAATGCGTGAACGCTTACTTTTTTAGTATATACTTAATTCAAAATACTAAGTTGGTCATAATTATTATGAGACAAGAATTTAATGATCTTAAATATTTATAAATTTATGATTACGGGTCCAGGTCTTTAGGATATTCCTCTATTTTGAATTAATTGTTATACTTCACTTTAAGGAAGAACTAAGGATTTGCTGTAAAAAGCATAAAAGAAGTACAACCAAAGAATAATTGGTTTTTGGAAAATGTAAAATAACCCTTAAAATATTGTAGGAGAGAAAAAATAGGGTATGTGGGAAAGTTTTAGGTGGATTAATAAAAGGAAAAATTGATTCTAATAATCCAATATTTGGGCCATTCGCTCAAAATAATCCAACCTTTTAATTATTATTTAATAATCCAACCTTTTATCCCAATCCGCTCATAACGCACCGTGATGAGGCCGGTAACTTGTTGAAATGGTAAATTTTTCACGATCCCCTCCCCACCCCCCACTCCCTGCAAACCACCTCTCCTCATCCCCTGCAAACTAACAAAGGGGTGAACTTGGGCTTAGATTTCTAAACTTAAAATTGAAACTCTTAGGCCTGTTCTCTTCGGCATAAAACAACTGAATTGAACTGAACTGAACTGAACTGATTGCAACTGAACTGAACTGAACTGAAATGATTTATTAATAATAATTTTATCACTAAACATAATAATAATTATTATTATTATTAAATAATAATAATAAATTATTGTGATATAGATGGAGTAGTCCGTAATAAACAGATAAACTAATAATTTGACGAATAAAATTAGAATATCGAAATATAGAATATACTTTATCACCAAACGCTTAAAAAGAATGTTAGAAATTTAATAGGATGTGTACATTATATTTAACAATTTTCAATTTAAGAAAAAAATACAAAGGAGAATCTTTATGAAGGAAAAAACGAGAGAAATGCCATGAGTGGGTATTGACCGTGTACTTCTAACAATTCCACGAAGACAATACCATATCTCAAGCTACATACTTGCAATACTATAGCTGAATTAAATACTTACAACTCTCGGATTCTGGGCCTATTCTTTGCCACTAGGTTTTAGTTTTACTTCACCACAACCTATAAAAACTAAGGGGGCGTTTCACCACAAGGTTGTGCCAACCTGTTCTTTGAATTAAATATTATCTCTCTTTTTCTTTTCTCCAATAACGAGCGTCGAGCGGCATCACGGTTCCTTCATCCCCGACCAAGGTAATAATTTGTTCCCTCGAATTTCAAGTCTTGAAATTTTCCATGTTTTTTACTGTAATTTTCCATGTTTTTGGTTGTGGTGAAAGATGGGGTTTGCTTGATCATACCATTAGTAAGTGTCATTAAAAAGATTCAATCTTTAATGTTTTCGGTAGGAGTAAATTTATGTTTGATGTAAGTTTTAGACTTTAGCGCTGCATTATCTTGCATATGCTAATAGACTCAACCTTATACAGTATTCTAGATTGTGATCTTTCCTCCTCTTAGTTTACTAGTACCGAAAATCGTTGTTTTCCGTCCTAAAAAAAGAGCGGTTGTTTGTGTTGTTGTTTCCGACGACGTGAATTTGGGCCATTACTGATAAGTGCATATTATAACATCATTTAGTTGCATATTAGGGTGCATTTTCATGTAGTATTAGAGCATTTACTTGCATTTATGCATATTTAGGTCCATTTTCGTAAGATACGATGCTTTCACGGGTTGTTTGGTCTTTTGATGTAATCTCAGGTACTTTGGACTCCTATTTGAGGACATGATGATTTAGGCGCGTAGATGACCTTCAAAACGATATATCATGTGCCCAAAATGGATTGAAAGTGAAGAAGATACACATGACTTTGTGTACTTGTGCGAAATATGACACCTCTTCACCATTTCACTCGTAACTTTTGACTCAAGAATGATAATGAGGTAATTCCAACTGTATTGCAAACTAGACTTCAAGATCTTTCCAACGATATATTGCATGTGTGAAACAAAGCTCTGGATCAAAAGTTATAGCTGTTCAAAGTTGAGCTGAAGCCACTGTCTCGACCGCACGCCCGTGCGGAAATCTGCTCGGCCGTGCAACCTGCAATCAAAAGTCACTGAAGCTTCTGCCTCGCTCGCACGACCGAACGAGATTTCGCTCGACCGTGCATGACCCTGCACGCCCGTGCAATATGTTGCTTGCCCGTGCAACCTCGTTGTAATGTCGTATCTTCCGCGTGACCTAACTTATGCTCGGTTTATGTTAATCTTAGCATATAAATAGGACTTTAACCCTTATTTTCGAGGGGAGTTTTGGAGTTGGTAATTATATCATCATTATTAGTTTATACTTAGGGTTTTTAGAGAGAGAAGTTAGAGAGAGAAACTTGTAGATCTCCATTGTTCTTCAAGACTCCACCTTCCTTCCATTAATTCAAGTATCTCTTTTCTTCTTCTTTTCTCCTTGTTTTTTATTATGATGTTTTATTATTCTTCTCTATTTTCTTTATTTATTTCAATTATGCTTACATAGTTTTGTAATCTATGGTTAAGTTGAACCCTAGTGTGAATTAATTCATGATTATTTCTTTAAATTCCCAAACTAATTGTTGAATTGTTCTTGCTTAATTATATTGATTGTGCATATTCCAATACTAGATTAGGGATAACTAGTATTGTTATGATTCCTTTGTCTTGATCGCAACGGGAGTTGTGTTTTGATGGATTTGAATATTTCAATTAAGGACATGAAGTCCTCCACGGGAGTAGGTAGAATAGATTGTTAGGAAGTTAGAGTGCCGCATTTAATGTCTTTAATTTGCATGATTCCACGGGAGTAGGCTTGAGTGCATATTAGAGAAGCCATAGATATTCGGGAGAGGTTTATGGTATTTTATAGGGTGTACTTTTCCTTGTGAGCATTCAATTGACTAGTTTGGGGTAGAAATTATTGTTGTATTAATTCATGCTAGTGGGGATACTTAACTATAGAGTCTTTTATTTATAGATTGATTAGTATAGTTTATTCCACCATTATTCTTGATATTAAATCTCCTTTAGTCTTACCATTACTTAAGGGCTAATCATAGAACAACTTTCTCTCTGTGGGATCGACTCTGACTTACCCTACTACATAGTTAGGGAGGATTAGTTAGGTTATTTATTTTTGTTAGGTGCACGACACGCCTATCAGTTGCGGAGGTTGCTGCCATGACCATTTAATTGTACTAAGTTTAAGAACAATGTTTTTGTGTTTATTTCAGCTTTTTGATTTTGGGTTAGGAACAAGTGAGAAAGATCATCAAGTTATAGAAAGAGAAGTTTTTTTGGAGGGAGAGCATTATAGAAGGTTGAATATATGATGGGTACGATAAGTGATATATGATGGGTATTGAAGTGTCAGGTGAATATGTAAGTATCAGTTGGATTTTGCTATTTGGGAAAAGAAATTTGGAGGGAGAAGCAACTGAATTATATTTGAGGATGGAGTTGTCATTAAAATATTGGAGTATAATCATTTGGGAAGAAAGAGATATCATGTGATATTTGCAAGTCAAACGTGAAGATGTCTATTTGTTCAGACCTCTTGTCCAATATTCCTTTTTGTCATGATCCTGTTGATTAGGATCGTATGCTTTGGAAAATAGTTGCTGCTAGGTTTATGGCGATTTTGATGTAGTTTAGTTTAGGTTTTATGCTTCTGAAATAAATTGTACTGGTTGAAGGGATGCTTCATTTACGTAGCCAAACAGTAGAATCGTGAGTGTTGTTTTATATCATTTGACTATAATACGACTAGCTAGTTATTTTTTATGAACAAATATCTCACCTCATTACATTTGATTTACGTGATTGTTGCCTCTATACTATTTGATTTACTAAGGTTTAAGCTTTTGATTGTTTATCCTCCTATAGAAATATCTAGTTTCCAATGAGTAATACAAGGGCAAATTTCACTATCGATGTTGTTACTGTACTTTTGGGAATCCTGCCCGAACATATCTCCTCCGCGGGTGGGAGAACTGATTGGGCACGTGTTGCTGCAACATTAAATACCCGAACAGGAAAGCACATTACATCAACTTCTATTAAGAATTGGTTCACCAATATGAAAGAAAGACACAAGGCTTGGAATGAACTAAAGAAGTGGACTGGTATCGGATGGAGCGAAGATGGTTGTCCTGTTGTTGATACGGAAAGTGAAAAATGGAATGGTTTTGTTAAGGTACTTGTTAACTAATTGTTACACTCAAAAAGTATTTTAATTATTTTCATCCATGCTCTTCCTTTTTATTTTGTATAATATTTACATTTAGCGTTTTCATCAATTTATTTATTTTCTTATTGCAGCGCTACAAATCCATAGCAACTGTGTTTCTTAAGAATCCATTACAGAATGAGGCTGAGTGGGATAAAATTTTGCGTAGTGGTTATGCAACGGGTCATAGATGTTATACACCAAAGATCTACCGCCAAAGGAAAGGAAGTATTTGCTATTGAAGTTGAAGGTTCTTCCCGACTCTAAAGACACTCCACCCGATGATATTCATGATATTCAAACCCTCAAGAATGAAAGCAAGTCTCCCATTATCGCTAGTGATACTAAAAAGCGTAAAATCGGTGACACTAGTAGCATGCCCAAGAAAAGTACAAGGACTGATGATATTGATACATGTCTTGATATTCTGAGAAAATCCTCTATGAGTCAACCTCCTAAACCCATAAATAGATTTGATGAAGTTTATGATATCTTGGAGTCCATGGGGATTGCTGAAGAGTATGGGGATGAATTTGTTGTGGATATTCTTGATAGCTTTCGTAGTACTCCGGGTGACCTCGATCTTTTCGTTTCTTTGCGCAAAGGATAAAGGCGTACTTCATTTCTTGAGGAAGCATTGTGCACTTTCGGATGATGTCTATAGGCCAAAGATGCCTATAAATGATGATAATATGTTTTATGACTGAGATGGTTGCGAAGGATAATATTATTTAAAATTGTGTTACTTTATGTTAGATTGCTTTTAAATTAGAACTTTTAATTATTTTATGTTTAAGTCTATTTTATATGTGGAATTTATTATGGAACTTATTGTGTTATTTTTAACTTTTAGTTATTTTATGTTTAAATCTATTTTATATGTTTGTCTAAATCAAATTGCATTAAATATATATGTGCCTATGTAGAATGGATGAAGATTTGGTGCAACAAAGTTTGACGCGCATAGCATTGTTTTATCGTAGCTTGTTTTACCCTACACAATTTTATTCGTTTACATGATCTAGGGATTCCTTTCACGCACCAAATTGAAGTCATGGAACAAAGAGCCGATCATAATATGTACGATGATAACGTAAAAATATCTATGGATAGTGTACGACAAAAGATAACTGAAGAAATATGGGAGTCAATGCAGAATAATCCCGAGGTGATGGAGCAAATTTTTGGACAAGAAGAAGATGAAGAATTAACTGATTATGAAAACTAGTTAATGTTCGATAATACTATTATTTTGCCTATTAGTTCAACTATCAAAACGTGTATTTTTTGTTTATCATTTCAACAATGACAAGTATTATTGTTGTTATTATTAATAGTATTATTGTTGTCATCTATTAAAAAGTTTATACTTTGAACAATGACAAATATTATAGAAATGTGTACGTCTTAAACTTGAATTATCATTTCAATGTAATTAGCAAAATCATATAGCAAAAAAAAGAATTAGCAAAATAATAATTAACAATATAATTAATATTAATAATAATAATTAATAATAATAATTATTATTAATAATAATAATTATTATTATTAATAATAATAATTATTATTATTAATAATAATAATAATATTAAAAGCAATAGTAATAGGAGTAATAATAACAATAATAATAATATAATAATAATTGTAATGATGATATTAATATTTATAATAGTAATAGTAATAGTAGTAATAATAATAATGATAATAATAATAATTATCATTGTTTTATTATATAAATAAAATTTAATAACCGAATCGAACCGAATCGAATCAACCGAACCGAACCGAACCAATCGAACCGAATCGAACGCAACCGAACCGAATCAAACCGAACCAAGAACCGATTGCAATTGAACCTGATTGCGAACCGAACCGAATCAACCGAAAATAAGTCTGGGAGAAAGGCCCTTAATCCCTCAAAAAAAAAAAATTTGAAACTCTTAAGAGGGAAATAAACAAAAGGAGGTAGCTTTACCTCTGCTACTAAGAGCAGCGAAGTAACGCACGACAGGGGGCAAAAGAGAGCGGAGCTCCGGCAGCGGCGGAGGAACGGTGACGTACGGCGTGGTACCGGTGGCGGCAGGAGACTCCGGCGCGAATCAGAGGGGAGGAGGGAGTCGCGATAGGAGAGAGAAAGAGTGCGGGGAAGCGTCGAGAGGACCACGAGAGAACAACCACGGGGTTGGGTTGTTTGATATTGCGGTGGTCGGAGAATGACGCGGAAGGTGGAGCGAGTGGTACTTGCGGCGGCTCGCAAGGTGGTAGACGGTGGTGGTGTTGTGGGAAGAGACCCGAAACATAGGAGAGAGAGAGAAAATTGGCCCTTGTTGGGCTGCGTTTTCCAGCTTATTGAGGGGCTATTTCCGGCGAATTCGTGAGTGAGAATGTGGATCGGGTGGTAGTTGGTGGCGATGGTGGTGAGTTTTGGTGGTTGGCACTGGGTGATTGGTAGTGACGGTGGTGAGTTGTGGTGGATGGCACTGGGTGTCCGGTGGTGACGGTGGTGAGTTGTGGTGGACGGCAATGGTTGGTTGGTGGTGATGTTGGTGAGTTATGGTAAATGGTCGTGGCCTGTGGGTGATTGGTGGTGATGGTGGGTTGTTTTGGTGACATGGCATAACTATTTGTTTTAGTTAAAATTAATTAGAATTGAAATTTATTAATTAAACTAGAACGAATTACAATAAGACACGTGTGCAATTAACCCATTCTCCTGTTATCAACCTGTTTCAACAAGTCACGGTGCATTATGAGCGGATTGGGATAAAAGGTTGGATTATTAAATAATAATCAAAAGGTTGGATTATTTTGAGCGAATGGCCCAAAGGTTGGATTATTAGAATCAATTTTTCCTTAATAAAATGGGTGATGAGGTATATGAGGTAGAAAAATGTAAAAAGTTGATGAGATAGGTTATTCTATAAAGAAAAAGTAAAAGTGTCAGAACAATTAAATAGAAACGGCTAAAAAAAGAAAAGCGTAACAATATAAAAAAACGGATGGAGTACATGAGACAACAAACCGTTCTTTCTTGCTTTGGTTGATAAGACAAGAGAAACTCTTGATGGCTTAAAATTAGATGATCAAATCTAACCAAAAAATATAATAACAATGGGTCTCCTCTCAAGTGAAGTTACTAAAAATTAGATATCTAGCCATATTATAAGAAGAGTTCTAATTTGTACTGCCTAGGTTTATAATTGCAACGTTTCAATATGGCATGGAGATTAAGTATTGGTAACTTCATTGTTGGAGTCTCCAAGGACTCCGAATCTCCAACGAGTATTAAAAAAATTTCCAAAAATAAAGTGTGGGCTAGTAGCAAGAGAAAAAAAAGGGGAATAATGAAAAAAGGTGGGGAAAACATGTGGCACGTGGAAAACAAATCAAAAATCAACATAACTCTACTCAACTATGTAAAAGAGATGAAGGAGGCCCACTTATAATAGGAGAGAGACAAAAAACGGTTGTGTCATTCCTCTATATACAATTCGACGTATAGTCTTTATGCATCAAAAGCTCGTCCTTTAACCACCCTAAAATTACAACAATGAGACCCCAAATAAAAACTCCACTTCTCCAAGCTTAACTTGTTGTCTTTTCTCTTCCCTCACCTAGTTTCCTACATTTTCTCGGTCACCACGCTACCGACTTTCACACCACCATTGTTGTTACCACTCCAACTAAATCACGACTCACATCCTAATCTTCCACCAATATCGACACCATTGGCGGATTACCTAAACGAACCCAAACATACCTATATCATGAACCCCCATCACTACCCGCCTGCATCGATATTGCCTTTTTTATCACCTAAAATCTTTATGGGATAATTGAGGTTTAATTCAACTTATTTGTCTTGAAATTATCTTATTATCTTTATCGAACTATTCAGAGTCTTTTTTAACTTTCTGAACTAATCTGTAATTTCTTAACATTTCTTAAAATTCTAAACTTTCTAAATTTTTCTTAATTTTTTCATAATTTTTTCTTAGTTTGTCGGACTTATCTCAAAAAATAAGTTAATTTCTTTTTTATCTTTTTTTTTTCGAAAATAAGTGGGCCTCTAGCCGGAGGCCGCACCATGGGCTATTTTAAATAAGTCGTATCTTGTTTAGACATATAAATAGACCAAAGGTTACACTTAGGCTCCCTTCCATGCCTCATTTCATAGGGAACCTCAAAGTTGCTCTATTTCATATTTGAACATAGTAGACCTTAAAAATTACTATCTCAGTTTTTAAATCAACAGAACTTAACTTGCATGTCTCTTGATGGAGAACTTTGGACCATTAATATCTTTAATCATCTATAAGTAAAGATGAGAAGTTGATATGTGAAAAATATATTTTTACACCAATGTAACAAAGATACCACATGATCATGGGTTTTTATTATACATAAATTACAACATATAGTTATGTTAGATTATTTAAAAAGTATATGGGTACAAAGTGTGTAGATCAAAAGAAGATAGAGGGAGTAATAATACTAAGTGTTTTAGTACGTGTTCTCTTTACCTTAATCTTTCTTAAATTTTTCTTATATTTTATGAAAATAAGCAAAAATAAAATGAAAAGAACGGCCCTTAATAAATAAGTTTGGATAGAATCGATCAAAATGGTGCCTATATTAGCAGTAATTTTTAGCTATTCATATACTTCTTTTGTTGATGGAGAGCTAAACTAATACCGGATTGAAAATCTACACATGTACTCCACTTTGTCCATCTTTTTAGTAACATTATTATTTTTACCAAGCCTTAGAGTGTTCCCTCCAAAAAATGGACCTCGCCATGAATTGACTTAAGAACAGTGAATTTGGGTTCAGCTTTGATTAATTGCGTCCAAGAGAGAAGAATAAACATGTGAATTGGGAATGGAAAAGTAGAAAGAGAGATTGGGTCTGGGGGAGAGAGAGAGGGCCAGTTGTAGTCCAGTGTCCAGCACAGTAGAGGAACAAGAGAAACAAAATGTGGGCTTACAAGGCTGGTGAAATACTTATTGCATCGCGTTGGGCTTAGTTTATTTGGGTCATGTGACAATAAAGCTACTGTCGGACCATCTTTTGCAAGAATTAGTGTAACTAGTATTGCAAAAAATATGGAAAAACTTTTAGAGGAACTATAAAAGTCAAGATGTACAAATGTTGTTATTCCACATTTCTTAACAAAAACAATTCGGCCTTAACTCATATAGTCACGAGCTCCGTATGCGCGCGGTGCGTGCGACAACATATTAATATAATACTGATATTCGGAATTTTTAAAAACATGAATATTAATGCGAAAAATAAACATGTATTTCATACTTACAATTTATTTTTACAAAACATAGGATTGAAAATGAAGATAAGAGAAGTTGGTCTATGCTTACTTTTTCTCATCAGGTTTAACTATTTCACTTGAATAACATCTTGACTACAACAATTTTGAAATTGAAAAATACAAAGATGAGCTATACTCTTTTTTCTCGGTAATTTTATGAATTTTTTATTTATGTTCTTTTTAATTGTTATTGAATATTTAGGTAAAAGAAAACTTTGTATTTTTGGCTTTACAATTGCTGGAAAATTTCTTTGTTATGTTAGTTTCTTCATTGTAAGCAATCTTTTAATTGCAATCAAACTTTTTTATGTTAGTTTTTTCTTTTTACAACTTTCCTTATTATGCATAATTGTAATTTAGGAAATGAATGAGAAATTTTAAATAGGTTTTTTTATTTTTCAAATTAGGGGTATATAAGTTCTTTTCATAGGGACACCATAGCTCCCCTTGGCTTATACTTCTCTTGAAAGTATAATCAACTCCACCTTCTATGAATGATTTTCTAGGTTCGATCACATATAAAACAAACTCGACAAGACAACACGACACTAATCGAATATGTTGAGGGGGAGGGAAGCTTGGGCCCCAATTGACCTTGGAATACCTTACGGCCCGTTTGGTAAGAGGCCATAAATGGTGGGAATGGTAATACATTATAGTGTAAATTTATACCAGAAATCCAATGTCATTACCTATGGTAATGCTACTCCATCCCAAGATATTCATTTTCTTCCTAAAATCTCATTACTATCCATTACCACTTGAATGTGGTATTGGTGTTAATGGAAATTTATAAAGGAAACCTATGTTTTGTGATAAAGTTTCATTCCCATGGTCATTGACATGAGAACTTTTTGACAAATTTACACTAAATTTCATTACCATTACCACTATTTATGACCACTAACCAAACGGGCCATGAAAGTCAACCTCGACCCAGGTCTACTTCATTACCAATAAAACTTATCTATACATATATATCTAAAACCCAAGACAAAACCATGCCATGCTGCCACATGTACTCCCCCTCCCCCACACAATTAAATGAGAAATATTAAACAATAAAAATGTGCGTTATAAGACTCGAACCCATGACCTCTCATTTGAGATACAAATGCACTAACCAACTACTCTATTATCTCATATTGGTCTTTATGGGAAAAAGAATATATTTAAATACAAGATAATTATCTATTTTTAAGATAATCAAATACATTTAAGACAATTAAATACAAATGTATATATTAATAGTCATTAAGTATTGTTAATAACACCGGTGTCCTACCTTTCAAAGAATCTTATATTAAAACAAAAGTTCTTCAATTTTTTATAACCACCATAATTAACACTACTACACCATTTCATTGCATCGGCTGTATTCTTACACATTAACCTACATCTAAAAAAAATTGTATTATATTTTTTATAAGTAATTATATATTTTTAAATATGTACTCTCTATGTAGAAAATTTAAAAGGAATTGGAAGATTACTTCCTAAGCACAATCCAATGCCTATAACTCTTTTTTTTCCCATTTTTCTCAAGTGTTTGATTCAATACTTCAATTTCACATTGATAAATTATTAGGGGCATCGCCCGAGCCAACAACTAGTTCTTAGCTAAAACAAAATGAAAGGAATAACAAAAAAAACGGCTCTTTGTTTTCCCTCCCAAGTCCTTCCCCCACCCCGTTCCCTCTGTTTCTCTCTCTCTCCTCTCCTCTGCTCAGAGTAGAAGCCAATTCCAGTATAAACTTCAAAACCCCAGAATATTCAACATTCAATTCACAATCCACCCACAAAACAAAACTCCCCCAAAATTCACTTTCTCTCACTATCTTACCTCAAGATTCCGCATTCCAAAAAAACCAACAAAAAAATGCAATCATCTTCAAAACCCATCTTTTTAAATTTCATAATCTTCATCTTAATTTTCACATTAATCTTCAACTTAACTTTCTGTTTCCCCACCCAAACAACCCTCAACACCAACACCACCCTCTTTGGAGACGCATACTTCGCCATTAACAACACATCCAACACTTCTTTCATCATCTTAACTCATCAAAAGCAATTTTCTGCAGGAAGAGCATTTTACAATAACCCCTTTAAATTCCTTGACCCATTAACAAATTCCTCTGTTTCTTTCTCTTCACATTTCTCATTCATGATCACACCTTCTTCTACTTCAAACCATGGTGATGGAATCGCATTCTTGATCACCTCGAATACCGGCTTATTTTCCCCCAAATTTGGCCATCTGGGTATGCCTAAATTGAGCTTAAACTCTCATGATTGTTTTTTTGCAGTTGAATTTGATACCAAATTTGATACTTTAAATGGTGATATTAATGAAAATCATGTGGGTATTGATGTAAATTCTTACACTTCTTTGGTTTCTGTTGATGGGTTTTCAAGTGGAGTTGATTTTAGTGATGGGAAGAGAATTAATGTTTGGATTCAGTATAGGGATTCTGTGAAAAAGATTAAGGTTTGGGTTAGTTATTTCCCAAACAAGCCCTTAAACCCAATTCTTTCTGCTGAAATTGATCTTTCTAAGTATGTGAAGGAGTCAATGTATGTGGGTTTCTCTGCTTCTAATGGAGATGGGTCTGCATTGCACGTTATCGATCGATGGGAGTTCAAGACATTCGAGTTCGATTATGCTTTTGTAGATAAGGAAGAAGTTTCTAATAATGTTAGGAGCAAGAAAGGTAACAAGAAACAGTGGATTACATTATTTGGGGTTACATTTTCATTTAATCTTTTGCTGGTTATTGTTGTGATTTGCTATTGGTGGCGGTTGAGGAACGATAAGGTATCGAAATTAGATAAAGGGAGGAGGATTGAATTGGATAAAGGGCCTGTAAAGTTATCACTCGCCGAGATTGAAGTAGCTACTAGTAGTTTTAGCAAGAGTAGAATCATAGGACAAGGAGCATCAGCAACAGTTTATAAAGGAATTCTTTTCAATGAACAAGTTGTAGCAGTTAAGAGATTCAAAAACATTAGTAGGGGTAATCTTGATAAACCTTTTACTACTGAATTTGCTACTATGGCTCAAAGATTAAAGCACAAAAACTTGGTTCAACTTTTGGGCTGGTGTTGTGAGAACAAGGAATGTGTCCTGGTTTACGAGTTTCTGCCTAATGGTAGCCTTGATCAGATTCTGCATAAAAACTCTGATGCTCTTTGTGTGCTAACTGGTGAACAAAGGCTTAATATTGTACTGGGTATAGCTTCTTGTCTCAGATACTTGCATGAAGAATGCAATAAGAAGATAATTCATAGGGATGTTAAGACTTGTAATGTGATGCTTGATTCTGACTTCACCCCGAAACTTGGTGATTTTGGATCAGCTGAAGTCTATGACAGAGATTCTAGAGCGAGGAAACCAACTATTCCAGCGGGCACAATGGGGTACTTAGCCCCGGAGTATGTTTACTCGGGTGTTCCTACTGTGAAGTCTGATGTTTACAGTTTCGGGGTGGTGGTTTTGGAGGTGGTCTCTGGAAGAAGGCCAGTGGTGGATAATAGAGATTTGCTCGTTGATTGGGTTTGGTCCCTATGGGAGAACGGTAAAGTGATTGAGGCCGTTGATGAGAGGATGATGGGAAAGTATAGTAGCGCGGACATGGAAAGGATGCTTAAGGTGGGTTTGTGCTGTGTGCATTCTGATAAAAAGAAAAGGCCTATTATGAAGGAAGCTGCTATGATGCTAAAAGAGGAATTGCAGGTGCCTGTTCTACCAGCTAAGAAGCCAATAATGAAGATTCAAGGAGCTATTGTTCCGAGAGCATCAAGAAAGTCACTGAGTGCGCGGATTGATGACTTGGATGAGTGTCCTTGGTCTACTCCAAGAACTCATTTCAGTGAGGTTTGATTTAGGTGCTCCAACCATGAATTCAGATGTTTGTTAATAGTCTTAAAAGATTTTGTTTACTTGCTGTCGAGAACTTCATGTATAGGAGTCAGGACAAGATAGTTTTTACTAATTGCATTCACAATTTATGTTTGCCCGGGTTAATAATGTTTGTATATAAAAACATTTGTGTCAATAACTCAGTTCAAAAGTTCCAACTCATAAGTTGCTTTACGGCCGTGTTTGGTAAATGACTTTTCGTTCACGGCTTTTTAATTTGGTCAAACAAAAAAAAAGTGTTTGGTTATTAGGCTTTTTGATTAGGAAAAGTGACTTTTGCAAAAATGAAAAAAGCCGCTGGAGCATTTTTTTAGATTGGCTTTTTGACTTTTGGACCACAAACTCTCTAATAAACAAACAATACCACAATTAATTTTGCAAAACACATGCTTCGAAGCACTTAAACAAACAGCAACTTAAAAAGCCAATACATACAGCCCAATGCTTCCACCAACTAAACCTGCCTAAAAGCCCACAAAATTAACCAAATAACAAATGCGGCAAAAATCATTCAAACAGTAAGTACATGTACATAGTGAAGAGATGTTATAATTCCAATTTTCAAGTGTAATCTCTTTATGACAAAAATAATCTGAAGTTGATCTAAAGCTTGAGAGTTAGTTACTGGGTTCACTAGAAATTATATTTGCAGTTGCCCAAGTCACTTGAATAATTTATAAATGTAACAGAAGGTGGTAACTTCACAAGTTAAGAATGAAATTTATCACCACACTTTCTCTTTGCTTAGAGACGTGCTTCTGTGTTCGATGAAATACAGTGCTAAAATATTAAGCCAAAGAAACTCATCGATAACAGCTGATTTAGGCTATAAACATACGGTATCAACAAAATCCCATGAGAAGAAAAGAAAAAAGTGAAACTTGATTTTCGCCGATTAATCGGAAGGAGATTACTTGGAGTTGTTGAACGGATTTTGGTTACCTTTTAGGAGCCATTTGATTTAAAATATGGAATGGAAAGGGAATGGGCATGAATAAAAGAGGGGAATGGTAACAAAAATGGTTACCTTTATTGAGTGTTTGGTTCAAGCGAGGGAATGAAAATGAATGGTAACTATTACCAACAAGTAATGGATTTTGTTGCTTGATAGGAAGGGGAAGGTAACAAATTATGGGAATCCACTACCATCAAGTAATGGTAACGGATTGATGAGGGGTTGAACCAAACAAAGAAGTTCAAATGAGCTCAAGTAAGTTCAAATGAGCTCAAGTAATGGGCCCAAACAATGAACCAAACGACCCCTTAGTTTCTTAGGAAGTGTTTAGTTTTTATTTATTTTTACTTATTTTAGATAAATGAGCTCAAGTAAGTTCCAATAATTTTATATAAGCTCAAATGAGTTGCAATAAGTTATAGAAATATGTTCCAATAAGTTTAGATGAGTCAAAAATTGGTTGAACAAAACTCACCCTTACTTCTATATGTTGGCTGAATATCACCACTTCAGAAAAAGTTGTCTTTGCACTTGCTAAGTACGTCTTTAGTAATAGCCATATAGGCCTCTTCTTCTGAATTTTCTAAGCTAGATTTACAACTTTTCGTATTACCCCTTATCTATACACTTGAAAAAAAGTTACAAAGAAAGACTATAAAACATAAGTGTGCGTTCTTTTCACCTTAGATAAATAAGTTTAAGATCTAATAAATTCAGTTAAATTCAAAGAAGTTCACTTAGTTCTTGCACCATATAACCAGGGTATATACTTGTGTTAAGTTGTGTACCATACTTCTACCAAAAACAGAGAAATTAAATTGTTTTTTACAGTGGTCCAAACTTATTATGAGATGGTGACCCATAGGCCATAACCATAATAGTACGTAAGACTTCTGACTCCGCAACTCCCTCCCCTCAATTGTCAAAAAAAAAAAAAAAAAAAAAAACCCTCCCCCAAACTTTCTTCTTATCAACAAGTCCAGAAAAAGTTGTAGTAACAAGGTTAATTCAAGCCAATTCCCTCACTACCAATTTAAAATTGGTATTGAAGTGGTAAAATTGGTACTGAAATAGCTAAGTTGATATTAAATTTTAGCACTTATTTAACCACTTCAGTATTAATTTTTTGGCCGAAATGATCAAAATGTCCCTGCAGGATCTCATCCACGGTTAAACTTGGTTGGCATCTCACCAACTTACATATTACTTTGGTACCTCTAACCTATAAAATTACCAAAATATCCTTGTTGGAGTTTCTAATTTCTATAGAAGACATCAACAATGAGTTACCAAAAAGAAAGGTGAAGTCCGCTAAACACAATCAAAGGCTTACACCAGCCCCCTCTCTCTTTTTCTCTCTCTTAAACCCTAGCCTCTCCTATTCCTTCTTCATCAATTAGGGGCTGCCATGGATGTTTTCATCCATGGTAAGCCCCTTTTCCCCTTTTATTTTCAGTTTTTAGTTCATTTTCTTGTTTTGTTTAATAAATTAGTCTCTTTATGAGATTTTCTCAAACCCCGTTATGGGGTCTTTTAGTTTGTTTTGGAAATCTCCTTCTCCCCTATGGGAGTTGTGAGTATGGTTGTTTTGTTTTTAGGTATGAGAAATTATTCTCATTGGTTGAAGTTCGAGACTCAACATGAAGGTATTGGAATCTCGGATGCGGTCAACCCGACTCAATCAAGAATGTTCTTCCCAAACTATATCGAAATGATAGAACTTCCTCATCAATAGCCGCTGATTCAAGAAATCCAAGGGGTTGCGTTTGTATTGCTCCGATCTAGATTCTGGTTCATTGTAGTTTCTTCAAGACGAATTTGATTTAGTCTTGTTTAATTGTATCTTGTTTTTCTTTAATACCTATTGTAGATGCCGTTTGGCCTTCAATTAATGAAATTTCTCTTTCAAAAAAAAAAAACAATGAGTTACCAACACTTTCTCTCCTTGCTTACATGTTAGGACTTCCTCCTCACCTCAACAATTCAAAGTGAACAAAGTTCAACTTCTAACTGATCTTACTTCTTTCATTCCTCCCCAACAAAAGTGGGAAAAGTTGGTTGTCGAATTCTTTACTCTTGTTTCTACCTTCTTCAACCTCTCTCACTAAACTCATTTCTTGTTCATCATTAAAGGTCAGTTTTTTTTCTCTCCTTTTTTTTCTGATATTATAACTTTTAGATGAACTTTCTGACTCTAATAGGGAAAAAGTAATAATAGAAAAGAGGAAAATATGAAAGTTGAAAAGGTTTTCTTTTTTTATTAATCTAAATTTTGTATGTATTAAGTTTTTTCATAGCTCTAGTTCATCTTTTTTTTGTCAAGGTGATAGTAACTCAGACTGATTTTGTGACATTTGGATTACTAAGAAAAAGAAACCATCTGAAAACCCTTCAGACTGATTTTTGTCAAGCTTCAACCTAATTCCCTAATTCCCCGCGATGCGAATCGAGAAAAAGCGAATTATGGTCGGTTTTGGTTCATTTTTGGCCCATTTTGGGCGGGTTAGTGGAATATAGATAAGCGAATGTAGAACACCTTCAGGCTAATAATGCCATTTAATTGGTATAATTGTACATTGGTTTTGTGAGTTTAGGACCCGTTTGGTTGGTGGATTTCATGAGAGGAAAAGAGAATCTTTTTTTTTTTGAGATAGAATCATTGATCTAATTCCGTTTAAGTGAGAGTGTGTTTCTTTTTTTTAGATCAATTCCATTTTATCATCCTTCCTCATGGGTTTTACACCACAAATTCGTAACATTTTGTTTTATTCAACTGATTTTGACTTATCTGAAGTAATTTGAACTTATTAGTTCTTCTCGAAACTTATGCTTATAACTTATTAAAACTTAATTAAATTTCTACCACGGGCGAAGGCCAAGGGTGGCCTCCTCCCTTGTTTATTGTTTTTAAGATTGGTATTTATATTATACTCCCTCCGTTTCTTTTTGAACTACACACTTCCTTTTTTGGTCTGTTTTTTTTTAATCTACACATTGTTCTTTTTTTATTTTTGGTAACATGTTACATCTACTATCTACTTTCTCCTCTTTTTCCACCCATGTCATCCACTTTTTAATATTTTAACCCACTTTTTACTTTCTCTCTCCACCTTTTCAGTTTCTCTCTCATACTTTTGTACTTCCTCCTTGGTTCTCCTCCCCCCATACAAATAATCTGGCTTCACCTCCTAAACATAATGTACTAGCTAATGTTAATACTTGTGTAGTTGTATCTCTGTCTGTGGTTGACTATAGTCTTACATATAGAGGACAAAATTCATATGTTTCTTTTGGTTGACTATAGTTGTAATTGCCCTCTTTAGTCTTCATGTTTAGCTTGGAATTTTCATCTGTAATTCCAAATTAAAACTCCTGTTTGCTTATGATTTAATCTAATGCAAAGAAACAAAGTAATGGTTGCAGAAAAATGAGGGTGTGCCAAACGTGTGGAAGCAGAGGCTATTCTGAAGCATTAGTTGTATGCAGCAAGTGCCAAATTATCTCGGAGCATACGTAAGTTTCTAAGCTTCCCAACTTCAATTCTTTTCACCTTCAATAAGTTTACTGTCGGGTGTTCGTAAATGATACTCCATACATCTTCACATTATATGAATGTATATAGAAACTTAACCTTGCCGCTTAGGTGATCCGATTGTATTCGGGTTTGATTTCATAACGTATTGGGTCCTGTACTCCTGTCAAAATTTCCCTTCTATCGTATGATAGTATATATCAATGACACATAATTTACAATATCGTGCTAGTTTGCTACAGTCGTAAGATTAATGTGTCATTAGTAATTTACATGATTAAGTCATCAAGAGCAGGAAAGCTAAAGGGTAACTTAACAGCACCAGTAGCAATCAATAGTAAGACGAACCAAGCTGGTGCAAGCCAGAAAAACATGACCTCCAGAATTTTCTTTCCAGAAGAGCGAGCAGCTCCCTCAGTTTGCCCACTTATCCACTCTCCAGTTTCACGTAGTGCCCGTTCGGTTTTACCTTCTGTCTTTCCTATTGAATTCGATAGTACTGCATCGAAGACATTTTTCTTCTCTGCTGGCTCACTGCATTTATATGAAATATAAAAGAATGAACAAATAAAGATAAGTAATAACAGAAACTAAAAGAAGTTTGAACTACTAACCAAAAAGAGTTCAAAGTTTTGATTATTCCAGAATAGTTTAAAGCAGTTCAGAAACCCGGGTGCAATTCTGGAACATCCTTATAAAACATCTGATGATATTGGGAAAGCTAAAACATGCGATTATATTTGCTCATAATCCCAGACAATTTACTTACATCTATTCAAAACTAAAAAGAAAGAGCCTGAAAGGAAAGTGAGGTGTTTACCTGATACTGGCAGGATCATAGTCACGATAGCTGCCAGCACCAATGGCCCGTTCAATCTCCGCGACTGAGGGCTGATTTTGTTTATTGAGATTTGGTTTTGAAGTAGTAATCTTTGAAGGTTTGCGGGGTGCTGTGGGCTGAGAGGAATTGCTGGAGAGAGAAGCAAGAGTGATGACTGGTTTGGTTACAAAGATACAGCCTAACAAAACCATTCTGTAGTGTTTATTTAGTGCGAAATTTGGGGAGAGAGTGTGTATATGTAAATATGTGGCTGCTGTTCGGATAATATCTTGACAGTGTGGTGCTTTTTCTTGTACTTTTCTTCAGCAAATATCTTGATGGCACTCTATTTCTTCGTTTCATATAATCACAACTAATTCATCTGTGACATAAACCGGATCTCTTTAGAAGCAGAAAACCATTTTTGCCTAATAATTTTTTTCTTTTTTTGTTGGCAGTATAAAATTATTAAGAAAATATGAAGATAAATACCTCTCTTGAGCACTACAATATTTATTATTGATGGCTCTATTTTTACTTTTTTAAGTGCACAAAAATAATCTTTTGGGACTACATCAAGCTGTAAGTTAACATATGGAAGTTACTTCCTCTGCTTTTTTTTTAAATGCAACATGTTGCAGGATACAAGGTATCTGCAGAATTTTAGCTAATAACATAGAGAGAGAATTAGAAGATAGAAGAAGAGGAGAGGAAGAGAGATTTGTATTATCATTCATTAAGTCTTCCAATCATACAATCGGTTACAATTGTATAACAATTGTAATTAGCCGAGCTAACCGATTTGTAACTTGTCTAACTAGCTAATCGCGCCTAAGCTTAACAGCTTATTAACTAACTTTCTCCCCTTAACATTCCTTCCTCCTTAAAAAGGATTTGACCTCAAATCAATGAACCGAACAATCAAAATCAGCAGCTACTTCCCAAGAGGCATCGGACTCGAAGCTCCTTCCCATTGAACCAAATATTGCACTTGAGCTTGATTGTGGACCTTGACAACCCTTCTATCCAACAACACTTGAGGTCTAAGAACAATACCAAAGATCTTGTCCATGAAACCAAGTGAGGAATGTGGGTAGCAATAGGCGATTTCCATGAAAAGCTTTCACCGAGAAACATGAAAGACATCATGGATTCTAGTCGTAAGGGGGAGTTTCAGCTCATAAGCAACTTTACAAATTGTTGCCTGAATTTGATAGGGCCCATAATACTTAGGAGATATCTTCTGATTGCTCCTTTGTTGCACAGATTGCTGTCTATAGGGTTGTAGCTTCAACCACACCCAATCTCCCAGCATGAAAGATCTTTCTGATATCTGTGTTTATCAGTCTGTTGTTTCATCCTTGCCTGAGCTTTGCCTAAATGAAATTTAAGCATAACAATCATTTCTTCTCTTCTTTGTAGGCTTCTATCCACCTCATCTATCTTAGATTCCCCTGGAAGGTATGGTAGGTATAATGGAGGAGGTTGTCCATAAACTACCTCATAAGGAGTCATGCAGAGTGAAAGTGAGTGTTGTACCACCATTCTGCCAATGGAAGCCAAGCATGCCACTCCTTGGGATGTTCACTAGTCATACATCGCAAATATATCTCCACACATCTGTTCACAACCTCTGTTTGACCATCTGTCTCAGGATGGTAAGCTGAAGACAAAAGGAACTCAGTGCCATGCAAGCTAAACAAGCCCTGCCAAAATTGGCTCAAGAAAATAGCATCCCTATCAGTGACTATACTTCTAGGCCACCCATGAAGCTTGAAGACATTATCCAAGTAGGCTTGAGCTACTTAAGAATGAATAAGGATGAGCTAAAGGGATGAAGTGACCATATTTACTCAGCCTATCTACCACCACAAAAATCACCTCATACCCACCAGATTTTGGCAATCCAGTAATGAAATCCATTGAGACATCCACCCAAATGGCTTCTGGAATTGGCAAAGGTTGTAACAACCCAAGGCTTGCAGAAGGATCATACTTAGAAGCCTGATAAACCTTGCAAGTTCTCACAAATTGCCTCACATCTTTGCTCAATCCTTTCCACTGGAACAGGTTTTTAATTTGACTCTTCTAATAGTCAAATCTCGACCAGAATGACCACTCTCTGGAGAAGAATGCAACCAAGTGATGATCTTAGTCTTCAAAAAAGCATCTGGACCCACTACTAACTTCCCATTTTTCCTTAGGAGACCTTCTTAAAGACTGAATTTATCTACAGGTTGAGACTATTGTAATTGTTGCACAACATCCTTCAAACTGTCATCAAGTAAATAACTAGCTTGCAAAAGCTCAGTTACATTTGAAGAGACAATGGAAATGGCCATACACAGCAAATCTGACCCTTGAACTCTAGACAAGGCATCTGCCACTTGGTTTTCTTTTCCACTTTTATACCTGATTTCATAGTCAAAGCCCATGAGCTTAGACAACCAAAAATGCTGAAATGGTGTTGATATCTTCTGTTGTAAGAGCCACTTCAAGCTCTTTTGATCAGTATGTATCACAAAATGAGTACCTACCAAGTACTGCTCCCATTTTTGCACTGCAAACAGTTCTTTTTCATATACAGACAGCTTTTGCCATTTAGAACCCAATGTTCTGCTAATAAAAGCTATAGGGTGATTATTTTGCATTAACACAGCTCCAATGCCCCCTTTTGAAGCATCTGTCTCTACCACAAATTGTTGATTGAAGTCTGGTACAGCAAGGACAGGAGCAGTCACCAAGGCTTGTTTGAGAGTAGCAAAAGCTTGTCCATCTTCAGACCAAGTAAAAGCTCCATTCTTCAATAAATCAGTAAGAGGCTTGCTGATGATTGAATAATGCTTTACAAATTTCCTGTAATACCCAGCCAAACCTAGAAAGCTTCTCAATTCTTTCACAGATTTGGGAGTAGGCCAATTGTCTATGGCCTTCACCTTATTTGGATCGGTCTCCACACCCGAAATGAGATATAATGACCCAAATACTCAACTTTATCTATTGCAAAACTACATTTACTCTCCTTGATGAACATGGAATTGGTCCTCATTAAGTCAAAAACTGCAGCTAAATCAGCCCAATGAGTATCCTTGTCTTTGCTATACACTAGGATATCATCAAAGAAGACTAGCACACACTTTCTTAACAAGGGTTTGAACACATTGTTCATCCATCCTTGGAAAGAAGTAGGAGCATTTGTAAGGCCAAAAGGCATTACAAGAAACTCATAATGACTTGTGTGTGTCTTAAAGGTTGTTTTGTAAATATCACTAGCATGTACCTTCAACTGATGGTATCCAGCCCTAAGGTCCAACTTGCTAAAGATTGTAGCCCCAGCCAATTCATCAAGAAGTTCATCTATTACTGGAATAGGGAACTTGTTCTTAATAGTTTTTAGGTTCCATCTTTTTTCCCAACCAAGACAACTGGGGATGCAAAGGGACTGGAGCTATTTTGTATAATACCCCTATCCAACATCTCCTGCACCAACTGTTCAATGATGTCTCGTTGCTTAAGTGGATACCTATAGGGCCTTATGTTCACTGGTTTGCAACCAGATTCCAGAGGAATTGTGTGGTCAAACACTCCCCTAGGAGGAGGGAGAAGAATAGGATCTTTAAGATCCTGGTACTGTTGTTTTAACCTCTCCAAGTCAGCAGAACATGAATTAGGAGAAGTGTTGGTGGACATGTCTGTCACCATAGACATGAAAGACAAGTCTCTCACCTGTAGGACACATAAATGAACAGCATGATTCATCAATTTTGATGATGGTGCTCCTTTAACCACTTTTACCTTCTGAGGATGAATTCCTTTCAAGACAAACTGACTACCATTCAGCATAAAATCCATCAGTAATGCTTTAAAATCCCAATAAATAGGTCCTAGAGTAGTTAACCATTGCACTCCAAGAACCATATCACAGCCACCCAATGGGATCAACAAAACATCAGCTTCAAAGTGTTGACCCTGCATACTCCACTGGAAGCCCTTACAAACATGTTGGCAATGCAACTGATTGCCATCAGCTACTGCTACTGCTTGAGAAGGAATGGACTCAATATTACACCCAAGTTTCTTAGCTAGAGTCAGGTCTAAAAAATTATGAGTAGAACCTGAATCTACTAGAATATGGAAGAGTTTATCCTTCACCATGCCCTGCACTCTCATAGTCTGAAAATTCTGATTTCCAGAGAGAGCATTAATAGAAATCATAGGCTCAATATCAATATCATGCTCACTTTCTTCATCACTGTCAGCCATTTGATCTGTATTTTCAGCAATCTCTACTGTAAACAGTTGAGGTACTTTAAACTGGCATTTATGGTTTCTAGTGTATGGCTGATCGCAATAATAACAAAGGCCTTTGGCTATCTTCTCAGCTCTCACATCAGCTGGAATATACTTAAAAATTAAAATTCTTAGCATTTTTAGGAGTGAGCTTGGATGTTGAAAAGGGAGTAGAATTTTGAGTTGGCAGGCTTGGGGTAGGCAGTAAAGGAGGAAGAGGTTTGGATGAAAAAGAAGAAAATTTGGTTGATTTTGGTTGAAGAGACTTAAGAGTTTCCTCTTGTAGCCTAGCAATCTCTACTGCTGCTGAGATTGTTGTAGGCTTAAAAGCCTTCACAAAGGGCTTAACTCCAGATTTCAATCCTCCCACAAAGCTCTCAAGAATGTACTCATCAGGTATTGAATGATGATGCTGAAATATCACAGAACTTAAATCTTCAAACTCGTTAATGTAGGTTTCTAATGAATCAGTTTGTTGTAGCTTATTAAACTGTTCAACAACATTAAATGTTGTGTCATCTTTAAATCTTGCTGACAAGTCCACTACAAATTCAGTCCAATCCACATTCTTCCTCACAGATAGGTAACTAGTTACCCATTTTTCAGCATTGTCAATCATGAAAAGTGATGCTAAATCAACCTTTTGGTCATCAGGTATTTTGCACAAATGAAAGTATTTGCTACATTTTTTTATCCATAATCTACAATTAGAACCATCAAATTTTGGAAACTCCAGTTTAGGAACATACCCCAAAGGTTTAGGTCATGTTACTCTAGGAATTCTAGGACTTCCCTGACCTCCTTCACCACTTGGAGTGCCATTCTCAGTCATCTGGTTCTTCAATTCCAGAATTAATGTCATCAGATCATCAATCTTCTTTGACTGATCATCCACCTTCTTTGATTAAGCATGAAATTTCTGCTCTAATGACTTAACTTGTTCATCCATAGGACTGCTACTTTTAGTTGCAGGTGCCAGTTTTAAGCAGTATACATAATTGAGTTATTAAGCACTCAATTACAAGAAGAAATTCTCAAATTTCTGGAAATATTGGCTGCAAATTACTCAACAGAATTCTGTAATTTTTAGCTCGACAGAATCAGGAGATTATAGAGATTTATATGAACTGAAAATCTCTAAGAAACAAAAAAAATTCTCACTTTCGACAAAATAGGGTGTTGAATTTGTACCGTGAAAACCCGATCCGATGATTACAAATTTTGGTTCAATAGCACCGCAATCTCACGAGATTCTAATGAACTAAAAATGAATCAATTTGGATAAGTTTTGATCGATTTGCTCTGATACCAATGTTGCAGGATACAAGGTATCTACAGAATTTTAGCTAAGAACATAGAGAGAGAATTAGAAGATAGAAGAAGAGGAGAGGAAGAGAGATTTGTATTATCATTCATCAAGTCTTCCAATCATACAATCAGTTACATTTATACAATTGTAATCAGCTGAGCTAACTGATTTGTAACTGTCTAACTAGCTAACTGCCAGCTAAGCTTAACAGCTTATTAACTAACTTTCTCCCTTAACACAACACTCGGGGGAGCATTGGGTTTTAGGAGACCCGTGTTGTGAAGAGAGATGGTTTTGTACCATTGTACTATTGATACGAGGTAAGAGAAAGAAACCACAAGCTAAAAAATAGGGCATATGTTGCAACTAATTCAAAATAACTAAAATAGGGAAGAGTTGTGACTAAAAAAACAGACGCATGTAATTTGAATCTATACAACCCAAAAGAATGTGTTACACATGCTGTCAATTAGGAAGAAAAGAACTTAAATTACTAATTCATCCCCTGAGGTTGGCAATACTTGCTAGTCTCAGGCATTAATAATGAAGTTCACTTTCTCAGGTATTAGTAAGAATAAAGGTTTCTCTGTTAAATAATTGCAGATTTAATCAATTGCTGCTTGTTTTTGGTTGGTCATTTATATTTGATCTGAACTTTAATCTCAATGATAGTTTATGACCCTGAGCTCTAAGAAAGTGTTGGAACATATTAAACTTTTTATAAGATGATAATAGTTCAACATTTGGTGATTACTCAACTTCTGCGTTTGTTACAAGTTGAGCGTACACATTTACATCTTATGTATTTTGAAAATCCAAGATAAGCAATTACTGCAATTTGAAAGAAATACTTCTTGGGGATAACATGAGAGAGAAACTGAAAGCAATAATAGTTTACAATGGAATTTAACAAAATTCATATCTTGTTACAGATCCACTGCATATGCTTACAGAAAGTATATAGAAGTATTTTGTAAAAAGAAACTAAGCTACGAAAAGCAACGGGACTAACTTTGTCCAACATATATTCCTGCTTTTCTCAGATACTGCCTAGATAAGTTGGAAGAGACTGACAATGGTCAGATCAGATGGACTTGTGAATTCTGTGAACCAAGGGTCATTCAATTGTCTGATTCCACAAACAACGTTTCAGATACAGAAACAATTGAATCTTTCAAGGAGCTTAAGGATGATGCAGAGAAGCCACATTGTTCATCAAGGTCTGTGGAAGCTCAGACAGTGAGAGATTCTGGTACTGGCCCATCAACCAATGAATCTTCATTCAACCAAGATTTGGATAAGAATCATAACCTGCACTCACCATGCGAATACTCTGAAGCCACAAGAATTGAGGCCTCTAATTCTGCCTTTCCTGAAACATCGTCTATCCTCGAAGATGACTTCTATAGCACTGTAGAGCCGCTACCTAATCCTGTCTGGATGTAATACTCCTCTTTTCTTGTTTTCTGCTTCTGCTAATTTTATGCAGATTTAATCAGCTGAATTGCTGAAGTAAAGAAGATATGAGGAATAAACTATAACATATCCTTTAATTGAGGAAGGCAGAAAAATACTTTGGGCATCTAAAGTGAAAAACTGAAATAACTACTTCAGTAAGGAGTTCCAAATTGTTAATGGTGTCTATTCACAGGGGGGATTTTCAGCTATACGGAGAATACAATTATACCATCCACGGAATGGTGGCACACATTGCAAATGTAGCAAGCAAAGAAGCATCAGAGGTGGCAAGCTCTCTGCCCATGCTACTCTGCGTAGACATGGTTCCTAAAATCAGTATTTGGCCAATCAAATTCAAGGAAATGGAGCCAACAGCTGATAATATTGCAGTGTACTTTTTTCCTGAGGACTACAGGTAATAGATCCTTGCAATTAGATTTGTTTGTCAAAATAAGTTCCCCAAATTCTTTATTAGGGCATTTGTACGTCTTACAGAGCTGAAAGAGTGTATGACTGCCTAGTGGAAGACATCATTGAGCATAAATTCGCCATGATTTCAAAGTTCAATAATGTTGAACTCCTGATCTTTTCATCTTGTGAGCTGCCACTAGATAACTGGAGTAAGCTCAAAACATCTTAGACTTTTGTAAATGTGATGTTTGTTTATCAGCATTTAATACTTATTTCTTTGTTTCAAGTTACATATAGATGTTCTAATATTAGAGGAAAACATCTAATGACAAGTGGGAAACACATGTTGATGCTCAAATGCAGGATTTCAGCGGAAATATTATCTATGGGGTCTATTCAGGAAGAAGAAAACCTTGCCTCAAAATCAAAGTGATGGTTGCCCTTCCAGACTATACGGAAGAAACATTGACCATACATGGCCTCCAGATTTGTCAGATGAAACAGGGACCAACCGTTAAAGACTGGTTAGTGATTTGATACATGCAAACTCTGCCACTAATTAACAAAACAGAAATTTAGTTTTCATTGACAGATTTTCTGACATAACGATGTTGGAGGCATCTCGAGCAAAAAAAAAAGAATAAGAAACCTTTTCTTTCCATGTATAAATTCATCCTCTGCAAATAGGAGGTGCAGTTTGAACTATGAACCTTGGAACCCTTCTCCTATCCCACCTTTCGCTTCTGGCTAGAACTCAGATTAAATTATCTACAGAAGCGCCAGCACCTGCACTAATAAAGCAAAGTGAAAGTTGGAAACATTAGTCAGCAGAGCAGCCATAGGTTATACAACTATCATGCCACGAGTACCCCCCTCCCCCTATTTAGAAAAAAAAGAAAAATATACAAGCACTTGCATCAAAAGCACCATCCTCTACAAAGAAGAAAGCCCAAGCTTGGTGGTATATACCACATGAACAAAATAGAAATGTTGAGCATCAATTTGCAAAATCAGGATCTGAGAAGGAGACAGACCAGCCAGGAATAACCTATCTAAGGTGTGCTTGTAACTTGTGGAAGCTTTATTATGAACATCAGAAGGAAGAGTGGTTTTCATGCTACACTTCCAAGCTTCACTATTAGATTCAGATCTCTTTGCATTTAGCACTTGAGAAACACAAACAGTGGCAAATAGCATCACAGGAGATACTTTGACGGATATGGTGCAACAATTTGGTGCTAACAAGAAAGTACAGTGCAAGAAGCTAAGCCAGGTATGCCCCTTGTTGGCTGCTCTAGTGCATATTATCTGGTGTGCACAAGATATAAATAGAAGAGTTACACCATGGCAGACAAACATATGCAAGGAGTGCTGCAAGGTATGCTGCTGCAAACTAACAAGAGAAGCTACAAGCAAACATCCATTAATGTCAATATTGTCAAGTAAAATTGTTAGATTTAGCTCTTTTATATCCGCTTCTTGTACTTCGGAGAGGGCAGAGGATTGCCAAATTGCGAATTATACCAATAGTATATCAAGGCCAATTTGGTGCCATATGTAAACAAGAACTACTTTTAGAAACCAGCCTTTACAGTTGCCTTTACAGTTACATTAATCATATCATCCTTGCAAAAGTTCATACTTGTTATCTAGTAGCACCACTGAAAAGATCATGAAAATACACTTGCATTTATTAATAATTCTCCTCTTTGAAGTTGGATGTTTACAACTGTATCAACCTACTGAAAGCACCTAATCAACATAATGAAATTGAAGTTTAAGTCAAAGAAAAACAAAATCATGAAGTACTTCTAAATACACAAAAATGGCATCAAGAGAATCACCGTTTACCAAACACCATCATCTCACATCCGAAACCGTCACCATTAAAGAGGAGTGGTAGCCATCATCTCCTCCTTAGGCTGATCTTTATGCTTAACATACTGTTCCATAATAGCAAGCCTGGTGGTCTCGAACGCAAAATAACCAATAGCAGAAAAACAAGCACTATGAACAACTCTAGGTCCCATACCTCTAGTAAAACCAACCCAACCTTCCTCAGCCAAAATTTGCTTAACAGTAGCACTAACACCACTAAATGTAGCAGCAGCAACCTTATTAACAGCCTCCCCAACCATCAACCTAGTCTTAACTACATCCAATGGAGTAGTCAAGGAGGCGGAAATAGCCCCCGCCAACGCCCCACAACAAACACTCTCCAATGGTGTCAACTTCTCCCTCTCTTTCTCTCTCTGCACCGCGGCTTTGAGCCATTCGAACGACGAGTAACTCAAAACCCCGGCAGGCAAATTCCTCAACAATGTAGCTGAATAGCCAGCATACAATCCTAAAACCCCATCTCTCTCCAAAATTCCAACCAAAACCTCCCAAGACCTCCCCTTTGCACCAGCCTGCATTCGTTGAGTAATCAATTCTTTAGGCACCATTATTGCAGAAGACACAACATTCCCCATTAAACCAGCAGTAGGAGGGATTAACACAGGTGGGTAATTCTCAAATTTAGACAAGAGTGATTTCCCAAACTCACAAGTTGCAAAATACACAGCAGATGAAAAAGTGGACCCTACTAGTACAGCTGAAACACCACTGTAAAAACCTAGAATACCCTTTGTTTCGAAGGTCTTAACAATGGCGTCGAGGGTATTTTTGTAAACTTGGCTTGCCCCTTTTGTCTGAAGCTTGGTTTTTACCGTTTCAAGTGGGTAGAGGAAGACATAGGTAAAAGCGCCGGCGGATCCTCCTGCGCACGCACCGATCAACGCGCGTTCGAGTACTGAGAGGTTCTTCAGAGTGGTTTTTAGAGTGGTTTTTAGGGGGGTTTGAGCGGTGGGTATTTCTGTGTTTTGGAGTTTGAATTGGGTGGAAATGGAGGTTGAAAGGAAATTAGGGAGGGAGACATTAATGGCGGATTTTTGAGTTTTGGGGGATTTGGGGGAGATGAGGACGGAATTTAGGTGAGAGAAGAAAGTGTTGAAATCGAGATCAGAGGTTGTTTGGTGTGTTGAATTGAGGGGTGATGGAGGAAGAGGGAGAAATGACATTGATGAAGAGGGTATTCGAGCTTCCATGGTTGGTTGTTGTTTGGGTTGAACTTTGAAGTGGTGAGTTGAGATTTTCTGGATTTGGAGTTTGTGTGCGTTGAGCTTTGTGTACGACGTGTTTGGACACCACCCACCTGGCACAAACAATCCGTAATCCCTTTTCTTTGGACTAGTCTAACAAGGCGTGCAAAGCAACCAAAAGTAGAGGGCTATGCTTTTTAGAGGATCCAATAGTCTTAAATTTAATATTTCTTTAACCATATCGTTCAAATCCGAGCTTTATTATGTCAAACGTAATTTAACAGTGATATATTTTGTAAAATACATTATCTATAATTTTACCATTTATGCATAATATTTTTATATTTAGGAGGGCCCAAATGTATAGTTAGCACAAGGCCTCAAAATATTTAAGACGCGTTGAATGTTGATCATACATGCATGGTAGGGTTCATTCGGCATCACGATTAGTTTTTAGTTTATAGGTTTAAAGTTTTAAAATTCATATGATATGTATTGTCTTTGGTTTATAAGTCATGTAACACTTACTCGTTTAAGGTCAAACTTTATTTACTTTTGACCATGAATTTTCACCAATATATAGGAAAAAAGTTATATGGGAATTTGTTGAATTCATCTTAGTGTGTAGTTTGTAAATATCAAATTTTCATATTTTTTATTAAAAAAAGTGCATTAGAGACTACAAATCACAAGTGTTGTATGAATTATGGATCTGGTGAAGTATGTCATGCAAAAAAACTTAAAATTTTCATCTCTAATAGAAACAACAATGGAATTGTAATCCCCCATATTTTTAAGATATTTAATTAAATAGTTTTAATCATTTTTGAATTATTAAAGCTATTTAATTTCAGTATTTGAGAGCAAAAGGGTATTTTGGTCACTTTACCAAAAGAGTATTTGAGTATTTTCACAAAGAAGTGTTTTAGTCTTTTCAAGAAAGTATTTTAGTAGTATTAGTAGGAAGATTATTTTGGCAATTTCATTATCAAATGTATTTCGGTAATTTGATGAGTAAGGGTATTTTAGTCTTTTACCCAAAAGACCACACTATAAAAGAGGGAACCCTAACTTTGCCATCATTCACAAGCCACCTTCTTCAAAAAAGGAGTAAGGAGGATTCTTCCTCTCTCAAACTCTAGTTGTTCTTCAAGTTTTCTTTTCAAGATCAAGTTTAATCTAGTTTTGTTTTGAAAATTTGTAGGTGGATCTTTCAAACATCAAAGGGAAGCAAAGAGGTTAATCTTTTTCTGATTTTAAGTTTCTTCCTTATTTTTCTTCTCTTCTTTTCGGCTCTCTCTCTCTCTTGCGATTTCCGGCCACCACTTGGTGGTTCGCCGGCGGGACATCGACGAAGGCTGCGTAGGCTTGGCAGGTAGGGCCCGACGTGGTCGCCGCCCCCACTGTCGTGCCGCCAGTAGGTGGCAAGGATCGGGCACGAGTGCCGCCCTTCCCACTGCCGCGTCAGGTGGTGGTGCAGGCGGTGCTCGTGGTGGCCGCCGGTTGGTGTTATTTCCCAAGACTTGTGGTTTTCGAACCACATATAAAAAAAAAAAATCTGTTATTATTTATTAATTAATTTACAGCAGTAGTTAAATTAATAAATTGGTAATTTTTATGAAGTTTTAAGTATTAGTTTATAGTGGGTTTTGCCTACTAGTAAAGGTTTTTAAGTTTATGACTCAAAAATAGTTTTAAAGCATTTTTAAAGAAAAATCGGCTTTGTTATTATTTTTAAAGTGCTGATTTTTATTTATTAGTAGCCTTGAGTTGTTGTTGGTAAGTACTAATTGATAGTACTTTGTTGTTGGTAGGTTTCAAGCATAGTAAAAGCAAGTCAAGCTTTTGAATTGTTGATTTTTGTGTGTTATCAAGGTACATACACTTTGAGTAAGGAGAGGCTTATGCCTTATAATTGTTTGAGTACATATTGAGAACTTAGAAAGGAGATTAGGAATGGAACTTTTGAGTTATTTCTATATTTGAAAAGCATGTGATTGATGATAATTGCTTTTGAGCATGATTAAAGTTATTTAAAGTTATTCTTGAAGCTAGGGCTTGCATGAGAATATTTATTGAGCAAGGTCTCATTAGAAGTTATATATTTTATTGAGCAAGGTCTCATTAGAAGTTATATATTTTTTTGAGCAAGGTCTCATTAGAAGTTATATATTTGTTGAGTAAGGTCTCACAAGTTATATATTTTATTGAGCAAGGTCTCATTAGAAGTTATATATTTGTTGAGCAAGGTCTCACAAGTTTTAAAGTTATTGAGCAAGGTCTCACAAGTAGTTGAATCATTGAGCAAGGACTCAATTGATTGGATCATGGATCCTTAAGAAAGTAAGAAAGGACTCAAGGAGTCATTAAAGTAATAAGATGAGCAAGGTCTCAAAGGATTTAGAATCGAGTTACTTATGGTGTTTGTTGCATTCACTTGTTAAAGAAAGATAAGAAATTAATTTATTTGCTAGATGTATTATTATTGTGATTGTGTCTCACATAATGGGCTTTGGCAATAAAACTCTTGGGATGGATCCCCCATGAGTATTGAACATAATGGGGGAGTTAGTGTGAAACTACACTCCTGCATATAGCTTAGCATGACGATGCTAACGCTTTTATTTTATCAAGCAAGTTTATGGAATTCCAATTATCAAGATCTTTGAGTGGACTAGGTGTCACTCGTATTCTTTATCTCTGAGATATTGAGTCTAGAGGCTCACTCTCACCCTCTTTCATTACTAACAAGCTTAAAATTCTCGAGTCAAGTTATTTAAAGTTCATGGAACTTTAGTAAGAGGTGTGGGATCTCTTACACAAGGAATAGTAGCCCGTATGATTCCAAGAGGAGGACGGTGCCCGTTCATTGCCAAATAATAATAAAAGAAAATATTTAGTAAGTTTAGTTATGTGCTTGTTGCATGTAGTGTCACAAGAAGAGCAAGCCGAAGTTGTTTGAGGATTGCATGCATCATTATTTGCATTAGTTTAGTAGTGTTACGTACTCAGCGTCGCTGATGTATGTGTTTCTTTGTTTTCTTTTGGTTGTTGTTTTTCCTCAACAACCCTGTGATGACCCATTTGACGAGCAGAGCTTAGAGGAGAAGTTTCAGGTACAAGTTCTTGGTGTGCATGGGAATCATAAACATCCGGATGGGAATTATAGTACACGAGTACTTTCTTATGTATTTAAGTTATTTTGAATTATATGTTTAACTTTACTTGACCATTGGGGTCAAGGTTTGACTTGTTTTGAAGATGGGACTATTATGGGATAGTTTTCGAGTTTGTAACTCATTTACATACTTTCTTATTTCAGTTGTGTTAAAGTATTTCCAGTTTATTTTAAAAGACTTCCGCTGTATTCTCTGATTAGCCTTACGTATTATCATGCGTGGCATAACAACTCCCGTAATTTCTCCTAGTATATATAAGGAGGAGCCGTGGGGGTGTTATAAAGTGGTTACCAGAGCTCCAAAGGTTATATTACCTTTATTTTACAAAAGTTTTCGAACTTAAAAGTATTTCAAAGTCAAATTGCAAAGGGAAGTTAATTACATATGCATATGTACACTGCATCGCATTAGTCACTAAGTGTTTATGTGCCTTAGATTAGTAAGTATTCTAAGGTCTAGTAGCATTTTTGATGTGTTTCATGTGACTAAGTGTTTGATTGCAACGTGATTGGCATTTTCTACTTGCATAGATTCCAGTTTTGACTGAAAGGTGTAGTATGACTACAAATTAGTGCTAGTTTTGCTTTGAGTTACTACTCTAGTAAGAGAGTTAGTATGAAAGCTCCTTAGAGAGGAAATTGAGAATTCAATGTCAGCATGGCATTTGCTTAGTAGTTTTGACCTATATTGGGGTCCAATAAGTGATTTTTAAGTCGAATTTTTTTTCTTGGGCAGATCAATGGCCGATAGAAACGCTAGAGTTGATGCTCAGCTACGGAATTTGGTCTGAGTGACTACGAATTTAGCTAGGAGAGTCCCTTCGAAAAAGAAGTCTGTTGATTGGTTTAAGAGGGTTAGTGATAGTAAACCGCCTTCTTATGATGGGAAAGGCGATCCCGTCGAAGCTTCGAGAACCGGTTTAGGGACTTTGAGAAGCTATTCGATGCTATCCAATGTCCAGATAATAGGAAGGTAGCTATAGCTGCGTACTACCTCAAGGAGGAAGCCGATTTTTGGTGGTCGCAACATAAGGAGACGTTAATGGCAAGGCCTGACTTTGATTGGAAGGCTTTCGGAGAAGCTATGAAGGAGAAATTTTATCCCAATTTCTTGAGGAGGCAAAAGGCCAGTGAGTTTGATGAGTTGAAGCAAGGTGACATGACTGTGGAGTAGTACTATGAGAAGTTTGTAGGTTTGATGAAGTTTGCTCCAGAGTTAGTACCTACTGAGGAGAGAAAGGCTATTAGGTTTGAGACTGGACTTAATCTTGAGGTGAAGCTTGGGCTAGGAGGTTCAACTTTCAGGACCTTAGAGGAAGTGTACGATAGAGCTGCTCATTTAGGTTCCTATTTGAAACAAGCTGGAGTTGAAAGCTCAAACAACAAGAGAAAGGAGAATCCTAGTCAGAATTTCCAGAGGAACGACAAGAAGTTCAAGCCTCAACATAACTTTCACCAAGGAGGACAATCTAGTGGCCAAAGGAATGGGGGCCAATATCAACAACAGAAGGGTGGAAATGGTCCTAATAAGGGAAGGAAAGGAGACGAGCGCGTGTATTTCTGCAAGAAGTGCCCCTACAATCATCCTGGAAAGGATTGCGAAGGAAAGTTAGTGGAGTGTAACTACTGCCACAAATTGGGTCACCGAGAGTATGAGTGCTTCTCCAAGAACCCTGAGTTGAAGACTGACAAGGGCAAGAGCGGAAACCAGTTTGGTCAGGGCAATCGAAACCATTCAGGAGGCAACAACTATCAAGGCGGGAACAAGCAAAATAGTTACAACAAGACCGTTTTGAGTGGACCTGGCCCTAGTGTGCCTGCAGTGGCAAGATTGAATGTCATAAGTGCTAGAGAAGCTGAGACGTCTAAGGACGTAGTTACGGGTAATGTTTCTATAAATTCCACTTTTGCTAAAGCTTTATTTGATTCAGGAGCCGAGCGTTCATTTGTTTCAAAGTTAGTTGTTTCAAAATATGGCTTAGAAAACCCTAGGGATGTTGAAATTCCTATTATGTTACCATCTGGGGAAGTAGTAACTTGCTCAAGAGTATATGAGAACGTTCTTGTGAGAATTGCGGATGTAGACTTTGAAACCAACCTCATAGAGTTTCCATTGGAAGACTTGGAGATCATTTTAGGAATGGATTGGCTTAAGGAGTATAAAGCTGAGATTCTGTGTGGAGAACAAAATGTGAGATTGAGGAATAAGAACGGGAAAAAGGTGACTTTCAAGACTAAACCACAAGAAGGTAGAATTAAGATCATTTCATCCTTAAGTTTGGTAAAGCAAGTGAGTAAGGGAGCTTCGTTATTCTTGTGTAGTGTGCAGAGGTTGGAAGAAGAGAAGCTTAAGATAGAACATGTGAAGGTGGTGAATGAGTTTCCAGACGTATTTCCGAAAGACGTACCGGAAATGCCACCTCAAAGGGAGTTAGAATTCACCATAGACTTAGTTCCTGGAACTGCCCCTATATCAAAAGCACCCTATAGAATGGCTCCAGCAGAGATGAAGGAGCTCAACAAACAACTAAAGGAATTACTCGAGAAAGGGTACATTAGACCTAGTTATTCCCCATGGGGAGCGCCCTTTTTTGTTCGTAAAGAAGAAGGATGGGAGCTTGAGGCTATGTATCGATTATAGAGATCTCAACAAGGTGACTATTAAGAATAAGTATCCGTTACCGAGGATTGACGACCTATTCGATCAATTAAGAGGAGCTGGAATATTTTCGAAGATAGACTTGAGGTCAGGGTATCACCAGTTGCAAATTGGGGAGAAGGACATACCAAAGACTGCCTTTAGGACGAGGTATGGTCACTATGAGTTCACCGTGATGCCATTTGGTTTAACCAATGCACCAGCGATGTTTATGGACCTCATGAATAGAGTGTTTCGAGAGTATTTGGACAAATTTGTAGTTGTATTCATCGATGATATCCTTATCTACTCTAAGAACAAGGAGGAGCATGAAGATCACTTGAGATTGGTATTATCTACACTTAGGGAGCATCAGCTTTACGCAAAGTTCTCGAAGTGTGAATTTTGGATGGAAGAAGTGGCGTTTCTTGGCCACATTGTGTCAAATAAGGGAATTTCCGTAGATCCGTCGAAGATAACCGCAGTGAGCGAATGGCCTACACCTAGGAATATTACTGATATAAGGAGTTTCTTGGGTCTAGCTGGCTACTATAGACGTTTTGTGAAGGATTTTTCGAGGGTAGCTAAACCAATGACTAGTCTTATGAAGAAGGATACAAAGTTCATATGGACCGAGGAGTGTGAGAAAACCTTTAAGAAGCTTAAGGAGTTGTTGACTACAGCTCCGATCTTGACGTTGCCAGAGGAGAATGCTGAGTTGGAGCTATATAGTGACGCTTCGAAAAATGGTTTAGGGTGTGTGTTGATGCAAAACCGGAAGGTTATAGCCTACGCTTCTAGGCAATTGAAACCGTACGAAGTGAATTACCCAACCCATGATCTAGAGTTAGCCGCAATAGTGTTTGCTTTGAAGATTTGGCGACACTACTTGTATGGAGTGAAGGTGAAGTTGTACACGGATCACAAGAGTCTGAAGTATTTGTATACTCAAAAAGATTTGAATATGAGGCAGAGAAGATGGTTGGAGTTGGTTAATGACTACGATATTGAGATCTTATACCATGAAGGAAAGGCAAACGTCGTTGCCGATGTGCTAAGTCGCAAGTCTAGCCATAGTTTAAGTACTTTGGTACTTCCAGATAAGTTGTGTGATGAGTTTAGGAAGCTCAACATTGAAGTTGTTGGGAGTGGTGGAATGGAAGCATGCTTAAATGCCATTTCAATCCAGTCAACATTGAATGAAGAAATTTTAAAGGCTCAAGAAGGGAATGAGGAAATGGAGAAGATAAAGAAGCTGATCGAGGAGAAGAAGACAAAGGAGTTTAGCATCCATGACGATGGAAGTGTCCGATTCAATGGAAGGTGGTGTATACCGTCGAGTTGCACCGAGTTGAAAGAGAAAGTGATGAAAGAAGGGCACAACACGACTTATTCTATCCACCCTGGAGGAGATAAGTTGTATAAGGACTTGAAGCTAATGTTCTAGTGGAACAATATGAAGAGAGAAGTAGCTGAATTTGTTGCTAGGTGTTTGACTTGCCAGAAGGTGAAGAGCGAACACAAGAGACCTCAAGGAACGATTCAACCGTTACCAGTGCCTGAGTGGAAGTGGGATGACATAGCAATGGATTTCGTTGTAGGTCTTCCCAAGACATCGAAAGGATTCACCAAAGTGTGGGTGATTGTAGATAGACTAACTAAAGTAGCAAAATTTGTCCCGATGAAGGACAATTGGTCGATGGAACAGTGTGGTAAAGTATATGTGGACCAAGTGGTGAGGCATCATGGAGTTCCTTCCACTATTGTGTCTGATAGGGATTCAAGATTCTTATCTCATTTTTGGGAAGCATTACAGAAAGCTTTTGGGACCGATGTGCTTAAGAGTACAGCTTTTCATCCAGCAACTGATGGTCAATCGGAGAGAACCATTCAGAATCTCGAGGACATGTTGAGAGCGTGTGTCTTAGATTACCCTAAGACTTGGGATGCGATGTTGGCTTTAATAGAATTCTCATACAATAATAGTTACCATTCTAGCATTAAGATGGCTCCTTTCGAAGCTCTATATGGTCGGAAATGTCGCAGTCCATTGTGTTGGAATGATATTAGTGAGACGGTTACTTTGGGACCGCAAATGATTGAAGATACCGTGAATCAAGTGAGATATATCCGTGAGAAGATGAGGGCGGCCCAGGATCGTCAAAAGGCTTATGCAGATCAAAATAGAAGAGATAGTGAGTATCAAGTAGGCGAGAAAGTCTTACTAAAGGTGTCACCTATGAAAGGGGTGATGCGTTTTGGACAAAAAGGAAAGCTTAGCCCGAAGTTTATAGGTCCCTATAGCATTATTGAAAGAATTGGAAGATTAGCTTATCGTTTGGATTTGCCGAATAACTTGGGAAAGGTGCATAATGTGTTCCATGTATCCCAACTAAAGAGATATGTGCCCGATAAGTCTCACGTATTAAATCCCGAGATTATAGAAGTGGATGAGACGCTTTCTTTTGAAGAAAGACCTGTGAAGATCTTGGACTCGAAAGTGAGGAGTATAAGAAATAAAGATATAAAGATAATCAAGGTTTTGTGGTCTAACCAAATATCAAGAGGCTACCTGGGAAACTGAAGATGAGATGAGAAAGAAGTATCCTGAGCTCTTCGACTAGGTGAGTTGAGTTCCGGGACGTAACTCTTTTAAGGGGGGTAGAGTGCGTGCGCGCATTTTGCTAGAAATTGTGCATTATTTTGCTAGAAATTATGCATTATTTTGCTAGAAATTATGCATTTTGCTAGAAATTAGTAAGAATTGCTAGAAATTAGTAAGAATTTGTTGCATTTGTGCACGATTTTTTTAGAGTTTTCAAGGAAAACTTTTCAAGCGAAGTTAGCATTTCATAGTTTAAACATTCAAGGCAAAAGTTTTATTTAGTAGCGTATTATTTGGCTACATGTTTTATTTAGTAGCGTATTATTTGGCTACTTGTTTTACTTAGTAGCATATTATTTGGCTACTTCTTAAGAAAGAACTATATTAGGGCGTAATGCTCATAAGTTTTCAAGCTGAAAGCTTGGAGAAGAGATGAGGTTTTGTTTAAGTTTCGGGACGAAACTTCTTTTAAGGGGGGTAGACTGTAATCCCCCATATTTTTAAGATATTTAATTAAATAGTTTTAATCATTTTTGAATTATTAAAGCTATTTAATTTCAGTATTTGAGAGCAAAAGGGTATTTTGGTCATTTTACCAAAAGAGTATTTGAGTATTTTCACAAAGAAGTGTTTTAGTCTTTTTAAGAAAGTATTTTAGTAGTATTAGTAGGAAGATTATTTTGGCAATTTCATTATCAAATGTATTTCGGTAATTTGATGAGTAAGGGTGTTTTAGTCTTTTACCCAAAAGACCACACTATAAAAGAGGGAACCCTAACTTTGCCATCATTCACAAGCCACCTTCTTCAAAAAAGGAGTAAGGAGGATTCTTCCTCTCTCAAACTCTAGTTGTACGTTCTTCAAGTTTTCTTTTCAAGATCAAGTTTAATCTAGTTTTGTTTTGAAAATTTGTAGGTGGATCTTTCAAACATCAAAGGGAAGCAAAGAGGTTAATCTTTTTCTGATTTTAAGTTTCTTCCTTATTTTTCTTTTCTCTTCTTTTCGGCTCTCTCTCTCTCTCTTGCGATTTCCGGCCACCACGTGGTGGTTCGCCGGCGGGACATCGACGAAGGTTGCGTGGGCTTGGCAGCGGTAGGGCCTGACGTGGCCGCCGCCGCCCACCGCCGTGCCGCCAGTGAGGTGGCGGTGGGCCGGGCACGAGTGCCGCCCTGCCCACTGCAGCGTCAGGTGGTGGTGCAGGCGGTGCTCGTGGTGGCCGCCGGTTGGTGTTATTTCCCAAGACTTGTGGTTTTCGAACCACATATAAAAAAAAAATTCTGTTATTATTTATTAATTAATTTACAGCAGTAGTTAAATTAATAAATTGGTAATTTTTATGAAGTTTTAAGTATTAGTTTATAGTGGGTTTTGCCTACTAGTAAAGGTTTTCAAGTTTATGACTCAAAAATAGTTTTAAAGCATTTTTAAAGAAAAATCCGCTTTGTTATTATTTTTAAAGTGCTGATTTTTATTTATTAGTAGCCTTGAGTTGTTGTTGGTAAGTACTAATTGATAGTACTTTGTTGTTGGTAGGTTTCAAGCATAGTAAAAGCAAGTCAAGCTTTTGAATTGTTGATTTTTGTGTGTTATCAAGGTACATACACTTTGACCTTTGACTTTAGTGGTTTTAAAGGTTTATTTATTGAGCATGAGGAGTAAGGAGAGGCTTATGCCTTATAATTGTTTGAGTACATATTGAGAACTTAGAAAGGAGATTAGGAATGGAACTTTTGAGTTATTTCTATATTTGAAAAGCATGTGATTGATGATAATTGCTTTTGAGCATGATTAAAGTTATTTAAAGTTATTCTTGAAGCTAGGGCTTGCATGAGAATATTTATTGAGCAAGGTCTCATTAGAAGTTATATATTTTATTGAGCAAGGTCTCATTAGAAGTTATATATTTTTTTGAGCAATGTCTCATTAGAAGTTATATATTTGTTGAGCAAGGTCTCACAAGTTATATATTTTATTGAGCAAGGTCTCATTAGAAGTTATATATTTGTTGAGCAAGGTCTCACAAGTTTTAAAGTTATTGAGCAAGGTCTCACAAGTAGTTGAATCATTGAGCAAGGACTCAATTGATTGGATCATGGATCCTTATGAAAGTAAGAAAGGACTCAAGGAGTCATTAAAGTAATAAGATGAGCAAGGTCTCAAAGGATTTAAAATCGAGTTACTTATGGTGTTTGTTACATTCACTTGTTAAAGAAAGATAAGAAATTAATTTATTTGCTAGATGTATTATTATTGTGATTGTGTCTCACATAATGGGCTTTGGCAATAAAACTCTTGGCATGGATCCCCATGAGTATTGAACATAAGGGGGGAGTTAGTGTGAAACTACACTCCTGCATATAGCTTAGCATGACGATGCTAACGCTTTTATTTTATCAAGCAAGTTTATGGAATTCCAATTATCAAGATCTTTGAGTGGACTAGGTGTCACTCGTATTCTTTATCTCTGAGATGTTGAGTCTAGAGGTTCACTCTCACCCTCTTTCATTACTAACAAGCTTAAAATTCTCGAGTCAAATTATTTAAAGTTCATGGAACTTTAGTAAGAGGTGTGGGATCTCTTACACAAGGAATAGTAGCCCGTATGATTCCAAGAGGAGGACGGTGCCCGTTCATTGCCAAATAATAATAAAAGAAAATATTTAGTAAGTTTAGTTATGTGCTTGTTGCATGTAGTGTCACAAGAAGAGCAAGCCGAAGTTGTTTGAGGATTGCATGCATCATTATTTGCATTAGTTTAGTAGTGTTACGTACTCAGCGTCGCTGATGTATGTGTTTCTTTGTTTTCTTTTGGTTGTTGTTTTTCCTCAACAACCCTGTGATGACCCATTTGGCGAGCAGAGCTTAGAGGAGAAGTTTCAGGTACAAGTTCTTGGTGTGCATGGGAATCATAAGCATCCGGATGGGAATTATAGTACACGAGTACTTTCTTATGTATTTAAGTTATTTTGAATTATATGTTTAACTTTACTTGACCATTGGGGTCAAGGTTTGACTTGTTTTGAAGATGGGACTATTATGGGATAGTTTCCGAGTTTGTAACTCATTTACATACTTTCTTATTTCAGTTGTGTTAAAGTATTTCCAGTTTATTTTAAAAGACTTCCGCTGTATTCTCTGATTAGCCTTACGTATTATCATGCGTGGCATAACAACTCCCGTAATTTCTCCTAGTATATATAAGGAGGAGTCGTGGGGGGTGTTATAGGAATTACCAGAGACTAGCAATTACAACTTGCGTTGAGTAATCGCACAATGAATACGTACTTCTAATTTATAAGACGGTGAGTGACTAATGAAACCATAGTACTTTCACACACATCAAACAATTAAATTTTTGCAGTACTTACGAAAGTTTAAAAATGTAAATGGAAAAAGTTGTGAAAAGAGACCCCATTAGCTTTGTAAAATAAATAAATATTAACCGATCTAGTCTAACTTTATAAATTAGTTTTGTTCAAGAATAGACTATTGGCACCTCTATTGAATCTCAAGTGTCCCTCTATTTTTTAAGAAAATAAAATATGGTTTTTATATAAAATACTTCTTAATACTAACCATATACTTCCTTTATTTTTTTTAATTGCACCATTTTGTTTTGGCACTATCTATCAACCAACTTTGTTAAGCTATCTCGCATCATTATATAAGGAAAAAAACATAATCAAGTGTGATCTTGTCAGATTCGTTTCAATACAAGGATTCCAAATATCAAATTTTTATAATTTTTACTTATACGCAATTAGAGATATTGACATTCAAATAAACGTCTTGACAAACGTGAAAAAAAGAAAGAAATGGTGCAATAAAAAAAGCAAAGGAAGTATAATATTTCCATACTTTTATATGTAATTTTGGCAAACATCTTGATTTGTTTCACAAGGTGTGGGTGAAATTATGGAGTCTCCCTGTATCTCCTAAGGTTCGCCACTTTTTGTGGCGTCTATGTTCTGCTACATTGCTTGTGCGAGCCTTTTCTAAAACATCGGTACATCACGAAGGATGACTGTTGTCCACTGTGCAGAGCATCCCCGAAAACCACTTATCACGCAATTTTTCACTGCCCGGCTGTACAGGAGGCTTGGGAGCTGTCTGAGCTCTCGAGTTTTTTTACCGAAGGAGGAGGTTAGTAATTGGTTGGCGTTGTGGAACGAGTGGGAAGAGGTGGAGGATTCGACCTTCATGAGTTTGAGTTACTTGGCTTACAACTTGTGGTTTCGTAGGAACAAGGTGGTTTTTGAGAATTCCCACCATCATAATGTGCAAGTGGTGGATTTTTCGAAGAACGCAGCCATGTATTATGGACTTTACTCAAAACGTATCTATGGAGTTTTCGAATATTGCGGTGGTTAGAAGCTCGATAAAATGGCTTCCTCCTCCAGTGGGCTGCACGAAGATCAACACTGATGCTTCTATTATGGATGATGGTTGGGTGGGACTCCGTATTGTGGCAAGAGATCATCTAGTTGATGTGTAGTTTGCTGCCAGTCGTAGGGTCCGTGCCTTCTGGCCGTCGAGGTCGCTAAAGGTAAGGCTCTATGTTTGGTCTTGAAGCTTGGTCGATCACATGAGTTACGTGATGTTATTGTGGAGTCGGATTGTTAGATACTTGTTAATCGCCTTTCTAAAGGAACTATCTTTTTTCTCGGATTTAGATACCATTTTAGAGGATGCTTTAGTGTTTAGTAAGAATATTAATTCTATTTCTTGGTCTCATGTGCTTAGGGATGGGAATTGGGTTGCCCGTTGCCCATCACCTAGCTAGACTCATTCCTTTTGGTGTAGAGCAACGATGGGAGTTTCATTGTCCTGTGGATGTGGCTCCTTATGTACAAATATACACTTTTTCCATCGATTAATCTATGCACCATCCTTTTCCCCTAAAAAATATTCTTCATTAAATATGAAAGGGATATCATCTCAGATAACCCTGACATATAACCCTTTTTCCCAAATAACCCCCACAATGTCACCCCTATCGCGGATAACCCTGAATTTGTAATTTGTCATTAAACATGACGGAATTACACGTGGTTTGACTTTCGATGGGTTTGGCGCCATTTAAGAAGGTGGTTGATGGCTATTCAAAAGGATGTTCATTAGTTTTGATGCACAATTCAAGAGTTTTATTGCTGACAACAGACCACTAAGAGGGCGCCAAACCAGTTTCTTCACATTTAATGCTATCAACCACATTCTTAAATGACGCCAAAACACATCCAAAGTCAAACCAAGTTAACGTCGTTTGTAATCCCATCATGTTTAATGACAAATTACAAATTTAGGGTTATCTGTGATAGGGGCGACAATGTGGGGGTCATATGGAAAAAAGGGCTATATATCAGGGTTATCTGAGATAATATCCCAATATGAAAAGTAGTTGTAGTTACTAACCATATAAAATATTTACATGATATTACTTTTCAGTTTGTGGTTGTATTACTCAATAACTTTTGATAATTATCTCATTTGAATTGAAATTTATACAATTGGTAACTGTTCAACAAATAAATATGCTACTATATTTATATAAAAAGGTTAGCATATGTACGACATGGGCTATAATTCCAGCATAAAATATGTGCTTCTTATTTATTAATTGATTGAAAATTACAATATTTAGGATAGTATGAATCGGATTTTTTTGTTCACGCCCAAACTACCAACAATCCCGCACTGAGTGATATATTCAATATTCACCACCATTTTTATTCCAACATCATCCCACGTGAATGAGGAATAGGCTTTTCAAATGCAAATGCAAATCATGCAACGCACGATTAATCAATGAAAATTAATTGCACGAGAATAAGTACACATAGACTTTGAACTCTCCCTTGTGAATATAAATCGGATTTATTGGTTCATCCAATAGTTGCAATAACTCTGAATTGTTGATCTTTTGTGTAAACCAAGACAATATATATCACACAGTCACTCTTTTACACACAGTTGTTTCTCATGTTTGTGTCTGTTTTGAACATGAGTACTCTTAGGCTCTGTTCTTTTGGACTGAATAAATGGAAATCGATTGCCCGATCGAGTTCGATTCGCCCATTGATTCGCCCGCCTTAAATACTTATTCGCCCGTATCAGTTGATTCTACAACTTATTGATTTTATTATTAATAATAATATTATTATTATTATTATTATTATTATTATTATTATTATTATTATCATCATCATTATTATTATTATTATTAATATTAATATTATTACTATTATTATTATTACTATTATTGTTATTATTATTATTATTATTATTATTATTATTATATTCTTATTATTATTCTTATTGTTATTGTTATTATTATTATTGTTATTATTATTGTTGTTATTATTATTATTATTATTATTATTACTATTATTATTATTACTATTATTATTTTTATTATATTCTTATTATTATTATTATCATTATTATTATTATTTTTATTATTATTGTCAAATATAGTTTTGTATTTTTTTTAAAATATATGTCAAATATAGTTTTGTAAATATAGGAGTAGTCAAATGTATGTAAATATAGTTTTGTATTTTGTAAATTAAGCAAATCAATATTCTCGTTGCTTAGAATTAGGAGTCATGCATGCTATTGTTACTATTCTACGAGATTAGGCGTGAAACATGCTATTTGGTTTTGTAGATATATTGACTTGCGAATAGCAATCTTGGAGGAAAATATTATATTAATAATATTATTACTTCATATCATTATTATTCTACTTGTTATTATTAATATTACTCAATTCATAAGAATATTATTATTATGCATATTATTAGTATTAGTATTATTATCATTATCATTAATATTATTAATTATTATCATTATCAATGATGATAAAAATATTACTCTACTTGTAATTATTAATAATACTCAATCCGAGATCGCTCGCCCGATCGATCGCCCGCCCGGCCCGGGCCTCGTCGATTGGCAATTCGGTTGACTTATTCATTTCAGCCTCGCTCGATTCGTACTTATTCATTTCGGCCGACTTATTCAAAAAAAAGCAGCCTGTTTTGCAAGTGTCTCGAAGAATTTGGCCCTCAAATTTCTAAAAAAGGGTATCCTATCTCAACAATCACATAAATGATTTCTTCGTTGGATCAGCCCATACATGTCATTAAAAGTTTTAGGAAAAAGTAATTACATTTCACATATTACATTACCCTTAAATTTTAAAACAATTCGTCAGCATATATAATATGAAATATTAAATATTTCGCGTGCTTGTACCATCAATACAACTTGGTTCTGGTTGTCCCTGCAAACCTAAATTTTGGAATCTCCAATCAACCACCTATCTACTACTCATATCGGGTATGAGTTTCAACATTGAAAGCTACCTAACATCCAGCAAAATTATAACAAAAGATGCTCTGACTAGGTGAAATTGCGGGTGTTATACATAATACATCAAGTTATGCAGATCCCTAGGTGGTCTAGCAATGGTAATGAGCCTGTGGAGGTACGAGAAAATCAAGGTTGTTGTGAAGGGATAAAGGGGAGACTTACAAAAGGAAGGGTGCTATTAGGAAGGGAGGTTGGCAGAGTGGTAATAATGGTTTGTCAGGTGGGAAGGGGGTCTCATCTTAAATGTTTATAATATTTTTTTCGCGAAATTATGTTATTTTTATTTCTTTTCAAATTAGTTGCAATACTTTCTTTTTTGGAAAGTGTCAAATACGTTGCAACATTACTTTATTTAGTAGCAGACTATTTCAATCTCTCTTCTCATCACACGAACCCCTCTTATTGTTTCTCTATGTCTTCCTCATTCTCATAAGCACTCCTTGAATATTGAGAGTCATCCCCATGTGGCCATGTTGCAATTAACTTGGAAAGGTTATAGCGTTAAAAGGGTCATTTAACAAATAATTAAGTGATTATTACTCAGTGCAACTATGTTTAAATAACGAGTCGGGTATACATAGTGTTAAAGGTTATAGTTAATTAGTTATGTGCCATTTTAAACATAACGAGTTGGGTACACTTTAATCTATCGATATATGTAATTTCATTTCTACCTGGCCTCCCTCTTTTTTTCCATTATTCTTTCACAAAGCCCTAGATTTTTCGATCTATAGACTATTACCACCATTTTAAGCGATGATAAACCATTTTTCTTCTCAATTACTAGTTCTAACTTCTAAGTTGTTTATAATTAAAGCTCATTCTTTCTTTAATTTAATGAAGAGACTTTTCTACCCATACATTCGACTTTATCTCTATTTGTTGTAAGACATTGTGGACCTTCTTGTTGCGTGTTCCATTTCCAACTACAAATTGATTCGTTGATGAGAGTTTATGCAGTGACACGACAATTGTCAATTCTTCTACAATCAAGTGAATCAAAATCAAATATTAATTCAAAACTACAATAGATCGATAAACGTCCTCGAGGAAAAGTGAATAAAAAATGACGTGAAAGAAAGTTTGCATAGTATCTAGATCTCATCAACGATTGTGATTTTGCCATAACAGATCAGTACTTGACGCAATTTGATAAGTAAAGCTTTATTTTGACTTTTAATGTAGATATTGTATGGATTTCAAGTTAACGAAATAATTTCAACATTAAAAGAAGTTGCTTGCATATAGTATGTACATACTCAATAAAGTTTCATAAAAACAATAGAATGGTTAAGAGGGTGCAAAACTAAACGTTTGTGTTCCACTTTTAGTTAAACTTTGTCCGAATTAAGAATCGCCAAATCTTAGACCAGATCAAACCTGAAATAGAACTACACAAAGTTTGCAGACCAATCGGGACCAGAGGTCAAACCGGTCTGGTCCTTGGTCTGGACCAGAAATACGCCCAGCCCTCTTTAACTAGGTCTAATAAACGACTTGATAGAAAACAATTTGTAGTCGTTTATATGCCCTCAACCAACGCATATCTTCCTCCAAGTTCCAACCTGTGTTTTATGCGCGACTGACTGTCTGGCCAATTAGGGTTTATCCTGAAGTCAGCTTTTAAGGTTATCTCTCTCTCTCTCTCTCTATATCTCTCTCTATATCTCTCTATGTCCTATGTATCGACGATTCCTTAATAAAGTATTTTCGTTGTTAGATCATGATTAGATCTGAATTTCATCATCAATTGTCGATTGATTTGTTATTTCTTCTCTGATTTAATTCCGTTGCTGCGAAAGAGGTCAGATCTGTGTTAAAATTGTTATCTTTTTTATGGATTGATTGATTTCATTTGCACATTAGGTATCTCTAGCATCTATTTTATGTTTTTTTTTTCTGTTCTTTTGAAGGAATTTATTGTGGATACTTTGATTTCGGTTTTTAATTTTGCTAAAAAGAATGCCTTTTCTTTTGTGAGTTTCATGTTTTTGTGAATTCGCTGTCATTGTTTTTGGCTAGCCATGTGGATCCATGATGTTTATGTGATTTAATTTTATGGTTGCGTAGCTATTATATGCTTGTGAGGGGTTAACAATCTGATGAAATCGTTACCTTAATTATTTATATTTGTTGTCGAAGCCGATTGACATGCGTTAGGTCTTAGAACTGGTCTTTAAAGAGAGAATTGGGGGTGAGTAGAAGAAAAGAAGTTTTTTTTATGACTTTGCAGCGGCTTTAAAGCTATTTTTTCCTTCTCATAGAGGAGAGGAGAGTGGAGGGGGTTGGGGGGAATTAGGAGTTCCAATAGACGAGCATTGGGCGTGCCAATGGTGTGGACTTACACTTTGTTGTTTGGTATTACCGGTGTAAGCTAAGTAGTGGTGGTAGTAGTAGTAGTAGTAGTGACCAATATCTATCTGAGCCATAAGGAATGGGAGAGATTATTAGAATAAACACGAGAATTGAGTTTCATATGTTGTTGCTGTTGTTGTCATTGGAACTTAATGGTTCATTTGTTTTGCAGTTCATTTATCTATATTAAGAGAGAACATCATGTGTTTTATATAAGATAGTTTGATGACCTTAAATAGTTTTCTCCAGTGCGCTCATTTCTCTGTTAGGAGATTGGTTATACGCATCATCAGGGTTACTTTCCTAGGTTTGGGGCCAGGGAATTTGAATTTTGAATATGGTGCTGGATATTATGTATCTGTTACTGCTGTTCTTTTGGGTTTCTCTGTGTCTTCAATTTGAAGATTTCTAATGGAATTATCGTTTGACTATTTTGTTTTCATAGGTAAATAATGGGAGATGTGGATGAATTTCGCTGTTTTGTGGGAAGCCTTTCATGGTCTACAACTGATAGAGGTTTAAAAGATGCATTTGAGAAGTATGGTCGTCTGCTTGAAGCAAAAGTAAGCTTTGTTTGTTCTCTTATGCCTTTTTAACATAATCCATTGTGAATTTAAGATCTTGTCTCAATCTTTATGTAGATCCTTGAATAATGATGATAGTCATGATAATGGGTAGCTTGTGGTTGGATATTAACATGATTTGGTTTATGGGGGGCTCATTGTTCGAATTTGTTGTGTTGTCCTCTTCAATATTCCCATCACTCATTTTAATGTCGTTTATTTCTACTTGAGTTGGTGAAAGAGGGATTGGAAGGGATTTCTTTTTAACCTTTCTTTTATCTGCTCATGTTTTTAATGATGGGTGTAGCGACTGTAGCCTGGTGATTTTCATTATTTTCTGATCCGACCTTCATTCACTATGTTGCATTGTTGAGAGTATTCTTTTTTGCTACTTTGAAATTAGTTCTTTTAATCACAGGTTGTGTAAGGATGTTTAGTTAGCAAAATGATTCAGAGTCAGCATTGTGTTTTTTATTTGCATGTGAATGATTATTTGAGAACTACATTTACTTTATTTGCCCTCTAATGTCCTTCTCCTTCTTCCTCTCACCAACTCATTCATTCTTTGTTGGTTTCTAACTTTTTTTTTAGGTTCATATTCCTGTTCATACCATTTTTTATTCCTGACAATTAATTTCCACTTTGAACGCAGGTTGTTTTGGACAAGTTTTCTGGACGATCTCGTGGATTTGGTTTTGTTTCTTTTGATGACAAGAGAGCTATGGAAGAAGCTATCGAGGAAATGAATGGCATGGACTTAGATGGGCGCCCTATCACTGTGGAAAGGGCTCAACCTACGCAAGGCTCTTCTAGAGACCGAGATGGAGACTATGATCGTGACCGCGGTCGTGACCGCGGCCGTGATCGTGACCGAGACCGTGACCGCCCTCGTGGATACGGAGGAGGTTCAAGGGGATCTGGGGGTGGTGGTGACTGTTTTAAGTGTGGTAAGCCTGGACACTTTGCTCGTGAATGTCCATCTGATGATGGAGGCAGGGGTGGTGGTAGGTATGGTGGGAGAGGGGAAAGAAAAGGTGGTGGCCACTATGGACCTGATCGTGGTGGAGATCGCGGTGGAGATCGGTACAGTGGAGGCGGTGGAGGTGGGGGTGGACGTTACAGAGATTCTGGTAGTCGTGGAGGGTATGGAAATGATAGGTATAGCCGTGATCGTTCTGGCCCATACGAGAGGCCAGGAGCTGGTGGCTATCGCTAAGGTTGTGAATGGTAAGTCAAGGTCTTTCTGCTTGTGGTTTATCATTTACTTTAAAACCTGCACTTACCACATTTGTCATCTCAATTTCAGCTGTGCAGAGGATGTTGGCTCTACAAGATAATCGTCAGGAAGAGGGGGAGTTTTTTACTGAGTTGTACCTAGTGGAAGACATCTTATGTGGTTTCAGACTTGGAATGCATAATTAGAGTTGCAATATTTTCTGTTTCTACCTCAGGAAAGCCATTTGTCCCACTATGGGAGTACTTTCTGTTTCAGGTGCTCACTGATGTTATGATGCGATCTTATGCTTGCTTGATGGCGACATCTGATTTGGCTCTTTAGAAATATGAATCTTGTTTTCGCTGCCATACCTGGTTGATTTTCATGCACGTGCTTTGCTCTTTCTTCGCTGCCATTTGGTTTTGGTGTGGGTTTGTGAGACATATGACTGGTTGAGCGGAATGTTCCCGAGTATATATCCATTTCGATTGCTATGAGCTGTCTATACGTGTCAATGGAAGGGTACAAGCTCTTTTGTTCTTGTGGCATTATCCCTTTGCTCTTTCTAGTGCGCATTTTAAAACGAATTTTGGAAAATGGATTGAACTGGGTAATTTCCTATCCCATTTAGCTGTTTGTTTATATTTCTTTAATGTTCTGTGGTATTAATTGTTTTGTGCTTTTGGCAGGCTATATTGGCCTTTTGTGGTCCTTTTTTTGGTACATGGTTGGGTTCCATTGTTGCTTGTAGTGTTCTACTGTGTTTTGGTAGTGAGTTACGGAAAAACCAAGCTCTTTGGGATTCCATCAAGATGATTATTGAGGGGTGCTGGGTGTTCCTTTATAAACAGCTGTAGTGGAATGGAACCTCTGGTCTTTCCTAGGTCCGTGATCTTAAAGGCTGTTCAATATGAAGAGATTGTGGCTCTTTTAAGGTCATGTCTATACCCTTGCTATGATGCAAGCTTGTTTGCTAACCAGGTCCTAACCAGTGGGTAGTTCATGCGGTTTGGTCCTTGTCTCCCTGTTCTGAGTTCCTATTAGGCTCGAGGACTTGATATAGAGAATCACAAATTGCCCTGGGAACCACTCTGCAGTGATCTTTTTGGGGATTCTGATTGTTCAGTTCCTACTGAGAATGCGACTTATAATCACAGTTACAGAAGTGGGAGACGGTGTTTTTTAGTGTCTATGGTTGAGTAATGTGTCATCGTCTCAGTTCTCGTAGGGTATGGGCTCATGCAATGCAATAGAGTGGAATGGCGAGGTGTTTGGTTATTTATTTTCCTGAGTACTTTTTAGTGCTGTTTCTTGCAGGTGATTTTTACATGGCTAACTGCAAATTGATATACTTCTCTCCTCTCCTCTCCTCTCCTCTCTTCAAATTTGGTTTTCTTTGATTTGCTTGGTGCATAATAATATGGATTAGCATGTCACTTTTGTTCAAATATCATGATTTATGTGTTTTATTCTATACTCCTATGACTATATATGTGTGACTACTTTAGGTATGTAGTTGTAGTGTATGTTAAATGCATCAATTGGCATGCTAAATTCTTGGACTTCCTGATTTTATTTGCAACAGTGCATTTGTTTTGTAATTACATTTGCTCTAATTAGTAAAGTTGCTGGCCCTTTCTTTAAATATACTGAATGAGTATGTGATTATGGGTTGATTTAAATGCATTGTTTGACATGCTTGTTCTGATTAGGGTTGTGCTATAACTTCTTGTTCTTTTTGGTAATTTTTGAATCACATTTTTTTCTGGATAGCCTTGGAATTTTCATTGCCATGCAATCAGTGCACATTCCGTTTCCTTGATATTAGTTAGTAACTCTTCGTTGATATTAAAAATGAATGAGAATAAAAAAGAACGGTCATGTTTGGACGTCTACTTTGTCGGCTAATATGCTCTCTTGTCTCTCATTGACATGGAAGTCGTTGGCTTTTACTGTTACTTTAATGAACCACATTTTGATGTTTCAAAGTGCTCATGTTTAGTTGAGTCGAGTTTGACTACTCGGATTTATATTTGTTGTGTCCGAGGGAGGATCGGTTTATTTCTAGAAGATGAAGGTGCATCACTCCAAAGTGCTCCAAAAACTAAAGTAGTGAATTTTGTGTTTTGAACGGCAACATACTGAATATACAGTCGAAGATCATCATCAAGAGGAATGCTGCAGGGGGATTTTTCACCATGGGTTGGGAGGTAGTATTGAGTTGAAAGGGTTGGTTTAGCGAGTTCTGCCAGCTGCCTTGATATCTCTGCCTCTGTGGTTACTTCTATATTGTTACTTAAAGTACATGAGAATAACGAGTAATTGTTGTTACAAACGTCCTATTATCTTGCTATATACTCTTTTTGGAAAAAAGCGGTAGTAAGCTTATTGAACTTTGTTTGTCTGAGTATCTTACTTTTTTGCTTATATGTTGGTTTACTTCAATTTTTAGACTAACGTTATTTAACTTCTTAGAATTGCTGTTTGGTAAAAGTTACAAGGAGCAAATATTATGTTTAAAGGAGTGATAAATCTGTAACGGATAAGGGGCAGCTTGATCCGTAACACAAATTCATAGTTTGTATGTTTTGGGATAGTGTTTATGTTGATAGCTTATAGTGGTTGTACAGCAAATCTAAAGAAAATGTTTGCAAATACTACTATGATATAAAGTTATCAACATAAACACTATATGTATATCCCATGATAAACTGTATGATTTTGTATTTAGGGGGGAAGTTGGTCCCTACCTGTCAAGGAATTATCATCCCTCTTATGTATATGTGGTCCTAGGCACTGATGAAATAGATTTGAGTCCCACCATTTGTCTTTTGTGAGGCAAGCTTTGGTGACATCCCAAAACAGAAGGGATAAGCGAAGGGTATGGAGTAATATACACGGGCTTCAGTCTCGCCGTAGTAGCTTCAATGTTTTTTGTACAAAATTAAGAGAACGATTCAACTTTTTTTACATAAGGTGCCAAATATTTTCTTCTACATTTTTGAGCCACCCAAGTTTGTTTCTTTTTCACGTTTTTACAAATTTATTTTTTCTTTCTTTTTCTCAAATTCAATCCATCACAAAATCACTTTGCCCTTCATAAGTAATATTTTTGCATTGAGAAATAGTCTGATATGACTGCATAGTCACCTCACCAGCTGAGGTTGATATGTAATCTTCATTTCACGAGGGCAATATCTCTATCTCTTCATTTTGTGAACTGCTAGAAGCATGGTCACTGTTTCCATTAATTGCATCTTTTCTTCCAATGCAATAAGATTCTGTTTGCACGAAAAACATAAACTTATCAATTGAATAAAAGTAACTTACTTTTGGAAGCTCTAAGAACTATGTGAGAATCCGTTTGGGGCTTAGAGCTATTATATGGATTACACATTACAGTAAGTCCACTACCTTCAAGTACTTGATGTATGCTCGGGAGTCGGGTGTACTGATGCTTCTTGTTGGTTCTTCTGAAATTGATTCATGGACTTCCTCCATTGATTCTAGTGCACTCTGATTCCCTTTATCGCAACTGTACTTCAATTCCAATTCCATGTCCAAGTCCAAGTCCATGCCATCAATAGATAGCAAGACAGACTCGTACAAATTGTTGGGTAAAGTTTCAAGTCTGAAGCACTCGGGGAGGCTTAGGTGCAGCAAATTGGGTAGGTTCATGATGCTACAGGGAAGGGACTTGATTTTGGTACCGTTAATGTTGAGGGTGCTTAATTTGACCAACTCATCTAGAGTTACTGGCAACTCTTGGAGGTCATAACATCCTTTGAGAATTAATTCTCGCAAGTTGTGTAGTTTTGTAATGCTAGAGGGAACGGATTTGATTCTGGTGCCGTTAATGTTGAGGGTGCTCAAATTGACTAACTCATTCAAATTTGCTGGCAATTCTCGGAGGTTGAAACAATGGTTGAGTATTAATTCACGCAAGTTGTGCAGTCCTGTAATGCTAGGAAGGAACTTGATGTTGTAACATGAGATCGACAGTGTCTCTAGGGTGGCTAACTGACTGAAATGTTGTTCAAGGATATCAGTATCGGTTGGCTTCTCAGAAAATATATCGATTTCCAGGTGGCATAAACGTGTAGGGAGTGAATCGATGCAGGAATTACTAAGCTTAAGTTTCAGGAGCTAAAGACTTTCTGGCAATGGTGAGTGAAAATAAGAGTAATAGAGATTTAAAGTTTCCAAGTGTGATAGCTTTGCAATGCTATGAGGAACGGACATAATTTCAAAATACCAAAGAGATAGGCATCTAAGGCTAATTAATTGATCTAAATTTTCTGGCAATTCTGTAAGGGGATCAGAATCAGACATTGCTCGGATATCTAACGTTTCCAAGTTAGATGCTTAAACATGCTATCAGGAAGGGATCTGATGTTGCTAACCTGAAGAGAAAGATGTCGAAGGCTGACGAATTGATCCAAGTTTGACGGGTACTGAAATTCTTTACAATTCAGAACACTCAAAACTTCCAACTTGTGCAGCTTTGTGATGGTGTTAGGCAAGCACTTGAGGTGGTTACTATAAGAGATATAGAGGTCGGCGAGCTCTGTCATTTTCCCTATGGAATCTCCTAATTTCTCAATGTTATCCGGCAATTGCAATCCCATCTTTCGCACCCACATGTAAGAAGTGTAGTTAGATTCAATCAATGGACCAGGATCCCCCTTGAAATAGACGGAACCGGAAGCATAATCCCTCCACATAACCAAAAGTGGACTATGATCAGCTGCATCCATTGTTGTTAGGATGGAAGAGGGCACAATAAACAAAATGTGAAAATTCTGGAGTTCTGAGTTTTGAAGGAGCTATAGAAGATCAGCCAGATAGGTAAGGTCTTGAAGCTTGACCCTACTACCTTTTTAAAATGATCTGCCTCTACTAGTTTGAACACATTACTCAATGTGAAAGGAATTCTGTATGTGCGCCACTAACCCCACTATCATTCAAGAAAAGACTAAAATGAAGGATTGGGTCAAATATGGAATAATAAAACGAGTTAAACTGCACCCCTTTAGTGATGAACCCCCATATTTGATGGCAATCCGCCAATTAGGCCTAATTCACCTTACGCACACTTGTTTTAGTGTGTGTAACATGGTTGAGTTAACTACCTCCCAAGGACCAAAAATATTCAGTTTTTTTTCATTAAGGACCTGAATTATTTGTTTGCTCCTGCAAGGGATCACAAACAAGCAAACTTTGATGATTAAGCTGCCATGAACAACATTTCTTGAGAGCTTGCAATGTATGTTTAAACTAAAAGTTTTCATTCATATTTTTATGTGTCATACACTTTGCACTCAACTTTCTTAAGGCCCTGTTCTTTTGGGTTGATTTTAACTGAACCGTGAAAGAAAACTAGCTGAACTGAAGTGAGCTGAAAAGAATAGGGCCTACATAGAGAGAGAAATTCCCGTTGCTAGTACAACATGTTCTTTTACGGCCAATAAAAAATCGGCTAAGTTGAGCTGTAAACAGACAAAATTATAGTAATCCCTAGGCACTACTCTCTCCGTCCCATAATATAGTGCTTGTTTCTTTTTTACCCGGTCTCCGAGGTGGACCTTGGACCTTTGATATCTTCAATTCTTTATTAATAAAAAAATATAAAAAGTTGATATTATGAAATTATACATTAAGGCAAATCTAACAAGATCTCACATAGTTATTTTTTTTTTTGTATATATTAATGAGAATATTTGGTCAAAGATTTTAAAATTTGACCCATCAAAAATGACACAAGCACTATATTATGGGATGGAGGGAGTACATAGTACTGAAACAGCAGAGAATCAACATTGAAAAAGATGAGCTGGAGTACAACATTAAATCACTCTCTAAGGACACTTAGTTAAGCCTAATAACCCTTGTTCAATAGACTTTAACACCATTTGCTAGAATAACACTGCCCTTTATCAGATACAACTGTCCAAAAAGACTATTGTCTTCAATTGATTCTCCAATTAATTTCATAGAATCAAAATAACCGACAACCTTACCGTAAAGACCAAAGCTAATCCATGACATTTCTTTTTTTTTTTTTTTTTTTTTTTGACATCAGAAAAACTTGCATTAATAAAACTCGAAATACACCTTAGAGAGCATACTAACCCTCCATAACTAAGTCATCATGAACAAGATTAGCTACTAATACATGAGGGGAAGGGGCATAACATTTCTTCCTACAAGGGTAGCAAACGTCCTCAATAAAGCAGGATGGACTTCTCTTGGATCCAACACGCACCCTGCAAAACCAAGGGTTAGTATAAGAGGGACTTCTACGCTTTACCGCATTATATTGTCTTTTTGATTCTAGAGTGCAACCGAGAGGAGATTTTCATCTTGTTGGTGGATTGATTGGTGACCCATGGAGTCGACTTTGCTGGCGAGCAAAAGGAGGTGCTTGGAGGTACTAACAAAGAGGCACAAGACGACTTTTGAGAATCCATATTTGTAGCCTGAGCTTCTAAGACTAAATTTGGAGTATGTTTACACTGATCGAACCCTTCAACAGGGAAGTGTCTCGTCTCCATTGGCGTATGGTGATCTGTAGTCGTGCAACAATCCATCCTTTGTGATGGATTTAGAGTTCGGATGCTGATCATTTGTTTTTGGGAAGAGCAATAATAACGCAATGTTCTCCCCGCTGACATCACCCTATACATTGAGGGGGTGATGTGCAGATAGGTATCCTGCGCTTTTCGATTTGAAAACCGAAAATTGGACCTACTTGATTTTTTTTTTTTCCTGAAGTAGACTTCAAGATCGAAATAGTATCATTAATGTTGTGATATGTTTCAACAACATTCATTTTCACCTTCTCTTGATAAGGTGTGATTCTTCTCCACGTAGTAGTAGTGGTACCTTTGTAGGATTGCCTTTCTCCTACCTTTCTTCTTTTCTCCTCCTTTTCAAGGAGTGAATATGTCCTAAATGCTTCCTCCTCGCCAACTACTTGAGTAGTAGTATCAACAAAACTTGAAGACCATCCTAACACTGACGTCACTTCATTGAATATTTGTTGAAATTCTCCATTGTTTGAGTGAAGTTTAAGAGCTTGGGTAAGATCTATAAAAGCTTAGTCTGGTTGGTTGAGTTCCAATGCTGCAACTGCCCTCCGAAAAAGAGCTTTTGCATTTGTAGAATCATAACTTAAAACTAGAGAGCACAACTCACCCATTTTCTGAAAATCCCTTTCCTTGATAAAACACGCAGCCAAGTTCAAATTGATAGAGATAGCTAAACTTAAAAAAACAGACTTCTCTGCCTCATCATTGATGTGAGCAAAAAACAAGATCTTAATGGCTTGAAAATAGGCTGTAATTGCTGACCTAATAACACCTTTCCTGTAGAAAGTATTACCCTCATCCTTCAAACTTCCAACAAACTCAAAAATACCAAAAGGATTAAGCAGGTGATCAATCCTTTGGATCAAACTCTTAGAAGAAAAATCACTCTCTTCGAAGTGATATAGGCACAAATCCCCTTTTAGCTCTTCATAAATGTTAATGATTCCTAAGATAACATATAAGACTAAATAAAACCCACTAAGTCACTAACACACAAACAGTAGATTGTAGCAAAAGAGTACACCAAAGCCCTCTTAGTAGAAGAGGGGATCTTCACACAAACCACTAAAGCTGTAAATTTATTTGAATTGAAGCAGAAACAGAGCACTTAAAGCAAATAAACAAGTCATCCCCACTCACAACGTTTTAATTGGATTGTAGTTCCACCAAAGTCGGGAAATTATCGTGCTAGATTGTCGGAGTTCGAAATTTATACTGCGATAATCCGAACCTTCAGTTAGAGGTTCGATCGTGCAGTCCTTGGCAGCAGCTATTGAAATCCGGCGCGGCGAGGTCGGGTAAAATTGCAGCAGACAACCGACAGAGTGGTCGTCGGCGGTGAGGGGGTGAACGGGCACAGTGAAGGAAACAAAAGGTGAACAAAAGGAGAAGCGGAAGCTCGCCGGCGACCGTTGGGAGAGGGCGTCGGCCACCGGCGAGCTTCGCAAGAGACGAGGGGGGGGTCGCGTGAAGGAGGCTAGGGTTTCGGGAGAGGTTTTTTGGGTTTTTTTTCTTCAGTAGATGTTTTTTTAATTAATATACATTAAATCAGAAAAAAACTAAAAAATTAAAACCTAATAAAATACAATAACAATAACCAATAACCAATAACTTAAATCCAATTACTAAACACACAACAAAAAAAACACCAAAAAACACCCAAAACACCACCCCCAAAACCCACCAGCACCCCGGCACCACCCCGCGCAAATACATCCCGGACCCACACACCATCTACCCACCAACTCCTTCAATGCGGGGGAGAAAGGGTGGGGGGGCGAGGAGAGGGGAGGGGGAAGCGGGAGGGAGAGGGGGAATGTGGGGGCGGGGGGGGGGGGGGGGGAAGATGGAAAGGAGTGGATATCATATGCAACGGTTTTATTAAGCGGGTGAAAACCCGAAATAAATGGATGAAAGCGGTGGCGGTGAAGCGGGTGGTGGATGCGGGTGATCGGGTAGATTTTTCCATCCGTCACCCGATCATCATCCCTACACCACCCATCATCCATATTATCAATTACACATGTTTATTTACTTTACTTTATAAAAATTTAGTTGAAAATTTTAATAAATATGTATCTTATGGCATATTTTTGTAAAAATTTTATATATCTCTTCACCCGCTAACCACCCGACCCACCCATTCACCGATGGATGACGGATGGATGGATGCGGTGATGGTTTATGCGGGTGATGGATGGATACGGGTGGAGCGGATGGATGCGGGTGGCGGATGCGGTGAGCTCCACCCGCCCAAACCGATCCATTTCCATCCTAACTCCGGGGGAGGGAGGGTGTGAAGTTGTGGGGTTATGGCAAGGTGAGGTGTGTGTGGTGTAGGATTGACTAAAGCGCGGTGTTGGTTAGGTAGGGAATAAAACTAGAAAATTATTAAGAGGAATAATATTAGAAAATTATTTACAAAACTAAACTAAAAAAGGATAAAACAAAAAAATAAATGAATGATGAAAGAGAACTAAAACTAATAAAACCACTCATTATATTAATTAACTAAAAAAAAAACTAAAAACTAATAAAAATCACTAATTAACTATTGTTAGACATTTTAGAATTTATCAAACCAAAACCTTCCGAACCCCAATTTTTTTTTTTTTAATCCATGACATTTCTATATCTAATAAATATCTCAATCCAAGAAGAAACAAAAAAATGTCAATACTAATGTTAATTCTTACACGAGTGCTTCGAACCCATTCGGAAGCTCAGCCTTGATGTTCAACTTTCATCCACAGAATTTGAGCACTCCATAATTGAAAAAGCTTTAAAGGATCCCACCTTGTTTGTCTCCATGGTGGGAGTGTTAACGAGCCAACCAAACACGAGCTTAAGGTTGCTCGGCTCAACTCGTGACACTTAAAATGAACGTCTTTAGTTCTTCAAGCATAAATTTTTATATACAACTTATTTTCAAACCAATTTTGGGTTTTGAAATTATGTTATGATATTTTCATAATTAGAATGCTACTTCTTTTGAGCTTCTGAATAGAACCATGGAATTCTTACAATTAATTTTTGGTTAAATATTATAATGCCTAAAACAAATATCTTAATTTTTATTTTGAACATATTCACGAGTTTCTCGAGTTGAATTAGCTAATACTCATCTCATGAAAAATTCGAGTTGAACTTGAATAGTTCACGGGACAATTGGGCCCATTAACACCCTTATCTCCATGCAAAATATGCATGTTGTTGAATGTTATAAAACTTTGTTTAGTCCATAACTAGACTTAAAATCACGTTCCTCCAACATCCAACCACGAATTTTTCGAACCAAATATGAAGTTGAGGGTTCCACTGAATGTTACTAAACCTCCATTAGTCAGAAATTTATATTGAGACATTTAACCACATTGTAAATCTAATTGCAATTTGTGTTGTCTTTATCTCGCTTGCAGTCAAGGTTGACCTCTGCGTTACTTGATAATAACTATCCTTTCATCAAGGAACCTTGATAAAAGCTCTTTATGTCCAAGTTTGTTTACATAGATAATGTGGCCTACGTAGACAATGTCTCTGCAAAGCTGTACATGGATTCCATAAAGCCCTAGGGCAAGGTCTTCATTCTATTTTTAAATCAAATCGTTTCTACAACTCTAGTTCTGATAGGGCTTGGAACAAGTTGAGCTCAATTGTACACTAGTATGGAGACATTGTCTATGTAGACCACATTATCTATGTAGATGACGCAAGTAGACGACGTTATTGTCATCCCTGATTGATAACAATTTCATCTCAACTCTCGTTGCTTGCCTTTTAAGGGGCCAAATGACCAATTTGGTAAAAAGAAATAGAGGTTGGTAATAAGTAATAACTTGGTAACATATGTAGCTTATGTGACGTTTTGGTAAATAAAAATAGGTTTGGATTCTATTTGGTAAATAAAAATAGGTTCGTAGTCAAATAGACCAAAATATATTAGATTTTCTATTAGAATAATCCAATATCTTATTTTAATTTTTTTGGTAAATTCCAAAAACCATCTAAAAGATCTGGTAGTTTTCAACAACCGAGCCTTACTTAGTTTTATACTAGTATTTTTTGCACGCTATGCGTGCATGTCATATTAACATTCTTTTTGTCAATTAGTTATTCATCATTGCTACAAAAAATTTGATTCGAATAGACATTTATAATGATTTTTAATGTTTTTAATATATTTTTCTTGAATAAATGTTTCGTTGGTTTTTTTAGTTATTTGTTCATCATTATTCAAATCTCTATTATATAAGTGAAGGAAATACAAATCAGAAAAAAGCTTGTGCTCGAATAAAGTGGAAGAATTTGTGTATCAGATTCAATCGTTGAATATTAATAAAGTGGAAGAGTTTGATTTATATAATAGAGAATACCGAATAATAATCAACATTTAGGTTTTAAAATATTATCATTATAATTATTAATATGATTTTCAAGTTTTAATTTTTTGTACGGATTGTTTCAATCAAGTTATATTGTCAATTTGATTTTTGATCGGAGTTTTTCACACATATTTAAGAAGAGGAAATCATTCTCCTTAATTTAATATTTAATTGAAATTTGAAATTCAATTCCATTATTAACTTATTCAATATATATGGCAAGTAGGAAGAAGAAAAGACTATTTAATATATATGGCTATATAAATTATTAAGGGTATATTAGACTTTTGTGAGGGGACACCATCTTCCTCCCTCCTTCACTTATATAATAGAGATTAAAGAAAACACTTGTAAAAATATATAATAATTGTTGATAAAAAAATATGTAGAATGGTAAATTATAATAACACGTTCCGTATATGTCTGCTTTTTAGAAAATCTATTTGATTGAAAGAAGCTTCACTTTATAGATTCCTCAATCAAACCAACTTTGGCAATTGTAAGCCAAGAAATAACTTGGGTAGCTACTTTATCGCAATTTATTTTCCTTTCTTAAGATAAGTCTAGGTTTTTAGGCATCATATTGGATCGTCAAATAATATTTGTAAATTTTTTACGAATTTTACTTTAATATGTTGATTTTTTTTTTACATGAAATTGCTACTATATTTTTCCTCTGACAAAATAATATTATCGTTTGGATTGTCTTGTAGTTTACAAATTAAAATATATTAAGTAATGCATTTTTTTTAAAATAAAACTAATTAATGTTTTCTTAAAAATAAAACCATTTAAAAAAAAATAAAAAAGGAAAAAGAAAACTAGATTTCTAAGGTGGTTTTTGGAATTTACCAAAAAAAAAAGGTTATTTTGATGTCAAATATTATATTTTTGTCAATTTGACTACAAACCAATTTCTATCTATCAAAATGGAAAAATCTATTTTTCTTTACCAAAACGTCACCATCTTTTACCAAATCGTCACGGACCAACTTCTATTTGCCAACTTGATCATCTCACCCCTTTTAAGGACATGGGCCCTCTATCATCCTTTCTTGTAGTTGTGTTCTTCCCACTCTCTCAATCTTTTCCGTGTGGATGGAGGGATATTGTCTTGGATGAATTAGATTCATCCATTATCCAAAGGTTTCCTTATAATGTTAATGAAGAATCAAGAACTAGAAGATTTTCTTGATCGAATTCATTTTTATCCCATTTTATAATTTCCACCTGATACAAAATGCGAGTGGGAAAACATGAGATAATTTTCTTTAATTCGAGCAAGATTTGGATAAGACGATTTCATACAAACTAATTTGAGCAAGTAACTTAGTCATTTTTTTTAACTTCATACAATGATAAAGTTACACTAAAAGTACTTATTGTGCAAGTAAATTAAACATTTGAATCACCTTTGTACGTTACACCAATCTCACAAGACAACAAAATCACTACGTTTAGTCGCTTATTTACACTAAAAAAACAAGATAATAGCAGACTATTTCCTTTAATCCAGGTATATTCAATATTCATGTGTAGTGTGTACATTCCTTTGATAAAATGTGTATCAAATTTACAACTTCTCCTAAACAACAAATCTATGAATCTCTGTTGACACAATTTCATGCAACTCCAATTCCAAGTATCTAAAACTATCCTACAACCTATCACCAACTCCTACACTAAAATGAGTAAATTCACTAATTATACTCCAATTCTTTTTTAAGCATTTAATAAGGCATAATATGGGTAGTCTTGGTATCATAAACACCCAAACAAGACTTATACTTCACCCTCAAAACCTTCACCAAATCACCACACATTTGCTTCACAATAGGTGAACAATTACTTTGAAGCATCAACAAACACTTCCCCAACCCATTATTCCTCCCCAATATCTCCTTCACCTTCTCATCCCGGAAAAGATACCCTACACTCCACAGCACCGTAACACCGTGTTCCGTCGCTTTCGCCGATACTTTCATCAACTTCCTTACAATCTCAGCCACACATTTTTCCTCCTCACATATCGCCGTCCTCCCCTCCGTACACGTGGCCATCACCTCTAACATCTCCATTGATCGTTCAATCACCATCATCTTATTTTCTCTCTCCGCGTCGCAGAGGATCTCCGCTACTCTTCGCACCATCCCTAGTCTCACCATCTCCGTTTTCGCTGATTTCGAGGTTGAAATTGCGATCAACGCCGATAATCCAGTTTCAATGGATGAATCTGAACCAGATTTGACTAAATTGAAAAGATCAATTATCAAATTCGGAATTTCGATCAACGATAATCGTTTCGTTGTTTCTTTATCAATCGCGATCTTATGCAAGATCTTCGCGACTGCGATCTTCGATTCGACGCTTCCGTTTCGCAAAACAACGACGAATTTAGGCAAGCAATTGAAACTCCTTGTTAAATCAACGATTTTCTCCGCTCCGCAGAGATTCAAAATCAACGAAATCAACTCGAGAATCTCAATCTCATCAGATTTCACCATCAATTCAACGATCGAACTCAAGAATTCGTCAGATTTCGCCAAAACTGTTCGATTTTCCTTCGATTTGCACGCTCGATCGTGGATTTTTCTGAGAGATATCGGAAGATCGTGAGGGTTTTCGAGGTGGAGAGAGGGAAGATGAAGGCGAGGAGAAGGAGGAGAGAGAGAGTGAGAGAGAGACCAGAGGTGGATGAGACGGTGAAGCGTGAGGTTAGGGACGAATGAAGGTGAGGAGAGAGATTGCATAGTAGCAGGACAAGTCGTGTTGCCGCCATCAAGCCATGCTTGGATGCTTGAACGATCGTAGGTGACTCCAGTGGTGAGAGAAACAGGAGATTTCATTACTTCCATTGAGATCGGACATTGAAAGTAGCTTGGTATGCTTACACACAGCTCATTCTCATTTTTCGCCATTATTATGTTATGAACTATGAAAAGCACGGAAACCTCTAGGACCTAAATTTTTCTCGTTTTAGTTTTTATTTCCGAAACTCTAGCTGTTTTTGTGCTCTCGTTTTTGTTTTTATTTCCGAAACTCTAGCTGTTTGTTTCCGTGCTAGTAAATGGTAGGATATGAGATTTATGAATTATGAGTTGTTGAGGAGAAAGAGAGGGGGAGGTTTATACAAGGGGGGTGGTCAAAAAGTCAAAGGTCAGAGAATGAGGTGAGTGATTAGTCAAAGGGGGGAAGTTGAAAGTTTGAATATGAAGATAAAAGAGTGGATGTGGGTGGGCGTGGGAGGGATTGTTTGGATATAAAAAATTGGGAAAAGGGAAGAACAGCTGCGTCTTGTGTGTAAGTTGGACTATCCGTGTGCGTGGGTAGACCGAGGGAATTGGGAGTAAGAATATAATGGTAGATCATAGATGTGTTGTTACGCAATTGAATTTGTTGAAATTTCTTTTGGGGGAAAGGTTTGGTGGTGATAATTTCAACAACAAACTTATTTTAAGTTGGTCAAAGGTATATGCTATAAAAGAATCTGAGGAAGATTTTACACGAGAAGAAAAGGGAGTATATCAAATGAAAGATAAGGGTTATTACTAATTACTCAAGTATATGAAATGAAAGATAAGGGTAATTACTAATTACTCCACAGATAATATCAACATCAACCCAACTTCGATAGGGATTTTTCAAAATACAGAATGTTAATGTAGTACTCCTTCCGTCTCATAATATAGTGCTTACATTCCATTTTAGGTGTTCCAAAATATTGTGTCTACTTTATTTTTTATTAATTTATTTTGACTAAATTATCCTCAATTTTTACACAAACTTTCCAAAGTATTCCTGCCTTTCTTTCAAAATGTGTGCTCCTATTCATTGCTTTGCATCATTCCAAGGAAACCTTATTGCTTTTTTGATTTTTTTGAAGGAAAAAGAAAATAAAGAGAGTAGTTCTAAGATAAAAGTATTTCATTTTTTTTTTTTTGAATCCTACTACTCCCTCCAATCTCCTAAATTCTCGTGAAAAAAAGAAGAAGTAAGCACTATATTATGGGACGGAGGGAATATTTTTTTATTAGGAAAGATAATTGGCTCGAAGACCAACCGCTGTTAGGCACACCAGTTTAGAGGCAGGCCTAAAGACCCACTGCCACCACAAGATTAATCCCCAACATATTGTTTGGATGAGGATTCGAATCCTAAGCAATGTCCTGGAATTTGGGGGTGACATTTCACTGAGTTACCACTTCTCCCTCGAATGTTAATGTTGTATAGTTTTAGATGATATTTTTCTCTTGAAAGTTATTGATATTGAAAAGAAAACCCGCTAGGCTCAACTCGTTCGACTTGTTAGTAAAGCGGGCTTGGACAATGTTTTAAAAATAGATTTTGTTGGGGAGGGACAAACCCGGTTCGCTAACTATGATGGACAGAGTACGACAAGCCAAAATTATAACCGGGCTCATTGAGGTAGCCTGTTAAATTTTTTTTAATGTATATATAAAATATTTTTCTTCTAGACAAAGTTAAATAAATAAAGCCTAGCTAATTTTAATTATCCTTTGAGTTATACTTTTAGTATTCAGCAGGAGTTGTTTATATTGATGCATGACAACAACAACAGTGTATCTGTGTATGTAAGAAGGATCCCCAATCTCCCCCCTCCTTGCAAGGGAATTCTTCTTAGCTTAAAAAAATAAATGACAATCCCTAAAAAAAAAATATGACAACAGTGTATGCAAGATGAGTATTTGTAAAAGTGATATATGTTAACGTTAGTGTTTCATTGTCAACTTAGTTAATTTTGCCAACAATTAGGGGAAACTAAAAAAAGCTTCAAGCCCATTAGCCCGTTAGCTTGCCTGTCCTATTAAAAAAGCCAGGTATGGACAACATATATTAGCCTGCAAAAAGGATTGGACTTTGGCTCTCTAGGCCCACTGGACAGAAAATTAAATGGTTGGCCCGACACGTGTGCGGCTCAAGCCCGTAAATGATCAACTCTATTTTAGCCCGCGATCAATTGGGTGCTATAGCAATCCTTTCAACATAATATAAGTGATTCTTCAGATCGCCATAATACAAAAGTCGGGATTTTTAAGATAATGTAAAAACAAGAATCCAGCAAAGGGAGAGCCATATAAAGTACTACCTTCATTTCTTTGTAATCTATGCAATTTGAATTTTACGCTTGCCAATACAAAACATTGACAACTATTATCTTTAATTACACAAAAAAAATTGGATATTTGAAACATATATAAGTCGAGAAGAATCCAATAAGATTATGATTTTCTTATGTATAAATAACAACCAATGGTCAAACTGAAGAATATGAATAGTGTCAAAGTATAAAGTTGCGTAGATTAAAAAGAAACGGATGTAGTAAATTACTTACCAACTCAGCAATCTAAATCATAACAATTAACATGTTATAAGTACCTGAAAATTCAAGATCATGAACATGTAAAACATTTCAAGTAGGCATATCGTGAGATTCATAACATATTAAACACTTCATGGAATTCACATATAAGCACATTCACGTAAAATTGGTGTTGCAAGATTCATATCCATATCCATATATTACACAGCACATGGAGTCACTCAAGAAATTAAAATCGCCGACATCAAGCTTAAACATGGCATATGACACGGTTTTCTTTATATACTTAGCCAAATTGGGCATTTTTCAATAAAACAAGCCAACTTCAAACACCATTCTTTCGAGATCTCTTATAAAAACTCACACTTTGATTACATGTTATTAATCCTCTTATTAAAAATCAATGTTAAGTTCTGCTTTAAAGTAGTTCATCCCCTTGAAATCTAGTTACAAACGCTCATACAACTCATCCAGAAATCAAGTTTTAGGGATGAACCATGGGCATGGTGTGTTACCTACTTAAACCTCTCGAGCACCTTGCCAGTTGCCATGAAAGGAAAAACATTATGCATAAGTTCCGGATCTTTCCTAAAGAAGTTAACTAACAAAGTTCACTCAATTTCACTTCTCAACTTCAAGTTAAATTTTCAGATTTGAGTATTGATGAACTATTGATGCGAGTTCACCTCACAAACTGATTACGCTTTTTGTGGTTTTGCGTTAGATTGACAACAATGAAAGAAAGCAATAAAGATAGGCTCCCAAATCTCGGTTTGGAGAGGTTCTCTTGAAGTCTCGGTTCAAGATTTCCACACAAGATCGCAGTCTAGTGCATTTCGAGTTAGCAACACTAAAACAAGCTTAAAGCTCACTTTTCTCTTTAAACTCAACAAATCTGATTTTCATTGATGATCAACATTACATATATATAATACAAGAGCTAAAAAGTTTAAAACACCATCTATTAAATCTAATACACTAAGGAGTTTAAACAAAGCATTTAACTACAAAATATCTTCTAAAACTAGCCTTGCTGCATCACCAAGTGGAACGTGGTTTAAGAGAGGGGAACCAATAAGGACTTTTCCTTCACATGGAGCCATCTCATTTCATCATTGCTTTGCTGCAAATCAAGCACACAAGGGCTGCTATGGCACGCCTAAACACAAGCTTGTCATTGGCTCCCTTCTTTGCAAGTAGGCCAAGCACCTCCATGACTAAGCACCTCCATAAGTTACACGCCCCATTACAACTTAAGCTAAACATAATAAAATCGGTTTTACAAAACCGAAAGTTTACAAAAACTGATAAAAGAGCTAAGTAGCTAATTAGTACAATTTAGTGAACGTAAGCATGTTTAACACTTAATTAACACTAATTGACAATAAGCACCTTAAGCACACACCTCACTACCACCCATGGGCAGCTGCTTGCTTGAAATACTTAGCTACTTCTTTTTTCGTGACAAACACGAATACAATAGCACAAAATCAATCTAACGTCTAACTTTGCTAATCAAAACTAATTAATTATTCATTACCAAAACAAAGACATCAAAAAGCTAACTGATTTCACATCATTCTCCTCTTCTTCAAAGAATCTTGTCCTCAAGTTTCATCAAAACATGGAACTAAGTCACTAGCTTCAAGACTAGCGCATATTCCGTTGCTTAGGAGAACCTTATAGGTGTTGTAACCTATTCTTTCAGCAATTTGGAATTGCCCTTCATCCATAGGCTCACCATCTTTGTGATTGACATGAAGCTTTTGAGCTGCCAAAGACAACCACACAAAATCTCCTTCATCGAGTTGCTTGTTGTGGCGTGTGTAGAGCATTTTTTCACGCCTCTCCTTCTTGTTCATTGGCACTTCTAACACTTCTTTCCTACATGAACTTTGACAAATATGAAGGTTAGTTTTAGTATTTACTGCTGGTGAGGTTGAGATCTTCTTTGGAGGTAATGGTTTTAAACCAAAACACTCGTTTCCTACTAGAACGGAGTAGATGTTCTCTCGTCCATGGTGAATTACATGGCGGTCTGATTGCCATGGTCTTCCAAGTAACAAAGAACATGCTTTCATGGGCACAACATCACACCAAAGTTGCTCCATGTATCCTCCAATTCGAAAAGAAACAAGGGCTTGTTTCTTCACCCAAACGCCTCCATCATCACTTAGCCAACTTAGCTTGTATGGCCTTGGATGCTCCTGCACCTTTAGTTTAAGTGTGTCTACTAAAGATTGAGCAACAACATTAGTACATAAACCACTATCAACAATTAGAGAAAAGGTTTTACCATTAATCAAACAACGAGTTTGAAAAAGATTTTCCCTTTGCTCGTGTTCTATGCTCTCTTGTGGCACCGAAAACAAGGCCTTTCTTAAGACCATAACATGCCTCTCTTCTTCAGGTTCAAACATAGGAGTGGATGCCCAAAACTTAGGATCTGCCATGTCATGTATTGGAGCTTCATTCGGCTTTTCTTCTTCTTCTTCTTTGCTGGTTCCTTCATTCATCCTCTTGTTCATGAATAGGTAATGCTCCTTCATTGTTACAAGTAAGCGGTTTGGACATTGTTTTGCAATATGTCCTTGGTCTTGGCACTTGAAATATGTTCTTGCCTTCATTGCTTGCTGTCCCGGTGTGACAATGGTGTGGGTTGCTCTCACTTCCTCCACCACGGCTTTCTCATTCATCTTTGGTGCTTCTTGTTTAGGTGCCTCCCCTTTTTGAAAGGAGTACCTAACATTCTTCCCCTTAGCTTCCTTTTGTTGTCTTTCCACCTTAGAAGCTAATGAGCATAATTCATCAAAAGAATAAAATTGCTGCAATTCAACATGGTTAGCGCAATAGGGGTAGATAAACCAAACAGAAACTTGGCCATCTTTTGTTCCTCCTCATCCTTGCAATCACACGCCATATAGAGTCTTTCAAACTCTTGGATGTATTACTCCACCGTGAGATGATGTTGCTGCAAAGAGTTGAGTTTCACGTACAAGTCTTGCTTGTAAGTACGTGGAACAAAACGCTTTCTCATCTTAGCTTTAAGATCAGTCCATGTATTCACTTGCTCCTTACCCTCTCTCATTCGTTTAGCTTGTAAACTATCCAACCACAAAGATGCATACTTAGATAATTTAAGAATAGCATAAGAGAAACGCTTACTACTGTAGACACTAAAAAATTATTAGTGTTCTATATTATAATAAGTTAATTATTATTGAGCTAAAATAAATATGATTAGCCCAATTAAATTAATTTAGCCCGCTCAAATAACATATCCAAATTAAATTAAACAAATATAATTTGGGTCCTAAAATATTTGGGCTCTAAAATATTTGGGCTAGCCCATATCACTAGTCCAAATAAGATAGTCAAATGGCAAAGGTAAGAAAAGACTCCCAAGTCATAAACGGGCCTAAGCCCATAAGCTACCAAGTCCATGAGGGGATCTCCATTCCCTATAAATAGACCACACCACTCTCAGTTGAGGGGACGAGAAAATCATTATTCTCAAGAGCTCATAAAATTCTCTCTGCAAATAGTCGACAAGCACATCAAATCCGTGCCAACTGTTCAGATACACTCAAACACATTCGATTGAGATTCAAGCTTTTTTCAACCCTCATTCGAATACACCCAAACAAAACTCAAACTCAGGTTGACGTTGACAAAACATCATCCCACATTCAAACTCAGGTTGACGTTGACAAAACGTCACTCTACACTCAACTCCACGTCGACATCAACACGTGTCACTCTCAAGCTACGGAACAGAATCAGAGGACTTAATTTATTTCCATTATAAACTGTTTACAGAGATCGTACTCAATACATTTATTAAAATATAATTTCTTTGTTACTTTATTTCTTGTCTAATATAATTTGACTCGAAATTTGTGTATACAAATTTTGGCACACTCGGTGGGACTATATATACCTCTCATCTCTGTTTCGTTATCAACAACAAATCTGAGAAATGGCATAAAGGAAGAACATTTTTCGATCGGCTGAAAACGTTGCTGACACCCCGTGAAAATCTATGTCGTTAGGTGACTTTATGGAAGACATGAGTCTTGGTTTTCACACCAAAAGAATGAAGAAAGATGTTGTCATTGCTTCTGTTATGGTGACCTCAGTTAAAACAGTTGAGGAACAACTCGCTGAAATGCACATCTTACTCCAGAAATTGATGAAGGACGGAGAGGAAAAAGATGCTCAGATCAGACTCTAAAACGAGCAAATTGCTGCCCTCAATGAGAAACTTAGTAGAATCCCAGGCGATGCATCATCAAGCCAAAGTGGTGATGAAAGCGAAGACGAGAGTGGTGACTACCCTCACCGTCCACCAACAGCTCGACAACTCGAATTGTTGATAGGTCGTGCTATCAAAAATCAACTTGGGGAAAGCTCTCAAGGAAGTCATCACTATGTAAAGCCTTATACCAAGAGAATTGATAAGTTACAGATGCCTTTTGGCTACCATCCCCTAAAGTTTCAACAATTCAATGGAAAAGGAAATCCTAAGCAAAACATTGCTCACTTTGTAGAAACATGCAACAATGCTGGTACCACATACGATTTCCTCGTCAAACAATTTGTACGTTCTCTTAAAGGGATGACCTTTGATTGGTACACATATCTACCCCCACAATCCATCAATAGTTGTGATCAAATGGAGGAAGAGTTCCTAAACAGGTTCTATAGCACTCGACGTATTGTCAGCATGGTTGAGCTGACTAAGACTAACCAATGGAATGATGAGCCCGTCAGTGGCTACATTAATCGTTGGCGTGCTTTGAGCTTGCAATGTAAAGATCATTTGTCAGAAACTTCTGCAGTCGAAATGTGCATCCAAGGCATGCATTGGGATTTGACCTACATCTTGCAAGAGATCAAACCCAAAACATTTCAAGAACTAGCAAGTAAAGCGCACGACATGGAGCTTACGATTGCTTGTCATGGGAATGAATCAGACTCATCTGACGCATCAATAGAGGATCCGTCGACGCCATGATTGTGAAAATTATTCTAAGTGAAAGATCTAGGGGGCATGAAAACAAAACCTCATGGATACAAACAAAATAAATCCTCCTAAGCAAGAGGGTAAGCTGCAAGTCAAAAATTCTATCTCCTAAGCAAGAGTATAAACTGCATGCCAAACGAAACAAACGAAAAACTCCCAAGCAAGAGTATAAACGGCACATAAAAAAAAAAAAAAAAAAACTATCTCCTAAGCAAGAGTATAAACTGCAAGCAAATAAAAGTGAAAAACCTAAGCAAGAGTCTAAACTGCACATTAAAAAAAAAAATCTAACTCCCAAGCAAGAGTCTAAACTGCACACCAAAAAAATAACTCCTAAGCAAGAGTATAAACTGAACACTAAAACAAAATCTAACTCCCAAGCAAGAGTCTAAACTGCACACCAAAAAAAATTCTAACTCCCAAGCAAGAGTCTAAACTGCACACGAAGAAAAATTCTAACTCCCAAGCAAGAGTCTAAACTGCACACCAAAAAATCTAACTCCTAAGCAAGAGTCTAAACTGCACACCAAAAAAAAATCTAACTCTTAAGCAAGAGTATAAATTGCATATCCAAAAAAAAAAAAAATTCTAACTCCTAAGCATGAGTCTAAACTGCAAGCAAACAAAAAACGGAACTCATAAGCAAGAGTATAAACTGCCACCAAAAAAAAAAATTCTAACTCCTAAGCAAGAGTCTAAACTACACACACACAAAAAAAAATGCAATACTCCTAGCCCGCAAGAGTCTAAACTTTGAACGGTGAAACAAAAAATTTGCAGTCATTGTAGCACTCCTGATCAACAAGAGCAATGTAGGAGTGTTTATCATCATTGAATTCTTTAATGAACACCATCCTGAAAAAAAAAAAGAAAGGAATGAGTAATAGTGAATAGAGGAAAATATCAAAGTCAAATGCCTCAATTATATGATCGTTGCCGACGACTTTCCTCGAACGCACTTCCAAAAGTGTCATCTTTAGTTGCTAGGATAAGCACAATTAGCAACTGGCCTAACAACTCCGATGGATCATCACTGACCCATCACGATGAACACTTAAGTAGTGGACTTGATTGTCTTCGAACACACTCCAAAAGTGTCATCTTTAGTTGCTAGGATAAGTACAATTAGCAACTGGCCTAACAACTCCGATGGATCATCACTGACCCATCACGATGGACACTCAAGTAGTGGACTTGATTGTCTTCGAACACACTCCAAAAGTGTCATCTTTAGTTGCTAGGATAAGCACAATTAGCAACTGGCCTAACAACTCCGATGGATCATCGCTGACCCATCGCAATGAACACTCAAGTAGTGGACTTGATTGTCTTCGAACACACTCCAAAAGTGTCATCTTTAGTTGCTAGGATAAGCACAATTAGCAACGGGCCTAACAACTCCGATGGATCATCGCTGACCCATCGCGATGAACACTTAGGTAGTTGACTTGATTGTCTTCCGATGGAAAGTATCAAAAAAAATTGTCACCTGCAAGACATCACAAACAACACACGCAAAAAAAACCTGCAAAAAAAAAAAGACTCAAGGGTGTGTAAAAAAAATCATCACCTTACTAGTCTAAACCTTCGAATCTTGCTCCAAAGACAAGCACAAAAGTTCAGTATCTCAAAAATCTCATATACTGCAAGTGTAACAGAGTATGTCAGAATTCAATTTGATGAAGGAAAAAAAAGGATACTAAAACTTGCTCCATCAAGTTCCCTGAGTATCAGGCTTAGCGCATAAAGTTTATACCAATCAGATTTATAATGCTACAACTACCATACCAAAATCCAAATAAAAAAATAGCAGTAGCATGCGTATATGATAAGAAGAAAGGAAAGAATAAACATATGAAGAATCAGTTTTTAAACTTGCACTAGCCGTGCATTTACAAGAAGGATTCAATCTTGAATTTTGTATGTCAATTATCAGCCATCAATTCAAGTTACTTTCTGCAGATCAGAACAAAAAAAGAGGGCAACTTCGCAACTAGTGAGTAATGGTGTAGTGTGCAATCAAGATTCTAACATCTCTTATGATGATTATGTTAAAAAAAACACACGATTTGATGGTTAAATCATAAGGAAGTCAAAAGAACAAAAAAAAAAAATCAAATCTTGGTGCTGTAGACTATCAAAACGAAGACAATGACAAAAAAAAGGGTGAAGCTTGTGCATATTTAGACACATGGCTGCAACATGAATTCATCATATGTGATAACTCATGATCAATATGCATTAAAGAAAAAAAAAAGAGCTAGAATCTCTGAATTCTTATGGATGATGATGTTCATGATGATGGCGTCAAGGAAAATAAAAAAACAAAAAAACAATTGAAAGTGCAAAGAATGACAGCAAGCCTAAGGAAAGTGATAAAAAAAATTTCACTTTTATGGATGATGTTCATGTTTTGATTGCACGAAAGAGTGGCAGACAGAAACAAAAACAAAAACAACAAACAAAAAAAAGAAAAAAAAATCAATCACAGATGTGATTGCACGAAATATAAGGTGGGTTATACCTTGATTCTAAAAAGTCGAAATTGATTTGCTAAGTTGCAAGTCAAACCCAATGTTTGGGTATGTAGACGAAGACCAACAGATTGAGGAGCTCTCGACAATTGTTTGTCACGAATTGAAAGCGGCGGCAAGTAATTTATCTGCTAATATGCAAGTCAAACATAAATTGCGTGTATTTATACACTTGGGTTAAAAAAAAAACCCTAATAGTCATGCGATTAGGATTATTTTCCAAATCCAAAACTTGATGGAGTTGTAGGTAGTTAATAGCTCTAGGCAACAAATCTTAGCAGCACGGTGATTGTCACCTAATTGCTAAACCAAACACAAATTCGAGACCGCATCGCGATTAAACACTTCAAATTGTGTACGTGACACAGTCTCGAGGGGGCAATTTGTAGACACTAAAAATTTATTAGTGTTCTATATTATAATAAGTTAATTATTATTGAGCTAAAATAAATATGATTAGCCCAATTTAATTAATTTAGCCCACTCAAATAACATATCCAAATTAAATTAAACAAATATAATTTGGGTTCTAAAATATTTGGGCTAGCCCATATCACTAGTCCAAATAAGATGGTCAAATGGCAAAGGTAAGAAAAGACTCCCAAGTCATAAACGGGCCCAAGCCCATAAGCTACCAAGTCCATGAAGGGATCTCCATTCCCTATAGATAGACCACACCACTCTCAGTTGAGGGGACGAGAAAATCATTATTCTCAAGAGCTCATAAAAATCTCTTAGAATTCTCTCTGCAAATAGTCAACAAGCACATCAAATCCGTGCCGACTGTTCAGATACACTCAAACACATTCGATTGAGATTCAAGCTTTTGTCAGCCCTCATTCGAATACACCCAAACAAAACTCAAACTGAGGTTGACGTTGACAAAACGTCATCCCACATTCAAACTCAGGTTGACGTTGACAAAACGTCACTCTACACTCAACTCCACGTCGACATCAACAAGTGTCACTCTCAAGCTACGGAACAGAATCAGAGGACTTAGTTTATTTCCATTATAAACTGTTTACAGAGATTGTACTCAATACATTTATTGAAATATAATTTCTTTCTTACTTTGTTTCTTGTCTTATATAATTTGACTCGAAATTTGTGTATACAACTATCATCCAAGTTTTTGTGTTGGAAGATACGTTCCATCCTCCTTTCCCAATCTAGGTAGGCTTCCGGATGAAGTGTGCCATCAAGTTCAGGAAGATCTCCTAACTTCATCTCCTCTTCTCGTTTTTGAGTTCCAACTGAAGTGAAAGAATCACCACTAGTTGTTTTCTCCTTCATCTTATTGATTTCTTCATTTAGAGAGTTGAGTTCTGCCACCACCTTTACGTGATCCTCCATAAGTAATGCTAGATTCTACGCAAGACGTTCTTCTGTAGATTTCTCCATTCTAAGGCAAAGAAAGAAAATTTGTGGATTTTTGTGAAGTACAAAAGCTAACACGGACCGGTTTTATGTGGGTAAAACTATGGCTCTTGATACCAAATGATGCGAGTTCACCTCACAAACTGATTACGCTTTTTGTGGTTTTGCGTTTAATTGACAACAATGAAAGAAAGCAATAAAGATAGGCTCTCAAATCTCGGTTTGGAGAGGTTCTCTTGAAGTCTCGGTTCAAGATTTCCACACAAGATCGCAGTCTAGTGCATTTCGAGTTAACAACTCTAAAACAAGCTCAAAGCTCACTTTTCTCTTTAAACTCAACAAATCTGATTTTCTTTGATGATCAACATTACATATATATAATACAAGAGCTAAAAAGCTTAAAACACCAGCTATTAAATCTAATACACTAAGGAGTTTAAACAAAGCATTTAACTACAAAATATCTTCTAAAACTAGCCTTGCTGCATCACCAAGTGGAACGTGGTTTAAGAGAGGGGAACCAATAAGGACTCTTCCTTCACATGGAGCCATCTCATTTCATCATTGCTTTCTTGCAAATCGGCACACAAGGGCCGCTATGGCACGCCTAAACACAAGCTTGTCATTGGCTCCCTTGCTGCAAGTAGGCTAAGCACCTCCATGACTAAGCACCTCCATAAGTTACACGCCCCATTACAACTTAAGCTAAACATAATAAAATCGGTTTTACAAAACCGAAAGTTTACAAAAACTGATAAAAGAGCTAAGTAGCTAATTAGTACAATTTAGTGAACGTAAGCATGTTTAACACTTAATTAACACTAATTGACAATAAGCACCTTAAGCACACACCTCACTACCACCCATGGGCAGCTGCTTGCTTGAAATACTTAGCTACTTCTTTTTTCGTGACAAACACGAATACAATAGCACAAAATCAATCTAACGTCTAACTTTGCTAATCAAAACTAATTAATTATTCATTACCAAAACAAAGACATCAAAAAGCTAACTGATTTCACATCAACTATGCCTTGAATTGAATATATGGCGCTAGGATTAACCAAGCACGGGGGTCTCGCCTAAACCTAATAAAATCGTTTCTCCTCTGCCTGTGGACGTAGCTAACACATTGTTAGTAAACCACGTTAATTCCTTGTATCAATTGTTCATTAATTTTTGCTTCGTTAATTGCATCTGTCACAACAAGGACCCTACTTTGAAGGCTCAAATCTCCTTCTCAGTGCTCCAAATTGCTCAAACTTTTCCTCTACTTGTTCCTTGCAAAGAGATGAACACTTTGAGCTGTGAATCACCAAAACTGAACAATGAATGAGGGATTTGTGGGGGACACAAGTTGGACAACTTACCCAGAATCAATGAATGGTTGGTCATACAATGGTACACTACATTCATTGCTCAGTTTCAGACTTTATAATACCGTACCCATCTGTAGTTGCCGCGATATTTGTCATAAAAGGGATAAACTCTCAACCTTTAAAAATAACAAAGTTTTGACAGAATATTCATTTCATAAAATGTAGCTTGAATTACATCGAAAGATGCAGATAATGACTTTTTGGTTGACTGCAGGTGGTGTCCAATGTCTATGGTGTGTGGCGATGGGCGTGCTGTTGTATACTTGTATAGCTGCTGGAGTGGTGGTGTAGCCTTCTCTGAGCTGTTGCTTCAGCTGTTTCATATATCTTTCTCTAACCCGAGATACCTTTGCACTAATTTTTTTTGTGAGAAACCACATTTAAAGGTTAGTTTTTGTAGGAAACCACCTCATCAGGAAAATCTTGGCACAAAATCACTTTTTATGAATTTTTAGTGCGGGATGAAATCTGGCGTCAAATTCAAGCCAATTACTTACATTGACTCGCACATGTACCTCACGGGACCCACTTGGCCTCCCAATTATAGATTGCAAAATAGATTCACTTGAACATATCCGAACCCGAAAGTAACCACGCGAAATAGAACTGAATCCTGAAATAACCTGAATAGACCCGAACACGGCCCAAATTCAACTAAACCCGAATATGATCCATAAACAAAGATAAGCAGAACCAAATCTACACGACCTTAAGTGACCCAAGAATTATGACTCGGACCTTAAGTGCTATTGTCTGCTAGCTTGTGCATGTGTCTAATTATTGGTGTCTTTTTTTTTTGTAGATATTTCATACTGTCAAGGCCGACCTTACCTGAGTTGACCCGACCCAAATCATCCCGAACTGATCAAACACGCACCAGGGTCGTACCAGAATTCCATAAACCTGAGATGGACCGAACCCGAATGGATCTGACCCAACATGAACATAACCTGAACACAAAGTTGACCCGAATATGACTAGACTTCGATGACCTGTTTGCCACCTGAACTCCCGATATTTTCCTTTCCCCTATATTCTCCCTATTTTCAGTTTCTTTTTCCTTGTTTCCATTTTTAGACTTCCTCATGGGAAAATTTAGGAGAAAGGAAACGAAATTGGGTGGTTAAGTCGATCAACACCACAAAATGAAACTTGATAGCCGAAATTCAATGACAAGTTTTGTATGGGTAGCTCCCAAGTCTGCTGTCGGACACACGAAATAAAACTCTTAGGACGCGACCTCACCATGGTGAATCAAGCCACTCCAAGTAAGGGTCCGAGATGGCACTCGCGGCCACTGAAGAGGACAAAATAAGGGAATCTTCCCTCCAGTCAGACTCATCTCAGTCGTACACGTGTTAATGGATTACGCATCCTGTCAGATGAACAATACTCCTATAAATAGCCAAATGGTACTATTCTGCAGGTACATTCTCTCACACATATATTTCTTATCTCTCTCTACTTTCTCTCTCTAAATCCTTAGCGGACACATACTGACTTGAGCGTCGGAGGGGGTTTCCTCGCATCCCCCCCGAGGGTAGTTTACGTTTGTCTTCCTTGCAGCTGTCCACTCACGAACGCCCCCACTCATTTACTGACGGACATCTCTGAGGTCCGCCACCGTTTCAACACTTAAACAACTTGGCGCTAGAAGGAGGGGGCCTCCCATCTTTGTGAACGTTATCATGGACAAAGCAAACAATGACAGCCGTGCTCGGCCAGAATTTGAAACCGGTCAAGGGTCCTCGCAACCTATTATTACCGGACCAATCCGTGCCCCACAGTTCAACCTTAGGGTGCCCGAGAACAACAATGAGCAGCAAACTCCTGAGAAAAATGTATATTAGGTAAACACTAATGGAGTTCCACTTAATCTGGCTCAACTGAGTCATTTCTCTCTAGAGCAGTTGAAAACCGTAGCATCTTTTATTCAGATGTTAGCGGGCACTCCACAACCTAATGGTAACACCTCAACTCCTAATGCTAGAGGTGGTCAACCCCGTAAGCGATCACTGGCTATGGCTGGTAGACGGAACACCGTTAAGAAAAATGCGTACCTTCACTCGTGAGGAACGACAGCTGGAGAGGCAGTTGGATGACCCTGAATATGAAGAAACACTTATGGATACCAAGGAGCTTGACAATTCAGAAGATGAGAACCAAAGTCACTCCCACCGAGAGTACAGCACCAATGGTGCTAGTAACTATTCAGCTGGCGGACACTTGTTGATTAAGCCTAAACTCTCTCCCTTCGTGCCCGAGATTCTGAATCATCCCATGCCAAGAATCAAAATGCCATCATGCAAGTATGATGGCAGCTCAGATCCCGACGATCACGTCGCGGCCTATGAAGGACACATGTACCTGTGCACTCAGGTGGATGCTATTTGGTGCAAGGTGTTCCCGTCCACTCTTACCGGCATTGCTCAGACATGGTTCAAGAATATAAAGCCTGGTAACGTTTCTAGTTTCTCTCAGCTCTCATCTATGTTCAACACTCATTTTGTGAGTAATCGGCGCCGTGAGCGCACCACTGGGGAGTTATTAACCATCAAGCAGGGAAAAACAGAATCTCTTCGTGACTTCATCAGTCGCTTTAATGTTGAAGCAGTCACTATTCCCAGCTTACAGCAGGATGTGGCGGTTCTGGCCTTAATGACGGGACTGAGAGAGGGGTCCGCATTCAGGAGTTATCTCGGGCCGTAAGACTTTCACGTCACCTGGGGCCGGACTGGGAAAGCAAATGATTTCATAAGAGGGGAAGAATTTGATAAGGCTGCCAAAGAACCGAAGTATAGAGAGTCTGATAAAAAGAAGGATGAGAAGCCACAGAAGGATAAGGGTCACGACAATGATCGCAGCCGCGATGAAATAAAAGAATCCAACATGGTCAAGAAAGGAAATGACCGAGAGCGTGGTGACCGAGAAAGAGGTGAACTCAAAGAGAAGTTTGATGCGTACACCCAGCTCATAACCTCTAGAGCACATATATACACCATGAACAAGGAAAGTGACAAATGGCAGGGGCCAAAAAAGATGTTCCATAAGAACCGTGACAAGACTAAGTGGTGTGATTTTCATGGAGATCACGGCCACCTGACTGAAGATTGTAGGCATTTGAAGGATAATTTGGAGGATCTCATCCGTAGAGGCTACTTCACTCAGTATAAAGTCCAAATGAATGATGGTGACTTGGTAAAGTTCAAGGATCAGAATGTTCAGTCTCGGATAGGGGAGATACATGTGATCAGTGGCGGCCCAATTCATTGCGGAAGTGTCAATGGGGCAAAGGCCAGTTTGAAGGAGTTCATGCATCAGGTAAATATCAGCGAAAACTGCCACTGGAAGAAACCACCAGCCATGCCGGCCATGTCTTTCTCGATCGAAGATGCAAAACAAGTAATATACCCTCATGACGACCCTCTGGTGGTCACTTTAAAAGTTGCAAACTGTTTGATTCAAAGAATCTTGGTTGATGGAGGAAGTCCTGCCAACATCTTATTTTTGTCGACATTTGAAAAGCTGATGAGTGGCCGAGAGCATTTACAGCCAGTGCGTTACCCGGTGATAGGATTCACGGGAGCGTCAGCAATACCTGAAGGGATTATCAAGTTGCCAGTCAGAATGGGTGAGAATGAGAATGCCAGGGATGTCATGGCGGAATTTCCGGTAGTGGATGTTCTGGGAGCATATAACGTCATAGTCGGAAGGCCTTTTATTCATGATGTCCAGGGAGTGGTATCCACTTATCATCTCACTATGTTGTATGTATCCAATCAGGGTACGACAACACAGATAAGGGGAAATCAGGATACAACCAAATCATGCTACTTAACGGCTTTGAAGCAACCGGCACGAAGGATTCCAGTAGAGGATTTGAGTCCGCCAACGCGGAAGGAGAAGAGAGCCAAGAAAAAGGTGACGGCGGACGAGGAAAGTTTCGGGAAAAAAGATGAAAGAACCAGGGAAATTACCATGGAAGAACTAGAAGCTAACCTAGAGGATTCACCAAGACCTAAGCCTGATGGCGAATCTAAGCAAGAAATGCTAGCAGATGATCCCTCAAGAACTGTCGCTGTCGGAACGACCATGGACCCAGAGGTCAGGATCAACTTGGTGACTCTTCTACGAGAAAATTCTAACGTATTCGCGTTCTCGGCGGATGAGATGCCGGGAATAGACCCGACCGTGATGGTTCATCGTTTGAATGTCGACAGTGCAATCCGTCCCGTCAAACAGAAGAAAAGAAATTTTTCAGCAATAAAGAACAAGGCTATCAAAGAAGAAGTTGATAAGCTACCGGCGGCTGATTTCATTGAGGCTTGTGACTACCCTGAGTGGCTGGCAAATGTAGTAATGGTGAAAAAAGCAAATGGCTAGTGGTGGATGTGTGCAGATTTTACGGATCTTAACAGAGCTTATCCGAAAGATTGCTATCCGTTACCAAGGATAGACCAGTTGGTGGATTCTACTAGCGGTCATGCATTATTAAGTTTTACGGACGCATTTTCGGGATATCACCAAATTAGTCTCCTTGAGGCTGATAGAAAGAAAGCTGCATTTATCACGGACTGTGGAGTTTATAACTACAAAGAAATGCCCTTTGGCTTGAGAAATGTTGGAGCCACATATCAGAAACTGGTCGACAAAGTCTTCGCGGACCAGAAGGGGAGGAACATAGAAGTGTATGTGGACGACTCGATTGTCAAAAGCAAAACTGACCGCGAACACATTGATGACCTAAAAGAAACTTTCAGCACTTTGAGAAGATACAAGATGAAGCTCAACCCAAAGAAATGTGTCTTTGGAGTAAGAGCAGGAAATTTTTTGGGATTCATGGTTAGTAAGAGAGGAATTGACGCCAACCCAGACAAGGTTCGTGCAATCATGGATTTGCCGAAACCAAAAGGTGTCAAGGACATACAGAGGTTGACAGGAAGGATGGCTGCTTTGACTCGTTTTATTTCAAAGTCGGCCGACAAGGCCTTACCCTTTTTCTCGCTGTTAAGAGGAAATAAAAAGTTAGAATGGGGAGAAGAGCAGAGCAAAGCTTTCATTGCGGTCAAGGAGCATTTGAAAACTCTCCCTACCATTTCTCGACCAAAGACAGGAGATACTCTGCAATTGTACATCTCGGCCTCGCCAAAAACTGTCGCGGCCGTTTTGTTGGTGGAGAAGGAGAAGAGGCAGCAGCCAATATATTTTGTCAGTCATATTCTGAATGGGCCGAAAAGCCGTTATCAGTTGGTCGAGAAGATGACGTTGGCAGTGATAATCGCTGCAAGAAAGCTCAGACCATATTTTGACTGTCATCCCATCCATGTTCTGACAAAGCATCCTCTAGAAAAAGCACTGCAGAAAATAGATAGTTCAGGCCGCCTTCTGAAATGGGCAGTCGAATTATCCAAGTATGACATCCAGTACAAGCCCAGAACCACCATCAAGGCACAGGCGCTGGCGGATTTCATTGTAGAAGCATCCTATGAGGAAGAACAACAGGTTGAAAAGGAGACATGGATGTTAGAAATAGATGGCCCCTCGGCCGCGAGTGGATCAGGGGCCGGCATTGTAATAACTAGTCCGGAAGGAAATACTTTTGAGTACGCAATAAAATTCACCTTCCCGACATTAAATAATGAAGCAGAGTATGAGGCCTCGATTGCTGGATTAAGAATGTGTATAGCTGCTGGCACAAAGAACGTATCACTGAAAACGGACTCACAGCTTGTGAATGGACAGTTGAAAGGAGAGTTTGAGGTTCGAGAAGCGAATATGCAGAAGTACGTTGAAAAGGCCAAAAGATGATAGCCTTGGATCATTTCGAAATTCAAGCCGATCCCTAGGGCCGACAACACTAAGGCGAATCTTGTTGTCAAAGCTAGCAAGCTCGATTCTTTGAATATAGAAAGGTCCTTTATGGTGGAAGTTCTGAAAGAAAAAAGCATTATTGAGAAGATTGTGATCGTGAACAACATTAATCAGCAGGGCGAATGGTTCAGTGAGCTGGTGGCGTACTAGTTGACGGGTTCACTTCCTCAGAACGCAATGGAAGCCAAGAAATTAAAACGGCAGGCCAGTTGGTACGTCATCTACCAGGATGAGTTATATAAGAAGTCCTTTAGCTTGCCATTGTTGAAATGCGCAACGGCATGGGAGTCTAGGAAAATACTGGAAGAAATTCACGAGGGAATTTGTGGGGATCATATTTGTAACAACCCATAATTTTGCTCCTAGTTTTTCGCAAAAGTTTTCCCTAAAACTATTATTTTCTCTAAATCAATGATTTTTATTTTTATAATTATTGGGAGTCGAATTATTATTTTTATTATATGGCGTGCTAATGTGTGTATTATATTTATATTTATAATATAATTTATTAGAATTATTCTTCATTATTAAGTATTTTCAAAGTTTAGGCGCGATTTAGGAGGTTATCAATTTATCGCGTAACGGACTTTTGACGTATGGATCTTTGATGATTTGGGCCGAAATTATTTGGTTTGGTTGGGCTTGGGCCAGCCGGTCATGTGGAGGGAAAAGGAGAAGTTTTTCTTCTTTCATTTTTATTTATTTTGATGACTCTTTGTATTTTGTAACCTCCATAACCCCCTCATCATTTCTCCTAATAAATCCATTTTATTTATTCTTTTAAGCACTCCAAAATCTGATTTAAATCAGAACTTCATTGCTGCCATTTTCTTAAAATTTCGGACATCATCATCTTCATCATTCTCTCTCAAATTCTTCCATTTCTATTCTTCATCAATTGTTCGTGACTTGTTCTATTTGCCTTTTTCTTGTACGTGGTGCTTTGGGGTTTGAAGAAAGAGAAGGGTGCATGCATATATCGGGATTAACCAGTAATTTTCAGCTCACCTCCGACGATCCAGGTAACTAGTAGTTACCTTAGAACGATAGAGATTAGGGTATCTTTCGGTATTAGATTATTACGCTAGGAATTGTTTAAAATACATTTTGAATGAAATTATTGATCAAATTTTACGTGAATATTCTTGATATATGCTGTATGAATATTATGTGCAGAAAAATAATTTTCGTCTGAGTATTATTATTTATTTGATTTATTTGGTAATTTATGCGTTTATGGCTTATTTGCAAAATAAGTATTGAACGAATGTTATAATTGCTGAAATTATTTTTCGTGAAGCATGTTATGTGTGTAGTATGTATTTCATGCCTTGGAATAATTTTTGTCTACTGCTTAAAGGTTTATTAAATTGCTTTATCTATTTTTGCATTTTCGTGTTTGTTAGTATTTAAATCGTGAATATTATTTTGGGAGGCCGAAAAATCTATTAATTTGTATAAACTGTATTACCTTGAGTTTATGAATGTTATGTGAATTTTTGGTAATTTTTGGGAATTTATTTATATTTTTAATTATTATATTGGCTTTATTGAGTATTCTGTAAATTAACGTTTAAAAATACTTTTAGAGCCCGAAAATTAGAAATAAAATTTGGACCATGTCAGTAGAGCCATAATGGTAGTATGATAATTTTTTGTGATATTTTACTGATCGTTTTTATTAGTTTAATAATTTTTATTGTGTTTGTGTTATGAGTTTGAGGATATTCTTTTTAATTATTTAAAGGTTTATTAACCAGAAATAATTTGTGACCTTTTATGTTCTTGGAAGCTGGTGATTAGTAGGTTATTGTGGTTATCATTGAGTGTCACTATGTTTACGTTTGGTTTATGTAAATATGATTAGTCGTGTACGTTTCATTGATTTATTAAGCCTTGGAGTTAATTGGTGGTGGCGTCAGATGCACGCTGATGCGTCAGACGTAGATTGGTTAGTGCACCAGACGCACAGTGTGGCGCTGAGAGCAAGCTCATGCACCGAGCGCACATTTTGTTGTAGTATAATTTTTCGTATGATCTTGTACGTATGTCCTACTTGTAGTTGGTGATCTTATTTGATGTGATGCATTTCTGATTGATACTGATAGTGCTGTAAAAACTATTTCATTATCATTGTTGATGCTTAGTGATGTTCAAAGTATTGTGGTTGAAGATATTTGTTGTAAGTGTGTAAGTTACTACTTTGAGGATTTTTGAAGAATTATTTTTGATGAATAATGGGTATAAGGCCGAGTGGCATCCCTCCTTCTCTTTTGACGAATGGTTTTGAGATGGATGATACTTTATGATTTTATTTATTTTGAGATAAGAACATCCGGTGGGATAGATGTAGTCCCCGGTGAAGAACATGCCAACCACCTGGTTTGCGAACTAGGGGTACACCTGGGTTAATTGTTGTCGTTCGAGAGGTCAGGGAGTTATGCGTATTCTACCCTGCATCGGGAGTTTGGCCATTCTTAGACACAGGCAGTGGGGAACGTAAGCCCATAAACTGGTGATACTTTCTTTTCTTCAGGGATGAAATAAAGTTTTCAATTTTCCAAAAGTTGGAGATTGCCGATGACTAGTATCCGATGTAGTTCGAGTTGATCCTAATTTTGAAATGGACTACCTTTTCAGGTTCTACAATGCGAAGAAATATGGATAAGATATAGAACCCTTACGTGTTTTTAGATGTATCAACTGGTGGGGATCATGTCCAAAGAATCGTAATAGAAGTAATTGGAATTTGAGTCATTTGACTCATTCTTTTATCTTCATTGATCCTTTCTAGTGATATAGGCATTCTCATTTTGCATATACATATATCCTTAGTATCTAACGTAGTTGGAGTTGATCCTAATTTTGAAATGGACTACCGTTTCAAGTCCTACACTATGAAGAAATATGGATAAGATATAGAACCCTCATGTGTTTTTAGATGTATCAACTGGTGAGGATCCTGTCAAAAGAATCGTAATAGAGGTAATTGGTACTTGACTCATTCTTTTTTAATTTCACTGATCCTTTCTAGTGATATAAGCATTCTCATTTTGCATATACATATATCCTTAGTAAGTGGTTTTGTTGACATGCTTGCCTGCAGCTTTTACCAGATTTGGTTACTAAATTGCAGAAAACTTCTGGGTACTCTGCACAGGTAACTCCTCTTCTTTTTCTCAATGAAACCCTTGCGTTTTTCCTTTTCTTGATTTTCTACGTGTTCGCGTGATTGCAACTCGTTCTCCAAGAAATGAAATTTCCCATGTTCACTTTTAAGAGTATAAAAATAGAATCAAGAATCATGACTCACCCTCCTTTTTAGGTTTTTGCACTCCATATATATTGCACTGAATGAAGATATCTATTTGCTGTTTGAATGTCTCAGGTGAGAAAGGTGTTGGAGCTACTATGATGAAACCTTTACACTTTAAGGGAACGAATTTCCACCTCATAATTAAAGAATTTATGGCCCAAGTACTTCCTCTTTTACCATTATCATTTTTTGTTGATCTTATCTGTTTGTATAGGCTTTATGCTTGGATATCTCAGTTTAGAAGGGCTTGCACTTTTGGCTTAGCGAGAACAAATTATATTTGTTTCTATTGTGTATTAAATCTTTGTACCCCGCTCAAATACTTAGCGAGATTAAATTAGCTATATCTTTGTACCCCGCTCAAATACTTTAGAGAGATATTGAGTCAGTGATGTTTGGGTGACAATCCTTTGTAAGAAGCTTGATGATTGGTGGCTCTGGGTAGGTTGTGGAAGGTGAAATCCCTTAAAATGGGTATCATCATTTACTTCTTCACTATGACCCCCTATTTTACTTTTTTTTGTTTTGAGTAATTTGACTACGGAGGTGTTGTAGTTTCTTGTGGAGAGAAGAAATATCCGGATACAAGGAACTTGATCCAACTATACGTTTGTTGATGGTAAAAGCTAAGTTTCGAATTGTATCTTAATGATATTATAGGCACTAAATTTTGGTTTAATATGTTTTCTTTGCTTATAACAACCTGATTTGGTTTCTAATATCAATGATGCACTGAAGCAAGGGGACCAAATCTCTAATTTTCGTAAATAAAGGTTCGTCAAGACAGAAATGGAATATCTTACTGGTATTTAATGCTATGTACTGCTATATTACGTAATTGTAAGCAGAAAATTATATTAATAATATATTCTTTGTTGTTACTGCTGGTAGGTATGATGGAAACTCAGTGATCGGTCATAGACTGTACAAAGAAGCAAACTATGTCAATTTGAAACAGAAGCAGAAGGGCAAATACTGTCTAGATCTGCAAGAAACCAATCTAAAGTGGGAGACTCTTGCTACCAATCTTGAGGAATTTCGTAAAGTTTCGGTGCGAAATCGGGAACTATTGTTGTGTATATTTTCACAAGTCTTCTCATAATATCAATTGCCTTCTAACCTATCTAACATCTTTTCCAATTATTTGCAGGAGAAATATTCATCTTGCCAAGTTGGAGTTAAGGCAGCAGTGCATGAGATTATTGAAACTGACGTAATTCCTGTACTTGAGGAAGTGCCGAAAGTACGGATGTTTCCTTCTTAATGATATCTTCACGATTCAACTAGCGCTCAGAAATTGGGCTTTTGCCAAATTCACTCGGTTTATAGTTTTATTGTCTATTCTTGTTCCACTTGTAGAAAAAGGAGAGAGATGTGAAGTGACGCTAGAGACAGGAGGCTTTTCTCAATGGTTCTCACACCTATGCAGCTCCAGCCACTCGTTCTTGTCACACACGCAGACTTGCGAAATAGACATTTGGTATGCTGTGAACATTGTTCACTACTAGAACTGTCACTTGCTGTAAATACGATAATCACGAATAAATGGCGCCTAAGTTTGCCTCTTCTCATTAAATGTTTATAAAATTTCTCACCTGTACTTTATAAGGTACGAAAACATGCATATATAAGTGAAATGTTTTTATCAATGTAATTGCTGGTTTTATCTTGTTTTGCTGGTTCAGATCTTAGGAGCTGAATTTTCTGATTAGCAGTGCAATGTTCAATTATAAATAGTTGGATTTTGATATGTGTTAGGTTTGATTATTTTTATGCTATTAGGGGGTTGATTTATGATTGAATATAGGATGTTTGCAATTTGGAAGTTAACTGTTTCTTTCTGACATACACAAAAAGTGATGAAGGAATTCAAATGCTGCTTAATTTATGTAATTTGTTGCTCGAATATATATGTAAGGTATAATGTATGATAGGAGGTGCCTCTGCTTTGAACCCGTGCATAATTGTTTTTTTTATAAAATTGTACAAATGCTCCGGTTGTAATCCTAAACCGGAGCATTTGTGTCCACAAGTGCTCCGTTTTTTTTCTTAAAAACCGGAGCATTTGATCTATTTTAGGCATGTAAAATAAATCAAATGCTCCGGTTTTAAGCACAACCTGAGCATTTGAGAAATTAAATGTGCTCGTATGGCGTCTGCTACGCTTCAAATACGGAGCATTTGTGGGCTTTTTAACCGGAGCATTTGAGTATTTTTCCACTAGTTCCCCCATGTGAATTAATAAAATAAAGTTCCCAACCAACATGCTTGCATCAATCTTCCATAGAAACATGATATAAATCTCATAATATAAATCTCATAATCAACATGTTTACACAACAGCATAAAACATGCAAAATCCAACATAATAGAAATCATATATGAACTCAACATAGTTCCTATACATGATACTACATAATTCTCCTTCTTAAAATTATGATACTACTTCAATCAACACATAGGTATGCACGTACCTTGTGTAGACAAATTGAGTGGCCACTTTAACAGTCTTAAAAGTCGCCTAGAGATAATTCTCCGCCTAAAACAACCAATATAAATTTACAATCAATCCTTTATGAATTTACACCAATAATAAAATACTTTAAATCCTTCTTAAACATGTTTAAAAACCTTTCCCACAATAAAACTTTATTATTAAACCTCCTAGCATAATACTTACTACACTAGTGGTTAAAATTTATCATAAAACTCCATAACAATACACCCTTTAAATTTCCAGCAATATAACATAAGTTAAAACTCCCTCAAAACATATTCAAACATACTCAAAATCATAAAGACAATAATTAAAACTACTATGATTTTTCAACTTTCAAAACCCTAAAAATTCATGCTTTGATAATTAAAACTCTAATTTAAACTCAATATGCAAAAATGAATTTTATTTCTTCAATACATAAATTATATAACTTAGATTCAATATTAAATCATCAAACTATAACTTTTAAGCACAAACAAATTAAAACAAAACTTAAAAATATAAACTTTGTATAAAACTTGAGGAGGAAGGAAAGTAATCAAACCAAAGCAAGAAGAGAGGAGGGACACGCCGGCGGCAAGGAGCAGCGGCGGCGGCGTCTGGGTGGCCGGTAGTCGGTCAGCAAGCGGTGGCGGTGGCCGGAACTGGTGGCCGACCGAAGGAGGAGAAAACCGAAGGAGAGGAAGAAAGAAGAAAAGAAAAAGAGAGAGAAAAAGAATGAGGAGTCCGAAAATTTGGGAGGAAGGAGGAGAAAGAAAATAATTGTGTGGGAAAATTTTGGGGTTTATGGGGGTTTATATAGATTCCCCTTGTGGGCTTAGGAAAAGGTAATTGAGCTCGAATTATAAATCCTTTTCCAAGCCTAAGAATGTTTGGGTTCCTCAAACCCATTTAAGAGTCCTTTTCCAAATCCAAAAAGCGTTTCAATAATTTCAAATACTTTTCAAAGCATGACTTAATAAAATATTTGACTTCTTTAAATCATTAACATAATTCCTTTGACTTTCAAATAGTTAACCTTTGAAGAAATAAATCATTACAATACTAAAATATATTTAAATATAAACAACTATACATTAAAATATATTTATAAAATTCATAAATTTACGGGGGATTACAGTCTACCCCTCTTAAAAGCGAAAACTCACACATTTTCAAAAGTTTTTAACTCAACTCCCATTGGAGAAATACTTGTGCCACTCATGTGCACTCTTTTGCCAACTTAAAAACACTTGTGTTACTCATGAACACATTTTCTTATGCGGAGAATCTATTTATTTTGCACCAACATGTGCAAATCGCCAAAATAAGCATAAAAATGCATAAAAATACCATACAAATAGGTAAAAAAACGCGAAATTCTATCGCATTCTACCCCCTGAAAGAAAACGAGTTACGCCCTCGTAACTCACCTCAGGGAATAAATCTGGATACTTCTTCTTCATTTCAGCTTCGGCTTCACTTTCACGATATTGACATCCTTATTGCGTGTACTGCGCACCTTCTTATCAAGAATTTTCACAGGTCTTTCCTCATATGTGAGGCTACTATCAATCTGGATCCTCTCAGGTGCCAAGACATGACGCTCATCAGGGATATAACGCTTGAGTTGGGAAATATGAAACACATCGTGCATCTTCTCGAACTCCATTGGCAAAGCCAATCTATAAGCTACCTTCCCAATTCATTGCAGAATCTCATATGGACCTACATATTTGGCATTTAATTTGCCCTTTTTCCCAAATCTCATCACGCCCTTAGTTGGTGATACTTTCAGAAACACTTTATCACCTACTTCGAACTCATCTTCTCTTCGCTTCAAATCGGCATAACTCTTTTGCCTATCTTGAGCAGCTTGAATTCTAGCCTGAATCAACTTCACATTCTTGACTGTCTCCTCAATGAATTCTGTCCCCAATACTATATTTTCACAAAAATCATTCCAGCAAATGGGACTTCTACACTTTCTTCCATACAATGCCTCAAAAGGTGCCATTTTAATACTCGCATGATAACTATTGTTGTATGAAAACTCAATCAAATCTAATTGGTCTTCCCAACTACCCTGAAAGTCAATAGCACACGCTCTTACCATATCTTCCATAGTTTGTTTAGTCCTCTCAGTCTGACCATCGGTCGCAGGGTGAAAGGCAATACTCATTTTCAATGTTGTCCCAAGATTTAACTGGACCTTTTGCCAAAATTTCGAGAGGAATCTCGAATCACGGTCTGAAATAATATCGGTTGGGACCCCATGTAATCTCACTACATGCTTAATATACGTCTTCGCAAGTTGCTTCTTCTTCCATGTCTCTTTAATTGGAATGAACACGGCCAACTTCGTCAGACGGTCCACAATAACCCAAATAGTATCATTGCCATTCCTCGTCCTAGGCAAAGCAGTCACAAAATCCATTGAAATGGAATCCCACTTCCATCCAGGAACCTCTAAGGATTGAACTTTCCCCATGGGTCTCTTATGATCTATCTTGACTTTATGACAGGTTAGACACTTAGACACGAACTCGACAACCTCACGCTTCATGTTTGACCACCAATAGATCTACTTAAGGTCCTTATACAGCTTGTCACCCCCAGGGTGCACGGAATACGGCGTATTATGCCCCTCATCCATAAGACGTCTCTTAAGCTCGTCACATTTTTGTGGTACACACCACCTTCCCTTAAACCTCAGACTACCATCATCATGGATCTTAAAATCAACTTCCTTACCTTGCTTCATCTTTTCCTTAATCCTCTCTAGGTGCTCATCCCCAACTTAACCCTCTTTGATCTCGTCGAAAATTGACAACCCTAATGACAAATCACTCAATCTTGCCTCGATCTCCCCTGGATTTGAGATCTCTAGGCTAAGTCTTTGCATATCTCGACACAACTCCTCAGGAACTACCAAGGCATTTATGCTATGACTCGATTTCCTACTCAACGCATCATCAACTACATTCGCTTTCCCCTCATGATATTGGATGTCTAAATCATAATCCTTAATCAACTCTAACCATCTTCTCTGCCTCATATTGAGGTCTTTCTGGGTGAAAATGTACTTCAAACTTTTATGGTCAGTAAAGATCTTACAGGTTGCCCCATAAAGGTAATGTCTCCAATCTTCAAGGCGAACACAATAGCAGCTAACTCTAGATCATGGGTAGGGTAATTAGCCTCATAAGGTTTCAACTGACGCGACGCATACGTGATCACCTTCCCATTCTGCTGCAACACACATCCCAAGCCATTTTTTGAAGCATCACTCGTAATGACCATACGCGATCACCTCAAATCCCTCGTTCCCATCAGGCAGGGTCAAAACATGTGCGGAGGTCAAACACTCTTTTAAAATCTGAAAAGCTTCCTTACACTTCTCACTCCACTCGAATTTTGACTCCTTTTTCATCAAATTGGTCATTGGCCTTGCTATCTTCGAGAAATCTCTAACAAATCTCCTATAATAGCCAGCTAGACCTAGGAAACTTCGGATATCAGACACATTCTTTGAAGTAGGCCACTCACTCACATCTTGAATCTTAGCAGGATCTACAGAGACTCCTTCCTTAGACACATAGTGACCCAAAAATGCTACTTTCTCCAAATGAAACTCACACTTAGAGAACTTGGCATACAATTGATTCTTCCTAAGCGTCTCCAATATAATCCTCAAGTGTTCATCATGCTCTTTTTCATTCTTTGAATGAATCAGAATATCATCAATGAATACAACAACGAACTTATCTAAGAACTCATGGAAAATCCTACTCATCAAGTCCATAAAGATGGTAGGTGCATTGGTTAACCCAAAAGGCATTACCATAAACTCATAATGACCATAACGAGTCCTAAACGCAGTCTTAGGTATATCCTTATCAGCTACCCTCAACTGGTGATACCCCGAACGCAAATCAATCTTCGAGAACACGCTCGCTCCACTCATTTGATCGGATAGGTCATCTATCCTAGGCAAAGGATACTTGTTCTTGATGGTTACATTGTTCAATTCCCTATAATCGATACACAACCTCATACTCCCATCTTTCTTCTTAATAAACAACACAGGATCTCCCCAAGGTGATGCACTAGGCCTAATAAAACCCTTATCGAACAGCTCTTGCAACTGCGTCTTCAACTCACTCATCTCAGGAGGTGCCATTCTATAGGGTGCTTTAGATATAGGTGCAGTTCCAGGAACTAAGTCTATGGTGAACTCAACGGCTCTAGCAGGCGGCATACCCGAAATCTCACTCGGAAACACATCCATAAACTCATTCACGATTGGAACATCCTCAATATTCACCACAACTTCTTTACTCACATCTTGCACACTACAGAAAAATAGCTCACACCCCTTCTTCATCAACTTCTTCACTTGCATCGCAGAAATGACCCCAAAGTTCTTGGACTTCCCAAAACGTCTATATGAGGTCAACTTCCCCAAAGGGTTTCGCAACACTACTTTCTGAACTTCGCAGTCTATCTTGGCATTGTATAAACTTAGCCAATCCATCCCCATAATTACATCTAGGTCTCCCAGATTAAACTGTATCAAATCAGAAGGAAAAACACAGTCTCCTATCTTCAGAGGCAAATCTTTAAACAACTTGGTACACCTTATGGTCTCATCAGTAGGTATACTAACAGGCAAATCAATCACCTTAAAATCTACTAACCCCAGACTTTTAATAACAGATGACGAAACAAAAGAATAAGTCGCCCCCGAATCAAATAACGCTTTAACTAGCACGAGGTTAATAGAAAAAGTACCAGAAACTACGTCGGCAGATCGTTCAGCTTCATTGCGACTCATCACGAACAGTTTACCCGGAGCCTTGTTCTGGTTGTTGCTCTCACTAGCAGGCTTATTGTAGCTCCCTTGGTTGTTTTGTGCCCCTACAGGCTTCGAACCTTGATTTCCCGACTGGTTCAACCCATATCTCACCTGGTTACTACTCTCATTGCCATTTTGCTCTTTCTTTTGCTTAGTAAAGCACTCATACTCCCTATGGCCCTTCTTCTGGCAGTAGTTACAGGTCACTAAGTCTCCCTTGCAGTTTCTACCAGGGTGGTTAATACTGCACTTCTTACAGTGGTACACTCTCTCAGATTGACCCTTATTGTTGTAGCCCTGATTATTCCTCCCTTGGAAATTCTCATTCCCATTCCTGTTCTTCTTGAAATTCCCTTGATTTCCCCCAGCATTGAAATCCGTTCTTTTCTCACCCACTACAACATTCTTCTTATCACGCCTCGACTGAAGACCATAAATGTGGGCGGCTCTCCCATACACAATATCTAGGGATGAAAAAGTTTCACCATCTAACCCCAGCTGGATTTCCTCAGTCAAACCTTGCTCAAACCTTTGAGCCTTTAATTCCTCAGTGGCTACTACCTCAGGTGCAAACCTCGACAGTGCTATGAATTTGCTATAATACTTAGAGATGGTCATACTCCCCATCCTAAGGTTGATAAACTCTTGGGCTTTTTGTTTCCTCATAAAAGCAGGGTAAAACTTCCCTCTCAAGGCAGTAACAAAAGAATCCCAATTAAATCCCTCAACAGCACTCAGTCTAGCCCCATTTTCTCTCCACCACAAATCAGCCTCATCTTTTAGGTACAACACAACTTGACCTACTCTCATATTCTCAGGACAGTTCACAACCCCAAAGATTTTCTCAAACTTTCTAATCCGGTTTTCTAAGAAGGTAGGATCAGCTTGCCCCTGAAAGTATGGTGGTTTAACCTTTGCTAGTCTCTCAAATATGTCCCCAGCAGAATCGGGACGCTCAGCTCTCTCCTGAGTCAATTTCTCTGTCAAAAGGCGAATAACATCAGCTAAATCGTTATTGTTGTTTGCCATTCTAGTGCGCGACCTAAAATTAACGTACTCTACTTTAGGTTCGATACATAACTTACATGTCATTCTCTACGAAGGCAACATTTGATTTGACCATAAAGATCGCATCAACAAATAATTTCTCATGAAGTTACAACAATATTACAGAATAATAATCATCAATCATCCATGAGGAATATTCACATCAAGAACACACAGTTGAGGAACAATGAATAAAAATTCAATCATAACAAATAAATAAAAATATTCCCATTCGCGTGCCAAAATAAATTCTTGCTCACTTGGATAACTAAATATTTAACTTTTATTCCTCAAAAGATGCTAATAACAATTTTCTCAACCATAATACTGTACTTTTCCTAAAATAAAATAAAGGTACTATGAAATAAATTTAAACCACTGCTGGACGAATTATTCAACATTATTCTAAAAACGTAAATACATAAATAAATAATCTAAGGTGAAACATCATCAGTCTTATCCTTTGATTCCCTGTAGTTTTCTGGAGTAAAGAGCTCATCTTCAAATTCATCAATGTCCTCAGTATTATAATAAACATATCTTCTAAATCTTGTGGATCTTCGTAACCTTTTAGATTGAGGCTCGTCCTCCTCTGACTCAGAATCACTCTCGGGTCTCATAACAGCATGGTAGATGTCACTTCTGGTTCGTCCTCTAGCACGGTCAAACTCATGAAGAACCTCATCATCACTATCAGGCATGCCTGCTCTTAATACATTACGCATAATGAACTCTAGGCTAGTATAGCTATCACTGTCAGACTCATAATCTCCATCACACTCATCATCACTCAGCACGATAGGGTTGTTGTAGCTCCCTACTCAAGTATCTTATCTATCAGACATGGCTAGGAATCTATAACAAATAAATATAACTTCTATAAGCAATTGGTACTCTCACTTAACGTATAATCCCAACAATAAACAATAAGCAAGAACATATACAGTTAGTAGGGAAGAAAAAATATAATCATGCTGAACTAACTATTTAATGCAGACAAATAATATTGCTATCCTATATGCCCTTCCTATACTACCATCTCTCATAAAATAATAAAATAAACTAGAGTATTTAAAATAATTTAAATAAATAATTTTTCGAATTTGTAAGGAACCGAAAAAAAACGAACATAAAAAAATATAGTTCGAAAGTTTCGAACATAATAAAGAAAATAAAAAAAAAATTCGGACACCATAATAATAATAAAAATTTCGGACCCTTTAAAAAACTGAATTCGAATCGAAATAATATTGGAATCTTGGAAAAGAATTTTCGAAGGTAATTTGAATACAATGAATAAGTAGGAGCTCAATTCTAAGAAATTCATTTTAAGTAACTAGCTAGTTCGGCGCCTAAAAACTTAAAGTTGATACCACTTTGTAACACCCCGACAATTCTCTCTTTTCTCAAATACCTTTTTAATATAAAACATAGAGAATTATCAAAGCATTATCGCCCGTGTGAAAACGTATCAGCTTATTCAGAATTTTGCAGAGGAAAACATAATAAATAACTTTATAAAAAAACTTAGTCAACTACAAAGTCAACTCCAAAATCAACCAACAAAGTAAAAGACAAACTTAAAACCAAACCAACTACGAAAAGCATAAACTTAAAGTATGATAAATAGTCTAACAAGCTCTCCAATCCCGAACCCAATGATGCATCATCTTCAAACCTGTAGATGGACAATGCACTATTGATCCCTAGAGACTGCTCACCAAAATGGGTCATCACAGGATCAATAAGGCATAGCCATGATCAACATACACAACAAAAGGACGGAATCAACAAAGCTGAGTACTACATACTGAATAAATAAACAATCCTAACATGATACTAATAAATAGTAAGCAGGAATAAATAATAACATAATAACTTGCAGATAACTTTTACTGAACTAAACTTTAATAACATTCTTATTATTTAAATGGAATAGTCAATGGACCGAGTTGTCTAACTAAAACCAGTCTTCCCTTTGGAAGACGAAATACGGGCGCGACTCCGTATTCCCATGACCTACGATATCGAGGAACCTTTTAAATAACAATAGGACACAGTGATCAATCCGGCCCCAGAAAAAGCCATGGGCTACCACCATGTACTCCAACTCCTAATTGTCCAACACTTCAGACGTGCACCAGTCTAAAGCTATTGCTATCCAGTTTTACTTTACATGATTTACCAGTTATGACTTGTTATGACTCACAAGTAAAACAAACATCATAATCAATCAACAATCACAAACTTCCAGTTTTATCTTAGGATTAGATAAGTGATCACACAACTTAACAACCCAAGATTAATTCCAACTTTAATCCCAACTTTCTTATTTGTTGAACCTAGCCAACAACCAAACTATCTTTCATAGGTATAAAATATCAACTTACCAAATAAGGGCCCTCGGTCCTTATAAAGCAGTGAAATACTCAAAAGAGAACAAATGATCAATCATGATCCAATCTAATATATATATTAATTCCCCCATGTGAATTAATAAAATAATGTTCCCAACCAACATGCTTGCATCAATCTTCCATACAAACATGATATAAATCTCATAATATAAATCTCATAATCAACATGTTTACACAAACATGCAAAATCCAACATAATTGAAATCATATATGAACTCAACATAGTTCTTATACATGATACTACATAATTCTCCTTCTTAAAATTATGATACTACTTCAATCAACACATAGGTATGCACGTACCTTGTGTAGACAAATTGAGAGGCCACTTTAACAGTCTTAAAAGTCGCATAGAGATAATTCTCCGCCTAAAACAACCAATATAAATTCACAATCAATCCTTTATGAATTTACACCAATAATAAAATACTTTAAATCCTTCTTAAACATGTTTAAAAACCTTTCCCACAATAAAACTTTATTATTAAACCTCCTAGCATAATACTTACTACAATAGTGGTTAAAATTCATCATAAACTCCATAACAATACACCCTTTAAATTTCCAGCAATATAACATAACTTAAAACTCCCTCAAAACATATTCAAACATACTCAAAATTATAAAGACAATAATTTTCATAACTTATAATGAACTACTATGATTTTCCAACTTTCAAAACCCTAAAAATTCATGCTTTGATAATTAAAACTCTAATTTAAACTCAATATGCAAAACTGAATTTTATTTCTTCAATACATAAATTATATAACTTAGATTCAAGTTTAAATCATCAAACTATAACTTTTAAGCACAAACAAATTAAAACAAAACTTAAAAATATAAACTTTGAATAAAACTTGAGGAGGGACACGCCAGCGGCGGCGGCGTCTGGGTGGCCGACAGTCGGCCGACGAGCGGTGGCGGTGGCCGGAACTGGTGGCCGACCGAAGGAGGAGAAAACCGAAGGAGAGGAAGAAAGAAGAAAAGAAAAAGAGAGAGAAAAAGAATGAGGAGTCCGAAAATTTGGGAGGAAGGAGGAGAAAGAAAATAATTGTGTGGGAAATTTTTGGGGTTTATGGGGGTTTATATAGATTCCCCTTGTGGGCTTAGGAAAAGGTAATTGGGCTTGAATTACAAATCCCTTTCCAAACCTAAAAGTGTTTGGGTTCCTCAAACCCATTTAAGAGTCCTTTTCCAAATCCAAAAAGCGTTTCAATCATTTCAAATACTTTTGAAAGCATGACTTAATAAAATATTTGACTTCTTTAAATCATTAAAATAATTCCTTTGACTTTCAAATAACTATAAATAAATCATTACAATACTAAAATATATTTAAATATAAATAACTATACATTAAAATATATTTATAAAATTCATAAATTTACGGGGGATTAGACAGGTGCAGACTCCCGGACAGGAGAGTCCAGGATGTTAATGGCGGACCCCATGTTCTGTGTCTCAGAGGCGGCCGCAATATCAACAGTAGGCCTCTTGTTGGGGCTCTCCTCCACATCAGTAGACTCACGAGGACGTCTACGACCGGTATTTCCTCCACCCCGGCGGACAGGAACCTGAACAACATGCCGGGAAGAATCCTGGTCCCCACGACTGGCAATACGGCCAGGAGTACGGCCGGCATTACGGACACCAGTGCGACCGGCATTGCGGTTCCCTCGGCCGCGATCAACTCCGCGTAGGCCACCAGTGAAGCCGTGAACGGTGTCGTAGTCAAAGACTGGATCTTCAGGGGCTTTAGACATTGGCTTCAGATTCTGGTCGAGACCCAACTCCTCAAGTTCTAAACTGCCGGCACCTACAAAGCAGGAATCAACAACAATGATTAGTACTATATTAATAGACAAAAACAATACAAGTCCTATGTCGGACCAACAGTCAAAATACACACCTTCAGGGTGGGTCCGACAGAGGAACAAAGCAGACAATGACTCATTTCCAAGTATATACTTAGCATTGGGAAGTCAGGTACTAGGAATCCTCCGCTCGGCTTCTTCGCCGCCAACAATCACAGTTCCCAAGCTCGGACTCAAAATAAGCAAAGGCCTTTTTCTCGGCCGCAGACAAACCATAGGAGGGTACATCCTCCATCCGAGTGACCGGTTTGGTAAAATGGCGACGAAGAGGGAAGTTGTCTGGGACCCTCACCCAATAGAAAGCTGGCTACCAACCCTTCAACCCGATCAGCTTAGGGTACACAGTAAGCTTGTATTTGGCCGACATCAAGGACCACCACCCCTTATCAGTCGATCCATTTCTTCGCAGCCAATGAAGCCGGCGTAAAAGGTTCAAAGTTTCAGGAAAGTCCAGAAAACGGCATACCCAAATGTATGCAATGAGGTTCCTAACGGCCAGAGGGGTCAGTTGGGCCAAGCAGACGTTAAAAGCCTTTAGTATTTTTACTAAAGTTAAGTCTACGGGGAAACGCAGCCCAAATTCAAAATGATGGGCATAAACAGCAATGTGCCCTGCCGGACAATCAGTCACCTTAGCTCCCTTGTCAAGGACCACCAGCTTGTATTCAACGGGGAAGGCATACAACTTTTCTGCAACCCGGCAATAATCGAGATTTATGGCGTGCTCCAGTCATTTCTTACAAATAATCACTGTCTTCGGACCACTGCTATAGTCCACTGGCAACTAGATCCCGGAATGTTCATCGTCATCCCGGTCAGGAATTGGCTCGGGTCAAGAATCGGGAGCCATGCTAGAGCTTTCCCCTAAAGTAATTTCATTGCGAGGAGTATTTTGCTCCCGTCCAGAAGTAGAAGGACCGACATTATTAGTCTCGTCCATGGTAGCAACAGAGTCGTTGTCAGAACCTAAATCAACAACAGGTAGATGAGAAGGGCCGACATCACGGGCAAGACGGTCGTAAAAATCATCCGCTACTACAACCCAGCATCCGCTAAGCTATCAAGCCAAGCATGCTCCCTCAGTGGCTGGACATCAAGTCCGGGAACAACATCAAGTGGAGGGTTCTTAACGGTCCGACGGGCTAGGATTTGATGCCTTAATTTTCGTAGCGTCTGCCTATCACCGCTTTCCCGCGCGGATAGATATTGAGAGGTCAAATTCTCTTGTTCAGGGGTAACGATCGTTAAGAAACTTAGACCTAAGTTCTCTATCCCTATCAGTAGTAAGGGGTAAGTCAGCTAATAGGCGAGTTTTTCCCTCCCCAAGGCTAGAGGCGGACGAGCTTTGTCCGCCATCAATGGAAGAAGGAGAAGAAGGGTCGCTTTCAGACATAAAGTTATCACTCAAGGTTTTTTGACTATCTGAACGGTCCGACATAATTTCAAGCAAGAAAAAGACACAGAAAGCTAAAGGGGGGTGGAAAAGGTACCTGAACAGAAAACCTCGCCGGAAAATCGACCGAAAAATCAAGCGAACTCTTGAAAAAGCACAGCGAAATGTTCCAAAAGTGCAGATGAAGAGATCCCCAGTTAAACGACGCTGAAGAAATTGTAAAATTCACCAGAAAAGTCGAAACCCTCGAGCGAAACCCTCGATCAAACCCAGATAAAAAGAAAGTGCAAACGATAAAATTCTTCGAATGCAATGAACGAAAAGTAACTCAGAGCACTTTTAGAAGGTTTTGATGGCAGAAAGTAAGGATTTTTGGAAAAAAAAAAAGGAGGTTTGAGATTCTCAAAAAATCCGAAAAACCAGAGAAAACTGAAGAAGGTTGAAGAAGAAGAATAAAAAAGGGAAGAAAAAGCGGTTTCACTTTATAAGTGCGAGAACGGACGGCCAAGATTAAAACAACCTTTCAACTGACCTCCCTGATGCACGCCAAGTGTCAACCCGCTGGACTTAACCTAATAAAAAAATGAAGAAGAGGGAAAAGGAGCGGGATTTTAGAAAAAGTTAATGATTGCACTTTTCGAAATTCGTACTTCTCCCCAAGCCAACACGTGGCAACAACGGCAGAAAAAGAAAATTCATCAACACGCAAAGTTTACTCGCGTACTCAATGCAACATCAATGACGGTCACAACCCCCAATGATGCTGGGGGGACTAGTTGTATGGGTAGCTCCCAAGTCAGCTGTCGAACACACTTCGTGTGTCCGGCATAAAACTCTTAGGACGCGACCTCACCATGGTGAATTAAGCCACTCCAAGTAAGGGTCCGAGATGGCACTCGTGGCTAAGTTTATGTCGGATTATTTTCTTTCTTTACTTTTATTAACGATTTAGAGTAGAAAGGTTCTACTAGTGGAAAGATTTATTTAGTACATTGCAAATGGTCCAACATTCCAACTGGGAGCCCTGTTTGTAAACTACATCCCGTTACTAATAAAGACAATAAGGAACTGGTCTTGCACTACACTTGTTGCAAATAGTGCTCGTAAATAAGTTAATAGCACTATTTAGAACAGGCACATTGTGAAGACCCGCTACGACTAGTACTTATTAAGGTAGGTCTTGCACTTGCACAAGGTTTGGCATATCACCAACAAAATTTGTTAGAAACTACTACATTTTACACGTCACTTTTTTGTGAAAACCACATCAATAAAAAATATGGCACGAAACCGCGTTTCATTAAAAAAGAAATTGTTTGTAAGATGAAACTTGTTTCGGTGTTGAAACGGTGGCGGACCTCAGAGATGTCTGTCAGTATATGAGTGGGGCGTCCGTGAGTGGAGAGCTGCAAGGAAGACAAACGTAAACTACCCTCGGGGGGATGCGAGGAAACTCCCTCCGACGCTCAAGTCAGTATGTGTCCGCTAAGGATTTAGAGAGAGAAAGTAGAGAGAGAGAGAGATAAGAAATATCTGTGTGAGAGAATGTACCTGCAGAATAGTACCATTTGGCTATTTATAGGACAACTGTTCATCTGACAGGATGCGTAATCCATTGACACGTGTACGACTGAGATGAGTCTGACTGGAGGGAAGATTTCCTTATTTTGTCCTCTTCGGTGGCCACGAGTAGGGATGGCAATTGGGCGGGGCGGGTGCGGAGGATGGTACCTCCACACCCGCACCCGCATAAAATTCTCATCCCCATCCCCGTCCCACCACCCATTGTGGGGGAAAATTCCAGACCCATCCCCGTCCCACCAAATACGTATTTAAACTCATCCTCGCCCCACCACCCGCATGGGTACCCGCACCCGCGTCGTACCCACTTCATCCCCGCGCCCACCACCCGCATGGGTACCCACACCCGCTTCGTATCCTCGTCATACCCACATATTTATATTTTCGAAGATAAAATTATTAATAATATAAGTATATAAATAGAATTTTAATAATTAATATGCGGGGCGGGCGGGGGTGGGGCGGGGCGGGCGGAGGTGGGGCGGGGCGGGCGGGGATGGGGCGGGTATAGCATAAAATCCACACCCGCTCCACCACCCATTGCGGATTCCATTTTAATCCCCATCCCTGCCCCATCCCCGCCAAAACTAGACCCATCCCCACCCCCACTTGGGCGGTTCTTAAATAGTCTACAAACCTTTGATTCACCCAACAAAGGCATTATCCACATATGCCATAAGTTTATACACTTCCAATCTAATGTTTTGGCTCACTAATGATGGATAGTGTGATTATCATAAATCCTAAAATCCCAGCATAAACAGAAATGCCAAATCCATGAGTATACATGCTGTATCATACCAAACAAAGACGTAATCCCATGAAAATTAGATAATTCCCTGTAACAATGAAGATATCATGGATTGCAATAAAAAAAAAAGTATATGCTAATATGTTATGCCTGAAATTCGTAGTAAAGCAAATCAGCAGGTCAACTTAATTGGCCAAATAAAGGTCAGGGAGCAAACATGGCTGCCTAAAGTATTTTATAAATGAACTTTGTGACTATAAATTCTGAAAGGTCAGGTTATACAGGGTGACAATTGTTGAGGATAACGTAGTTATCCTAGTTGGTAGAATATCATATATGATATTATTATGATAATAAAAGTATAGTATTAGGAGATATGATTAAAATAATTTTTTATTAAGAAAAAAAATTCCAAGCAACCCTGCTTGTTTAAGTAGAGTCTGCTTACAAGCATGCTGCTCTATTTCTTCCACAATGGCCAAGCTGCAGCTTTGTTAGTTTATTATTTTGTAAGCACGTCCTTATAACCCACCATTATTGGAGATGCTTAAGGTGAAACGCGAAAGATAACCCACCATTATACTGAAAATTCTATTGTGCTCCCAGGAGCACGGTGCACACCATGCACCCAGTGAATTTGTTCCATTTCCGATGAGTAAATGTTCTATTTCAACAAATGTTCATTTTAGCATATTTTTCAGCAAAAAAATATGTTCTATCTTCCTTAAAATATGTTCTATTTTCATTAAGCAAATGTTCTATTTCAACAAATGTTCGTTTTAAGCTTATTTTTCAGCAAAAAAATATGTTCTAATTTCCATAAAAAAATGTTCAATTTTCAATAAGCAAATGTTCTATTTCAACAAATGTTCGTTTTAAGCTTATTTTTCAGCAGAAAATTATGTTCTATATTTCGTGAAAATTGTTCGATTTTCGACAAATGTTCTATTTTAAAAAATGTTCTTTTAAAGTTTATTTTCCAGCAAAAAAATTTGTTCTATTTTTCCTGAAAATATGTTCTATATTTGATAAGCAAATGTTCTATTAAATAATTGAATTCTAGTAATGTTTCACTTCAACAATAAAATGTTCATTTTCGTAATTGGATTCTAGTAATGTTCCACTTCAACGATAAAATGTTCGTTTTCGCAAGTGAATTTTTGTGATGTTCCATTTCAACAGTAAAATGTTCGTTTTCGTAAATAAATTTTTGTAATGTTCCATTTCAACAGTAAGATGTTCGTTTTTGTATTCGTAAATGTTCGTTTTTGTATTCGTAAATGTTCTATTTTATATTGTGGGAGCACAGTTCTCATTGTGCTCCTGGGAGCACAATGCACGCATTATTGTGGACAGTTTTTTTTTACCTACCACGTGGCATTCGTGTGATTGATTGGATAATAGGGCGCGAGATTGATAACGTGGCAAAGCAACGAACACGATGAGATCAACGGCGGGACCAGATTAATAGGGAGCTTGAAGATAGTCTCTTGAGTTTGTTATGGATATGTTTGGAATTCTTATATTCTTATCCCCCCTATATTTCGATTAGTTAGAGGAAATGAGAATATCCCTTCTAAAATCCGTTGTATTTGAGTTTGTTAATTGAAGATGTATAGTAAACAAGGTGCGGTTAGTAATTGAGAGTATGGACTATTCATGGGTTGGTGCGGTTTGGGATGCAAATCAAATAGCAAATATACGGTTTGATATTTTTCTAACCCAAACCGCATCACAATTTTGCCCAAATCAACCCAAACTGCACCATGCAGAACGGTTTGCGGTTTAACCATTTTTTCATCCCCGATGTGAGTTTTGTAATCTAAGAATTAAGATTTTTTTTCATCCACGATAGGAGCAAAAGATATGTGAAAGACCTAAAAGAAGTCCTAGTTTATCAAGATTTATCTGATATAGCATATCCACAGCGTGAATTGGAGGGAAAAAATTCACCTAAAACTGTTTAAGACATAAAAATTCCTAAAAGAAAACTGTCATTCTAGCATTAAATCAATGAACATTTACAATTGCAGGAAAAAGAAAAGGTATTTACACTCAAACAACTATAAGTGTACGAGGGCAAAGACATGAACCATCACAAAAATGTTCTGGTGATGTTATTCATCGTCTCTTCTTCTCTGAATATTTATACAATTTCCAAGTCCATATCAACAAAAAGATCACAAGTCCGACCCAAAACCCCGTCCAAAAAATCACCAACCACGTAGGCATCGGATTTGGATATAATCCTGGAAGATAAAAAAAAAAGGCACAATCAATAGTTATGGAAGTGCTGAATTTCTTCAATGCACATCATACAAAAATAATTAAAAGCTGATCAAATTGCTTGTCTAATTACTAATAATAGGGAAGAAAATTGAATCCACTAATTGCGAATTCACAATATAAAGAACACACCATTTCCAAACTTGATACAAATGAGTAGCTCCACTATACAGATAGCCAAGGCAAGCCAACATAACGCCCCCACCTTTTTTATTACTTTCCTGTGAGAGATGAGTAAGGCAGATGAGAATGTGATGTCTTAATAACACAGCCTTTAACTTTTCATCATGTGACAAACGAATTCAAACAATAATATGCTATAATCTCATAACTTACTACTAGGCCAGAAAGAGAAGGAAAGACTCGCATACCTGTCCTGTAGATAGGAATTGTATTCTCGAATAGTTGGAATAGCAATCAGCCACCATAAAATCAACCTGTAAACGATAACAGGATTGCGAGGAGGAATCCAAAGACAGAACTTGAGAAAAAATGTGTTCAACTCCACTGTCAAAAACACAATGCAAAGAAAGAGAACTTGAACAAAACGCCATGGACCAAGCAGCGGATGCCACTCATCTTTATCCCATCGTGCAGGTGTAAATTGGCCCAAAGTGCGTTTAACCTGCAGAAACATGCAAATGTAAATGTCATCATGACAAGTTTCCGAAACCAATAACATAAGGGGAAAAGAAATCATGAAAAGAGTTCAGAAAGAAGGCTGCAGTTGCATGTGGTGGGCATAAAAAACCTCAGTCCCCAGGTGAGAAGTATCCATTAAACTACTCAGCCTGACAGAACCAAAGGTGTCATAGCGGTGTGTGTGGCCTCACCTCCAATCCCTGAGATAAAGGGATTGACTTTTCACAGGTTAGATAGGGAGAGGTTAGTGATGCGCATAACCTGCCTTCAGCTACACATTCAAATAGGAGCGCCAGGACAGGGTCCAAATCTTATTCTTACCATAACCCATTTCGCCACAGGGAAGACCGGAAGACAAATTTCAACTATTGCTAAAAAGGGAGAGAAAATTTATGAAAGAACGAGGGCATAATCAACAGAACTTTTCCTTAATTCTAATAGCCCAACCAAATATTAACAACCAATAGGCATTCTACCACTTATATCAAATTATCAATGTAAGACACACCTTGCCCATGATATTTGGCTGACGGCTTATTCCTACCCACTCATATGTCTTCCCATCAAAGTATCTCACAGTACGCATACCAGTCCAAATACCTGAAAGAAAGATCATAACAAAAAATGAACACACACTAAACAAACAAATACTGGAACTAAATGTTGAAATCTTCAAAAATATCAGACAAGTTTTGGTCTACACCATAATAGCAAATGACTTCATAGACCACAACACATACATAGATGTAGGGGGTGGACAAGAGAGCTTCACAGTGTGGGTTCAAATATTCTACAATGCCTACAAAAGGATCACTAATCTTTGAGCACATGCACAATTATCAGATGGTGATTACCAGCACAATGCTACATAGCACAAAAACGGAGGTGTGCAATGCCAATTCCACAGATTTTAGGAAATTTGGGGATGACAATAAATGAAGATTCAGATATTACAAGCAATGGTTTACTACAAAAATAGAGCCATGGAAGAAAGAGAATGGCATTGGCAGGAGCTAAAAGATTTTGGCTCTATTGAACCAAACCCAAAGGGATATACTAGAATTCTAGCTAAAAAACAGCTCCTAGGGAATTATTCACCCACTTGTTGGTTCTTCATTTTAGATAACAAGCATTCCCTTACCACCAATTCTGTTCGAGACTACTACCCAGAAAGCCATCTCTTCCATGGGAAGTGAAGTCAACTGAACTAGGCAAGCTATACATTACATATATATTTGACAAATCACCTTTCGCCAAACAAATGAAAGGAAACACCAACGTCATATGACCTACTTTACCCTCCACTAACTCTCTCTCTCTCTCACAATCAAGATTTTAATTCTTACATTTACCCACTATATACCGTTAACCTACAACATACCATAACTCTAAAAAAACACTTTTTGAGGTTAGATGGAGTATAACATAGGGTAATTGGTGAATATTTGAAACAGCAGGTACCTTAAGAATTAGCTCAAAGTTTTAGAGTGTTTCTACTTTCTAGGCCTGAAATATAGTATGGAAGCCTGGGCGATTTTACAGAGTGGGTAATAGACTGGTTGTTAAGCTTGTCCAGCCCACTGGATAGAGTTCATAACAATCAGCCTGGCCCATCTCCATCTCAAGCCTGATATTAATCAACTTTGACTACTGTAACTCGAAACGAATCATCAATAGTAGAGATACCAATTTGTATGTCATACTGTGCGGACGACACCAAATACTAGGGGAAAAGAATAATTCAAATGTTTATATGAATGCTTAAATCATATACTTAGCAAGCTTACACCAGCTGAAAGAAAGTTCTCCATAACTAACCAAACCAATTGCAGAGCAGGATGTCCAGAATGATGCTGTCCCACCAACACTCATTGAAGTTCGGTAGCATATGACGGAAGGTTAGCTGAGAAGAAGAGAAAGAATGAATATCAAAACATACCAACATAACCTAAAATTTTGAACTGTAACCAAGAAGGACCGAAAGCAAATAAATCTGAGGGAGATGTTGTTCTGCTTCAAAAAGTTCACCTCCATCAATTCAAAACCAATAGATAATACCCACAGCAGGGGCTGATTCCGAATCATAATTGCCTTGCCCCACCATCCAAGAATATGTGCTAGGAAAAATTCGTCAAATATTGTTTCCTATAAAAAAAGCTAGAGCATAAAAAAGCTTGAAAAACTCTGTTACATGATTGGGACAGGCCCAAAGAAGAAACATATGGCAGGAACACAAGATAAGAGAACTCTAAACAGATAGATGTTAAAGAAGATATCATACATAAACGTTTTTAAACCTGTTCGTGGGGTCTTCAGGAACATATATTCGGCAATCCGCACCATATGATCTTTCAGGAAGTTCTGCTTGTAAGAAATGAGTCACACTTAAAGTTAAACCCTTGAAAAGAATTTACAGTATAAAAGATCAACGGGATCGTAAAAGATTCATGTCATAGCTAATTTTCGAAACAATACACAGATAGCCAACTCGTTAAAGCAATAACAAAAAGCTTGAGTCATATGCTTGTCACATAATGTTCAAACCTTTATGGTAGCAATAATTAATTAAGTACTGATGACAGTTCCTAGAAGTGGATTAATAGATTAGGTCATAAATCAAGTACTAGCGACATTACAACGATCTTGTGCGGAGTTGTGGACACAATCCCAGACCCTTTGGCGACCTTAATTGAAAATGCAAAGTGACATTTTAATTTTTCTATTTTTGGGTAGAAAATGAAGTTTTTTTTTTTTAGAAAAAGAAGAGGAAGTTGTCTGTGAATAACTTGATATACAGCTTTATCAACAAAATATCTATTATGAACCAACATCAATCCTGGTCAATCTACACCCATCTAACATATTTGTCACAGCCGCTCATAGATGATAATCAAAAAATCAATTTTTTTTTAAAAAAAAAAGAGGCACTCAGTGTAATAGACTAGCCTAGGAGGGCAGGGGTACTTTTGGTAATACACACTAGTTAATAGGTTAGCTTGGGGAGTAAGGCAAATACAGTATAAATAGAGGAGATTAGGGATAGAAGAAATCATGAAGAATATATTTGAGAGTTTATGTTAGTGTTAGCTTTGGGAGAGTGACCAAGTCACTCGAAAACTTGGCAACTATCTTTATATTTTCTGTAATTTTTCCATTTCTATCAATCAAGTTCATCTCCATTGTCTCTTATTCTACTGTCCAAGATTTCAGTTCATCACACTCAGTAGTCAGTACAAAGAAAAGCCTAGACTGTTACATCAAATCTCACTTGTTCAACAGAGTGAACATCTTAGTATTTGGTAAGGTCCTTTATAAGATGACATCACAGTTATCACAAAGAAGAAAGATAGAGAGTTATTTTTGGCTGACAACAGAGGTTTGGGGAAAGTTGCTCACCTAATCTCCCCTAAGTATATAGAACTCCATGGGAATTGTACAAGACTATGTGCAATTACATGACCACTTACTATTTGATTGGAGATGCTGCAAGATACACAGCAAATATTCATCTTCATGTCACTTCTCCAAGATGTAGGAAGCAGAGTTTAACCAAGAATGACTGGTGATCACAGACAGGATGTTCATATACCATCTTACCCAACGGAAAATGGCATAGTGCTGCACTGAAAACTAATTCGTCTTGTCAGGGATTTCCTTTAGCTTCCATTTTTTGGCTCTTATTATGGTATCCAATCCAATCTGCCTTCCCTCTTCATCCAGCTATCATAGACCCTTTAGATATTTATTAGGGTAGTATACAGTCTATACATGCATGTTTTAAGATATTTTCCCAGCAACCTCATGATGTAATGGCCTGCTACTCTTTGTCCTACTGAAAGATATAATAGGTGACATACTCTACCACTGGACGAAGGTGAAAAATGAGAATGCTACGTCAGCAACATCCTCTACTCGACATTAGCTACAGTCTCTGAAGGAAATAACTTATAAATGACTTCCAATGGTAGAATATTACCCTGAATTGTGTTTGCTGAAAGAAAAAAAGCAATGACCTCAATTCATGTCTCGACAATCTTCTATGTGAGGGCCACAAACTAAATACCATGAGAGAGAGAGAGAGACAGAGAGAGAGACAGAGAGAGAGAGAGAGAGAGAGAGAGAGAGAGAGAAGAGAGAGATACTACAAAACATACTAAAGTACACAAGATAGAGAAGTTCTCTGAGCTAAGGTAATCATAGAGTGGAAGAGAAAGACAAATAGCATGCCTTATGACAATTAAAGATCCTAAATGACACATTTTCGAGAGCATTTAATGCTTGAAGCATCACACAGGCACAGCTAGTACTTCATTCTTAATTGTGGCCTTGGCAGCTTTACAACTCAAACCTTGCTCGGCGTGGCAGCTAGACGACTACCAGAAGGTAGAAAAGATGATCTAGCATAGAGGCCCTTGGTTAATTTTCAGCCATAAAACAGAATATGGTTTCAAAAGTCAGACAAGAATCCATTGCAAAGCACAAGAATTACACCGGCATGGTAATCGAGACAAATGCAGAAATGCATATTCAGCCATGAACAGATTGTTCTTTAGGGGATATTTAACTGGAATCTTATAGGCATAAGCAGCACAATAAATCCACCAAACATCTGGTGTTTGGTTGTCTTGCTTAGGCTCTCCAGCATGAGGAATAAAACAAGCAACCAGAAAATACCCTCCCAAGGGTTTATCCATTTTACAAATGACCAAAAAGACCGTGCAGAAAAAATTTAAGAATAAATAAAACAAAAGGAAATAGAGCCAACTTACCAACACCTAGATCGGGATGAAGATATTTCATGAACTGGCGAGCATCATCACGCCTCTGAAACCAGATTACATCAAAAGAATCAAATCTTAAGATGACTTCAATGACCCGCATACAAGTTATATACGATTAGTCGAGGAAAAAGAAGAGGAAAGTTGGGAGGGTGGGAGTTAGGGAGGAAAGGAGGGATCGAGCGCCCTTAAAATCATTCCATGCAAGGGACCTAAGCAATTGGTATTATTGCATTTCCTCCCTCTATATACAGTTATCTAATAGAGTAAATGGAGTCCCTTGCTTCATTTCCATATGTCACCCTCCTAACCACCCTATAAAAGAATTAGATTATCATCATAATTCATACTGAAAGAAAACTACTCATGTCATGGATAACGACTTCATATATAATTAGCCAGAACCAAACGATCAAGACAATAATATAAGGATAGGCCAAAATAAAGAATGAACCAATACATTTACTATAATAAATTATAATAATCGGAAAAGAACAGCATTAAAATGCAAAATCAAAGCTATTTAAACCACAAGCTTCAACCTAAATCATTAAAAAGAGATAAAACCAAAACAGCATGTCGTATGAGATACGGAAATATTCGACCAAACAGAGGAGCTATGAGATGGTCATACATATTTGACTAGAATTCACCTGAAAAAGCAAAAATGTCAAGGCAACAAGGTAGATAACAGCAATTCCATGAACTAGGCGCCAAATTGCAGGATGTGGTCGTATAAGGACCCTGCATAAGGTCAAAATCTGGTCAGCCTGTGCATACACACACAAACACGCACGCGCACACACACGCGCACAGAAAACGAGACTATTCAAAATGGAGATAACTGAAGCAATTCAAAATACGAGAAGTTCCTTGACTAAAAGAAGACAAGTACATAGATAAAGATATTAATGATAGTAGTAATAAAACGTCAGGTCAATACTTTAGTAACCACACAAGCAAGCTATGTTTTGTAGACTACCAGAGTTATGATCTGATCTCACGGAAATAATACCATTTTTAGAAGCTTTACCCATGATTAAATTTCTGATTCTGCCATCTTACTTTACCACAGAGCAAAAACATCAGCGTACTGCTCTCAGAAATTATACAATGAGAAACCCCACTTGCATGTAACTTTTTATTTCTAGGTTCTAATTGAAGTGCTATAGCCATGCCATGGCAAAGATCAGACTTCAATTATCAGCATACAAAAATATGCTAAAGCAACACAGGCAACAAGTCACTATACAACAGAAAAACAAATTGAAGATTTATATTGTCTGCCACAGGAACTCAGCAGCAGCAAAGGGTGAAAAGAGATGGAAGATGCAACCAGGCAACCACAATAGGAAAAGGAGGCAAAAGAAAAAAAAATGATAAGTGATAGAAGCTTCTCTCGTTGTTCAGCATTCAAAGAATTAATGAACCTTTAGCAACTAAAACAACCAATAACTGATTACAAAATCCAGAAAGTATAATATTCACTGCTTTATACGCAATCATCAACAACAAAACCATGATATTGTACATAAAAATTAAAAACTGATCTTTTTGGTGCAAGATAAACATGGTCCAATGTGAAATACTCTCTACTAACCAACAAATACACAAGACAAACATGAATGCTTTATCCCAATAGATGGTAACTTTTGATTAATCAATGTGCAATCATATTGGGACAATCTAAGAGACTCGAGCTCCAAACTACCATCTGGAATTAAATTTCAGTTTTATCATAGGAATTATCTCCTTAAGGATTATATAGCATGATCAATTTTTTTTTGGGGGAGGGGGGGAAGAGGAGCGAGCTCCCGAAGATATGGACTCAAGAAGGAGCAGCTTCATAAACAATTTCACAGGATAGCAATGAAACTCAGTAGCAGACGCTACCACATAAGCTTAATACTACTACTTTATAGGGGAAAAAGTATAAAAAGGAAAGACACTCTTAAAAAAGATTTAATTTCACATGCAATAGTTTTTCTCAGTTTCAAGCTGCATGTGTAACAAACAAAGTTCCAGCTTCATAAACCTGTACAAATTATTACATATAAAGAAAAGCAAAGTGATGAAAACTCACGTTGAAGGTGCTTGTAACAAGCAGTAAGTGAGAAACACTGCAATCATTGCCCATACACCCCTGTGCAAGGAGATCAATAAGGCACTCGGTTATATGTGCAGTTCAAAGGAGAATTGAGGAATGTAAATATAGCTGCATGCATCAATAGCAAAGTACCTTTTGACTGAAGTAACAACATCGTCGGATCTGCTTCTCTCAGGATCAAGAGCTCCACTAGCCCAGCTGTTAAATTTATGCAAGAAAAAACAATGATACCAATTATAAGCATACATTAAAGATTGGGGGGTTGAACAACGTTATAGCACTATCTGTAAAGAAAAACAGAACCAGAAAAGAAAAGGTAATGCCTCTACAGCCTGCAAAGAATGTTAATTTCTTGAAGCTCTTTGGAGTGTGAGCAATATCGAACCACGATTGCACACAGATCTCCCTCCTTTGTAAAATCAAACACAGATAAGAAGATACGACTCACCATTTGCTTGATTACAAATTGACCACATTTAAGCATGGTTCGAAAAAAAGGCCGAATCAATTCGCTTTGCCAGTATTGGAACGGCTTTCAACGTTGACAAACCAAATTTGATCGTTTCAGACCGGTGGATTTAAATAAGCCAAAATCTCGGTAGAACCAACCGTAACAACTAATAAGGCAAGTTAGCTCGCATCTCCCGTGTCACCGTATTAAGATGCTACTTTTTTTTTTTTTTTTTAAAGATTCGCACTACCAATTGCTCCCTACACATCACTCCTTTAATGGCATAAATCAACATAAAAAGAAATAGATAGAGAGAAGAAGAAGAGGCAAGCAAAAAACATTCACGAGATCTATGTTGGTTTTACGGAAAATAAAAAACAAATGCTTCTCAAGTTAATATTATAATATATAGTGTAATCATCAGTATGACAAACTAGGAGATAAAAAAGATTTTATTTAATATTACAACTTTAAAATTTATTATTATACTATCATAATAAACACCTAAAAACTAAAAAGAACAGTACTACCAAATCCGTGGGCCAACGTAACCGTTCCGTTCCCACGAAACATCATTCGCTCCGCAACCGTGACCGTGACCGAAACCGTATTTTCGAACCATGCATTTAGGTACTGCTATTTAAAACATAGAGTAGTCACAGAAGAAAGAAAATGACACTCACATAAGGAAACAAGCACCAATAAATAACAAAGTAATTGTGCGAGGCTTGTAAGCCCAAGCAGTCCAGGGATCAAGTTCATCATCAGCACATGAATAGCTTGCATCACCATTTGCACGGTTGATTTCCTCTCTGCTGATGGTCTTACAACTATCAGGCTTCATAACAGTAATGCTTCAGATTTGCAATATTCGCTGCAAAAAGAGAGGAGGTAAGATTTAGATAAGTTGTGGACAATCAGGAGATACAGAAAGGAGAAAGCAATGTAGACAAGAGAGCCAAACACATATACAGCAGGAGAAATCCTACTAAACCTATTTGTCATCAACGATAAAAGGGGGCAAAAGGTCTAAAGAGCAGAATGCGACATGCTCATAATACCACAAATTAATTTGCAACATCGCTAATTAATGGAATTAGTCCATTAGGCAATAAAAGTGTCATTTTTCAAAAAAAGAAAAGTTCTACATGCACTAGGCTACCACTTAATGAAAATGTTCCTAATCCCTTTCTCCATCTCTCTACATTTGACCCAGGGATGTCCCTATCCATCTCCTCCTCTCCAACAATTATTGCGGCCAGGTGCAACCACCACCTTTGCTGGCCTTATGACGCTGTCATTGTGTTCCTACTCCATCATGAGGCCATCCTTTTCGTCAAATTAGTGGCGACTCTCGATCCCCAAGGGCTCCAATTTTAACACCTTGTGCACCAAAATATGCTGTATATTTTCCATTGGTCGTCAATGGAAAAAGAGCAATTAGGAGTTTATTGTTTCAGCAAAATTTTACCAATTGACCTATTCCTTGGCTCATTGATATTATGGAGTGAGAGATTGATACTCCTTCCGTTCTTAAATCATAAGTTACATAACCAGGGAGACACATAGTATTACTGGCAGCATATCTATAGAAAGAAGATTTGAATGCAACCCCCCAACGTAAAGCATCCTAGCATTTTCCGCGTCAGCTGCTTACCAGGGGCAGGACTCAACCTGCGCGGCGCGCGCGGCCGCGCAGGGCCCCACAAAAATAGGGGCCCCAGAATTATTCTATATGTATTCCTTGTTACAATAAGGAAACAGAAGAAGTGTGTTGGATTAGTGGTGAGTAACTAGTTAATGAAAGGGCCAAGGTCATTGAAGTCAAGGGTTCGAGGATTTTAGTAAACAATAAGGTGAGTTTTGATTTTTTGTTATTGAAAGGGTTATAATTCACAATTCACAAATCACAAATTCCACATCTATCTCACGTTTCTCTCACCTTCATCCTTTCATATTCACTCAACAATTCCCACACAACCATTAATACTTCACCTTCAAATTTCCATACAAACTTCTCCAATTTCCATATCTTCATTAATTAGTTCGTTAATTTTCAATTTTCGAACAACTACAACTTTTTTTTTGCAAAAAATAAATTCTTTGAAATTGAATATCCCCCTCCTAAGAGAAGTTGAAGAGATGGCTATTATTGCTTTCCAATCTAACGGTTTAATTATGTAATTTGACACTCTCTACCATGAGTGAATTATTTTGGGTTGATAAAATAATTTTTTTGTCAAAAAAAAAAAGAGGATTTAAGGGCCCCTTTTCAAGAATTCGCACAGGGCCTCTAATGTGCTAGCCCCGGCCCTGCTGCTTACGAGCTTGCACATTACATCAATTGCGAATTTGCAGTAACAGCTGCTCGAGATGTAATAGAGCAGAGAGATTACTAGAGAAATTACCTTGCAATGTTTGCTTAAAGGCATCAGCTTCATGTTCACAATTTATCATCTTAGTAATACATACCATCACATGTCACTCTGTCCAAAGTAGCAAACTTTTGTCCGGATAACGTAGCAAATGAGCTTTCACTCAAGTAGTCTAGTGTATTAGCAACTTCTAATTACACTACAAACGCATTTCCAAGAATCATTTCCCCCACTAATCGACGTTTTCTCACCCTCAGTCGTAAACTTCTATAAAGAATGACAGATCTTCCTCGCTAAGCATAACACAGCTACTCTCAAGTATCCACATTACACAAGTCTGAATCACTAATAAACCACTGCTTCGACTCATACCACCCCCGGACAATTTCAAAATCACCTCAATCAATTCCTGACCGATATCGACAGAACAATCACATTCCACTTGAGCTCTCTACATTCAAACTAATCTTGATTGTAGTAACAATAAACAGGAATATACAATTCAATTCAGAAATTTGAAAGGATCACTTCACTTTCAACCTTAATAATAATTGGTGAACATAGAAACAATAACACATGCAAGATCAAATATCAGCTTCAGTAGGCAAAATCTGAAAATTTTTTGAGCTTGTGAATGAAATATATAAAAAAATAAAAATTAAATAAATAAATTCCGAATTCTTACTCAAATATGCGTAAGCTACAAAATTTAAATCATAAAACTAAATTCAAAATTAATCATAAACAAACCTTCAGTGATATGAAAGATCCAAGTTTGAAGTCTCGTCGAAAATTGCAATCCTTTTATCTCAATCTTCTTATCTGCTCGTCAAATTTGGAAAAGGAAATTTGATGCTGGAAATTCGAAATTGCGTATAAGAATTCGACATAAAAATGGAGAACTGGAATTGATGAATTTAGAGAGAGAGAGAGTTGCAAAATTGTAATCGAAGTGTAATCGAGGTTAGGGTTAGGTTTAGAGACTACTTTTCTCTGATTATTTTAATAATTCTGTACGAATCTTTTCGGTGATTCTTTATTCGTTTTTTCTTTTATTAAGATTAGAGGGAAAAAAGTTTAAACAACGGTATGTTTATCGAAGTACTACTGGTTGTTTGATGACTTAATTTTTTTTTTTTTTAGGGGAGTTTGATGACTTAATTATTTAACAAAATAATGTAAAGAAGAAAGCTCAACATTTTTGTGAGAGCTGAGATGGAGCCATGGACTAATTATTACCAAACATACTTTTTGTAAAAAGAAACTATCTTATCTTATACCTATATAAATTTCGTGGCAAATTACTTTTATATGACTTTTTTTTAATTGAAGTGATCACTTGGACAACTTCGTATGGGAAAAATACTATCTTATATTAATATTTATACAAAATTTCATGGCTAATTACTTTTATATGACTTTTTTTGTTGTATGAAGTGATCACTTGAACAACTTTTATATATTGGCCGATTTTTTTTGCCGTTGACCATGTGATAAACACGTGACTTTTTTCTTCAAATTCTATTTTTTCTTTAACCAAACAAGTACCTTCAATAGGTTATTAGGAATTCCACTAGATTTCTTTATTGATAGGATCCCAACTAAAATCAGTTATGTTCACTACTTTTTTTATTTTGCACTATTTACATAAAAAAAATCATAATTAAAGTTTTTGGATAGATATATTAATTGAAGGTTAACTATATTCTAAATTATTGAATTGTTTAGATTTTATCAATGTTTTTTAAATATATATAAAAATCTCAGTATAAACCATTATCTATTTTATTTACTAATATGTGGTTATAGGACTAAAAGTTTATAAATCTCACTTAAAAATAGTATTATTCAAGAGAATCGTGTTCACTTTCTTAGTTTTGGTGAACTTCACTACTTTTACGGACCTAAACTTAGTTTTATTATTTCCTATAATTTTCTGTTATATATGTTCAACTTCTTTTACAGACCTGAACTTAATTTGTAGATTCATCCCCTCTCTCCATTTCACTATTTCTCCTCTAGTTGGGCTTGCTTACCAGTTTTCAGTCACCAATGTGGAAAAGTTGCCCATTATAAGGGATGCTATAAAAGTTGAGCACCTTGCCTAAAGAATATCCAGTACGTAGAATTGTGGCATGTGCTAGTATGGATCAACTATTAAATTATATTATTATTGAATTGGATAGATACAAAAATTATGGTCGGATACAGAAATATTAGAAAAAAAGCTAGAAAACATTTGGATAAACTTATCAATGTGGGGATTAAAAATAAATTTGGGATGGTAAGGAATAAAATTCGTGAAAAGTGAAGTGTAGGAAAGAGAAATGAGGTGGATAGAGTAGGGAAGGAGAGAGAAAATGTGGAAAAGCTAGCAATGTGAATGGTCCAATGGCACATAGTTTTTGGAGATAAATTATTGCATTGGTTGTTAGTTTATTGAAAATTAGATGTGGCAAGAAATAGTCAATATTAAGCATTCTTTTTGTTGAAAAATTACATTTGATAAGAGAAGATGGAGTAACTTGAACGAGAGAGTTGTTTCCCCTAAACTTTTAAATATTGAGGATGGATGTATACATATAATAGTCAATCATTCCCAAAACTGAAACTGAAAGTCCACACAAATTTGAGACATAAAACAAAACTGATAACATTTTATGTGCGTCAAACAGAGTAGATAAGAGTAAACGAAAAGATGTCAAATGTACTTCTAATTAAAGAGGAAAAAATCACAAGAAAAACCAACTAAACATGTTAATAGAATGGAAATGATCAAGATGTCACATATTCACAACTGGCGAGTCATGAGGCGAGGCCCATGACCTCTGCTTAAAAGCAACAAGCTAAAAAGAAAATGGGTCGAACTCGTGTCGTTTGTGAGATTTGGATTCTAAATGCAAATATGCTACCACAGAGCCACACAAAAAAATATTTTAGTAAAGGTGTGTGTTATTAGTTTGCTCAAGTATCCTAAAAAAGACTTTAATTTTCGAGCGACCCTCCTAGCCTTGAGCCCTAAGTCATTACACTTTTCGCCTAGGTTTGAATGAGAGACTATCCACTTGCGTAGTTCTAGTGTTTAAGCCATCCAATTATCTTATTATCTCTTCTTACAAGTGATAATCTTAATAAATCCTTAATCCTTATGCACGTCTCTAAAGGACTTGGGGGATATTTGTTAGTACTTAGTAGAGTTTGATATCCTTTAGTTCTAGGGAACCAGACGATTCGTTTATAAACTCGTGGATACTAACTCTATGCTCTTGGTGCTTTTCTACGACAGTTGGTAGCCACTATTCCCTTTGTTTTATACTTCTTGTTTCTGCTAAGAAATTAAGGATCGTAATATGTTGTGAGATTTGATGTGGGCCCCAAGAGCGTTCGCCTGAGCTTCGATGTCCGTATGCCCGAATCCCGCAAAACAAGGTTAGGACTACCCCGGGTGTTTAGGGATCGCCCCTCCGACGCTCAAGTCGGATGTGATTGAGGTAGAGAGAGAAGTGAAGTCAGAGAGATCTTCTAGTTTGTTAGGTGAGAATTCAATACCTTGCTCATCACGAGAGACAGTTGGTTTTTATAGTGTTGGAGATTTCCCAGACAGGAAACATTATTCAGATGGGCCTTTTTGGTAGCAATGGGCATGCTACCTTTTCCGGCAATGGTCATTTCATCCTTTTAGGGATTTCCCCAATGCTGGTGATTAGGTCAACCTTTAGAGTGGGGCCCACTGTTGCCCGCTTTTATGCTTTAAGAGACTTTTATGATCTTTGTTGGGCGGCTGATCAATTGAGCCCAAACACTTCTATTACACTTTAATTGCCAGATTAGAGTTTTATTTGACTTATTATTCTATAGTTGTATAATTGGCACTGAAGTATTTTCTTTATTGTCCTTAGTAGATTGTGGGGGTGTCAAGTTTTTACAGAATGAACTAGTATTTTGGTGCGAGCGATGCTCCGAGTCAGTTACAATTATCACATATATTATTATTCATCAATCTCATACTTGATTTTATTAGTTTTTCGTAATATTTTGTCTAGTGCGAAATTGGAAAATAGACGTTAGGGCATGATAAATTGTTTGAAAAAAAAACTTATAAGGAATTGGCCGATAAAAATAACAATTTCAATGGAATTAGGGTAAGAGAATGTTACTACTTAAGAAAAATGTTTGAGATCAAAAAGGTTGTCTATGTCTTTATAATTACATATAATTATAAGACTTTATTATGTTTTACTTTGAAACATTAAGCATTAAAATTATAGTGGATTAGTGGTTAAACTCTCACATTTTATTTGAAAGGTCATGTATTCGAATCCTAGTAACTACGTATTGCTAATATTTTAAAATGAGATTATAAACATGTGTATTACAAGCTTAAGAGAGTGCCACGTGGCACCGTTCCTTTTAATATATTTGTATAGATGTCAGAGTGAGTCTCTTTATTATCGGTTGGGCCTCTCATGAAGAGAGATAAATAATAAAAAGTTGGTGGGACATGATCATTTTTGAAATTAGATCAATTAATATGGGACATAAGAACATAAAAAGTTGTATCAATAAATATGAGACGGAAATATATATTACCGACAAACTACAAAATAAATATATGTGGCCTTCTTTGGATTATTGCATTTGCTTATTGAAATTAAATATGTGCACTGTCACTCACATACTACCATAATCATTTGGTTCGTTTGAACTAATTCATGAGAATACATCTATTAGACTATTACTCCACTAGCTCTATTTAAATCTTTGTCCCAAATGTGAAGCATTTGACTAATATTTTGGAGGTATTTGCATATGCATGGTAAAATCATACAGGTATAAGACTTTCTATTCAACATCCAACGTACTTTATTAAACTCCAACATTCTTATTAAACAAACTACTGTACTACATAATTTTGATTTGGAGTAATCTTAACAGACAATTTCTTACAAAACTGTATAGCAATTGGCTGATGAGAATCTGATCAATAGTCCATATGCACATGTAGCGAAATTTCTTTGGGTCCATATTGTCAACTACCTAGCACGACTGCACGAGAGTACAATGTCCTCTTTACTGCTTTACAATGTGCTGTGTTTCTTCCGTCCTCAAAAAGCCACGAATCACGATCATAGCCTCTTAACCTTCCAAACCCAACTTTTATCCACACTTTTTTCTTATTCAACTTACGACTTATTCAAACCTTTCACTTTCACATAGTTGTACAAAACAAAAATCATTTTCTCCAAGTATTCTTCCCTCTATTTCTTTTTAAAATTTCATTTATATTTTGTAGTATTTAACATACCAATAATCTGCATAAGAGATCTCAAACCCATGACCTCTTACTTTGTTAAATCACGATCTTACCACTAAGGCCCTGTTCTGTTCAACTTATTTTAACTTATTTAAGATTTTATAAGATAAGATAAGATCAGATAAGATAAGATCAGATAAGATCAGATAAGATAAGATAAGATCAGATCAGATAAGATGTTCGGTTCAACTTATCTTCACTCATTTCAGAAAAAAATAAGATAAGATAAGACAAGATTTTATAAGATCTTATAAGATAAGATAAGATACGATAAAACAAAATAAGTTAGAGCAAGCATCTCTATATAACTTAAAGATAAAATACGATAAAACAAAATATAAAATGTTGGATACAGTGGTTTTAACATACCCTAAACTATAACTTTGGCTGTTTAAAATCACCACCAACAAAACAAAAGCCCTTAAATTTTGGTAGATAATGTTGTTGGTTTTTTATTTTGCGACCTCCGCCACCGCCGGAAGCCTCAAATGTGTTTTTTTTTATGTCACCCCGCCCCCCAGTTTGCCCCCCCTAGGTTGGTGGTGTTTTGTTATTGTTGTTTAGGGTGGGTGGTGTTGGGTCTAGTATAAGTGTGCTGGGGGCTAATTTTCGCTTATAAAAAATATCAATCTAAAACTATATATACATCCTTTTTATCGGATTATATTACTCAGGGTATCGCTAATTTAACAACTAGTTTTACTAATAAAACTAGATTTGTCAATAAGTTTAATCTTGAAAAACAGAAAATAACATGTTTAAAACAGGACAGAGTGAGTTATATACTTATATATACACCTTAACATGCTTTATCATTTCCATAGCAAAAACTATCCTTCAACTCAAACAAAACATGAGGACAAGAAGTATCAACTCTTATCTACTTCTCTGTTGCATACTATCCTTATTTTCTCCATTCTCACTAGCATTATCTTCAGATTCTACATACAATAACTTCCTCCAATGCCTAAACACTCAAACAACATCATCAACAAATCTCGCCACCATTCTTTACTCCAAGCAAACCACAAACTACAATTCAGTTTTACTAGCTTACATCCGAAACCTCAGATTTACAGACCCAACAACACCAAAACCACAACTCATCATAACTCCTATAAACCCTTCTCAAGTCTCAGCCACCATCATATGCTCTCGAAAACTCGGCCTCCAAGTCCGCATCCGGAGTGGAGGCCATGACTTCGAGGGATTATCCTACGTCTCGGACACCACCTTTCTCATCCTCGACATGAAAAACTTACGACGCATCGATGTCGACCCAATAGCTGAAACCGCCTATGTCGAGGCGGGTTCAACTTTGGGAGAACTCTATTACAGGATACAAGAAAAAAGCAACAAACTCGGGTTTCCTGCAGGAGTATGCCCTACAGTGGGCGTAGGAGGCCATGTCAGTGGTGGCGGATACGGAAATTTAATTAGAAAACACGGGTTAACCATCGATCATATCGTGGATGCCACTGTGGTTGACGTAAAGGGTCGGATATTGAACAGGAAATCCATGGGTGAAGACTTGTTTTGGGCCATAAGAGGTGGTGGTGGAGCAAGTTTTGGTGTGGTAGTTTCTTTCACATTCAAGCTTGTACGTGTACCTGAAATAGTAACCGTTTTTAATATAAAGCGTTACTTAACTGAAAATGCTACGGATTTGGTTTATAAGTGGCAGTTTCTAATGAAAGATATTGATCAAAATTTATTTATAAGATTATTACTGCAGCCTGTAACTGATCCTCAAAATAGAGGTAAAAAAACAGGTAGAGCTACATTTATATGTCTCTTCTTAGGTGATTCAAAAACTTTAGTGTCTCTACTCCAAAAATCATTTCCTGAATTGGGTGTCAAGGAGGAGGATTGTTTTGAGATGAATTGGGGGAAATCAGTGTTATATTGGGCGAATTTCGACAATAAAACATCGGTTGATGTTTTATTGAGTAGGAGTTATGAAGCTGATTATTTGAAGAGGAAATCTGATTATGTAAAAGAGCCAATGTCAAAAGCAGGGTTGGAGCTTTTGTGGAAAAAATTGGTTGAATTGGATAGAACAGGTTTAGTTTTTAACCCATATGGTGGAAGAATGAATGAAATTGGATCAAGTGAAACACCATTTCCTCATAGAAGAGGGAATTTGTTTAAAATTCAGTACTCAATTGGTTGGAAAGTTGCAGGGAAAGTGGAGGAAGATAAGAATATTGGGTTATTAAGGGAGCTTTACAAGTTTATGACACCTTATGTGTCTAAAAATCCAAGGGGTGCTTACTTTAATTATAGGGATACTGATATTGGGGTTAGTCATAATGGGACTTACAAAGAAGGGGAAGTTTATGGGAGGAAGTATTTTTTGGGGAATTTTGATAGGTTGGTGAAAGTGAAAAGTGTGGTTGATCCTAGTAATTTTTTTAGGAATGAGCAGAGTATTCCAACTCTGAAATCATAGGGAGAACTAATTATAGGAAATGTATTTGATTTCTTATGTATTGATATTGTTATAAGTAGTAGTATAAAGTTGTACAAGATTATAATATGTTTCAAATAAAGGAACCTTTTTATCATTACGAGAATACATAATAGGGTAATGATTTGTCAAATTTACTTAGGAAAATTTACCAAAAAAAACCTTTTAAAAGTTCAATTTTGCGCAAAAAAACCTTTTAAAGCATTCTTTGCAAAAACAAACCACAAACATAATTTTTTTGCAGAATGAAACTTATTCCCATTTTCCGGTGTGGTTTTTGAGATGACTAGGGGTGGTCTTTGCAAGAATTGGAAACAGAGGGTTAAAGGAAGATAGAAGAAGCCACCCTTACGCATCTCAAAACCACATCTGAAATTGAGAATAGGTTTCATTTTGCAAAGAAAATTAAGTTTGTGGATTGTTTTGCGAAAAAACTTTTAAAAAGTTTTTTTTCGCAAAATTAAACTTTTAAAAGGTTTTTTTGAAGAAATTTTCCATTTACTTATCATTGCATAATCAGAATTGTTTAGAGGGATCTCTCAAATTTTTTTTTTTTTAAAAAAAAAGTTGTTTGGAGGGTAATGATTTAGTAACTCATTGTTATTGGAAAAAAAAAGGCTTCAATGATGCTTCTATTAGCCTCATACGTACGCGATACATGCGACGACATATTAACATCAATACTGACATTAAAAAGCGCTAGAGGCACTAATATTATTTTATTGTAGTTTAATTTGATCATTCGCAACTTTTTTTTCAATGTGATAAACGAACATGTATCAGAATGTACTATAGGTTGATATTATTGGATGATATATGCTAATCTATCTATATATACTAATAAACCATGCTTTATAAATCCTACGTGTCACCTTGAAAATTGCTCTCACGAATTCTCCCTCAAATTCGAGCCTCTCACCCTCATTAATCCTACATGGCAGTTATATCAATTAAAACATTGTCCAACTAGGATAAATCGCCACGTGTCATGCATTTCACTAATGCATTGGCCGAAAATTTTAATGACTCCTCTAATCATGCGAAATTCAATCAATTACAATCTTCAATCATGTGCAAGTTGATCACCTAAATCAAAATCATTCTTAAATTGGAAGACGTGATTTTAGGGATTAATTCAATCAATCTTTAATATGGAAATTCGTGATTTTATGATTTTTTTTTTTCAAAAAATCGACTTTTATTTTACACTATAAATACCCTACTCATATTTGAATTGCACTACAACATCAAAATTCATAAACCTGAAACACCTTCCCCTATATCCGGCCACCTTAAATTTTGTTCATATGGAGAATGAATATGGTTCATTTGACACACCATCTTCACCTAGAAGTTTAAAGATTTGGCATCATAAAGTGGAACACTCAATTTTTTTTTATCACGAAGGTATAGTACTAACAATGTTCCGTTCGAGTCATCTTAAATTCTACAAATGTGACAATGGATGAAGACTTGAATTCCGTTCGAGGGAGATGTTATACCACCTACAAAAATAGTTTTGTTGCGTTATTTAGCTAACAATTGGTGTTAGTTTTTAAAATATTATTTAACTTTAATTACGCAATATGGGTGATTTTAGTGTCATTGAAATAAAAATACTACATTATTCATATTAATTTCAAAGGCCAATTTGTTATTATCTTTCTCATTTTTTTTTTGTTATATTCATTTCTTCAATTATTGTTTACATAAAAAGTCAACTATGAAATTTATAATGTCACCTACAAATTTTCGGCCAACAAGGTAAACAACATAACTTCCTTTTTTTAAAGTGTTCTAATATTGCATTTATAAGAAAAGCTAACAAGTTTGACTAAATAAATGAAAGTTTTTCCCTACCAAGTAATTGCATCTATACCAGGCCCCGCCCATTACCGGTTCAACCGGATCTACAGAACAGGACCTCAAATTATCGGGGGCCCAAATGTCGGTAAGTTCCAACTAGTAGCGGGAATGAAAAAAAAAACAGATAAAGAAAATTTTTCGCAGCAAGGTGAACAACTCTTCCTCTTCCCCTAATTACTCCTATTTAATTACTCTGTTCCTCTAATTACTCCATTTCAGTTCCCATGCATCTTCTTTTTTTGGAAACAAATCTTCACACATATTTCAATTTCCATAAGCATTAATCACACAGAAAGCTTCCTACTTTTCTTTTTTTAAACAAAAACACAAATAACATACATATTATCAATTCATCATTCAAGATTTCTAAGTCTTGGTTGTTGTTGCTTCCGGTTGCTGGAATTTCACAATGGGAAATCGGAGAAAGGAGCAGGGTTGGACTAGGCGAAGACGAAATGATAAGGTAATTTACCTTTTTTTCTTTTAATCTATTTGTGTTGAGGCTCGAATAGTGAGATTGTTGAAGTTTTTTTTAAAAAAATGGCTAAGATTATAAACTGATATTATAAATGATTCTTTAAAAAAAGTTAGATAAAGGAGATAAACATCTTTTCACTTTTTTTTTGAGGGGATAAACATATTTCACTTATTAATTGCAAGTTATCTATCTTTTTTTTTGGCTGAGATTATAAATTATTAATAATTGGTGAGATTTTTTTTATTAGAGTATAGATAAATTGCTAGGTTCCTTTTTGTCCTTTATGCACTTCCAATTACATAATATGTTGTTAATTGTTTAATAAAAAAATATTGAAGTCTTACATTAATTTATTTTTAACTATGCTTAATTTGTTATAATAGTCCTCATATAAGTATTTTATTATCATTAAAGTGGGACCATTTTTTTCTTAGATTAAGGGGCCCATATTTAAGATTAGAACAGGGCCTCCCAAATGTTTAAGACGGCCCTGATCTATACCAATGTAATAAAATCGGTCAATAGCTTCTCCCTACCAATTAGTAGCTCTTATTTATAACTCATAAGAACTTTTTCCTTATTGGATGAACCGATCAAATAATAGCCACTGTAAAAGACAAGTACTTACCAATGTTTTCCTAATTAGCTATATTCCAAGAATCTCTTTTTGTTCAAAGATATTATTGGCTTTTGACCATGCAGGATGAATTCAATCATACAGAACCGAAATATAGGAAGGTGCAAATTTTGAAATTTATTTCCAGTACTCACTTGATAGTTGATAAGTGCAATGTCTATTATTAGATGATCATTACATAATGAAAAACTACTTATTACATGTGCAAGTCAAAAACATATGCAATCGCTATAGGGTATAATCTATCTATATTTCTATAGAATCACAACAAAAAAATGATATTGTATAAAGTTTATCATGGTTTTGCACATGGATAAGAGATGCCTACTATTTTTATATTTTATTCTTCCATTATTATGTTAAAATAATTTGACAAACGAATTTAAATCAAATAAATTAGTAATAAACTTAAATAAACATTTGAAATAAAATTGAGGGTGAAAATTACATAAATTAAGGACGTACAATATCAATTAGAATTGTAATGATACTTTTTATAATATTACAAATATAAATACATGGCTAATTTTCGAACATTAAAGTTGAAAATTTCAGAAATATATACAATTTTGGAAAAATAATGGTGAAAAGATCACGGAAAATAATTTGCTCAATGAAAATCATCTTTTTTTTGTGAGATTAATTTGAATTAATGTATATCAATAATTATGGCAATTAAAATATGGATATGATTAATGTGGATGCTTAAATCATGTGCAAGTTGATAACTTAAATCTCAATCATTCCTAAATTGTAAAACTTGATTTTAGGGATTGATTCATTCAATCTTGATCAACTTACTCTAAATCATTCCCAATTTTGAAAACGTGATTTTAGGAAATAATCAATTACAATTGATTATGGACGATTTTCTTAAGAAAAAACCGGATACAAAATTTTTTAACACTGTTTTTCACCCTCTATCACTATAAATAATATTGTAACCATACTTGCATTTCATTACCACATGACCAAACTCCACAAACCCTAAAATTCTTGCCCTAAAACCGAATTATAATATTATCTTTCAACACAATCGAATTTCGAGAACTTTGTGGAAATTTCGTTTTCATGTCCGAATTGCATTTCATACTTGCTTTTGTGTTGTGAGGAATCACAGTTTACGGTTACAAATGTACATTGGTGCATGTTATTTGAGCTGTAGTCATTTATCTTAATTTATGGAGCTTGGGCTCAGTCAGCACTCAACACTTCTATTGTTCTATCCTGACTTTTTAGTACTTTGTTAGATGAGGAATATTGATAACACCTCACTTATTTGTGCTTGAAATATATAATGGAATCTATATCATGCTATATCATTGAACTCTTTCTTTTTGGTTTTCTTGAAAGAAGTCCCAAAGGACACTAAGGTCCTGTTCTTAAGAACATGTACTGAATCCTCTTAGTTTCTCACTCCTCATTCTTATTCTATCTCCCTTAATTCAATCGCTCTTTGCATTTGCTATGCTATGCACCAATCTATTAATTGGTACTTATTTCTAAACAAGAAATTTTGAACTTGAGTAGGATGGTTCACGAAAACCATATGGTGGAGTGATGATATTTGTCATTATTGATTGCTAGAGTTATCATAGAGATAATGACTTGGTCTCAAAATAATAGTTTAAGGTTAAGACATCTCAAAAACCACACCGAAAATAACTTTATTGGTCAGATGAAGCGTCAAAGACCAATTACTCTTTGCCTAAAAGAGGAGCAACTTCTTGCTTGATATTCATTTTTTGAACTAATTGTACGTTTTAGATTATGAATAATTAGTTTGTGTCACTGATAATGAATAATCTATAGTAATAATCTATAGTTGAAAAAATATTCATTTCGTCAGTGTTAGACCAATTATTCATTTCATTCACTGTTAAATTATTTATTATTATTTGAAAATATTATGAACATTCATACCAACTAAATAAGAATACTCCTGATATGATATTTCTTATATACTAATGAGAATTTGTATTATCAATTTTTTTTACTATGTAGATGGAAGTTTGAAATTATTTTTCTATTGTACGAAATATTTCAATATAAAAAATCTACAAAGTCTACAATATCATTCTAGAAAAAGTTGGTAAATATAAATTTGATTTACTTAAAATAACATAATGAATTTCAAAACAACCATTAATTATTTATAATATTCACAATAGTTCGTGTACAAACAATCTTATCTGACAAAGAACTTCCCGTGCATTATACACGAGTTCAAATAATAGTATATCTTAAAAATATATGATAACAGGAAGAAAATATTTGTTACATTGTTTTATGTCAACCACCAACTCTTACATTAACTCTATATTTTTTCAAAAAAAAATAATATATTAAATCTGTAACCATATCTTTAATGTCAACAACCAACTTAATTTTAACTTTTTCCAGTTGGTAGCCATACAAAATTTATTACACAAAGTAACCTTCTAATATTAAACGCCTTGCGTCAAAATATATTTCTTCTAATCTGATAATATTTTTCTGATAGTTTTTGAGCCTCTCAGCACTAGAACCTAGCCTAAGTTCAATACTGTTATTTACCACTGCATAAGACCTAACTGTACTATTGCAATGATTTATTCAAGATAATATCTTTTTTCCCTTTTAGGAGATTCAAGATAGTACCTATTGCAACGTGCTATGAGTTTAGCTCTTTAATCTTTGTTAACACTGTTTGATTTAAGATTTATAAATATACGGTGTTTGTATATGCTTGCATACTCAAGCTCATAAATAGGAATCACTAAGTTCTTGGTGTTTATATAGTAGAATGCTTAACATTTTTTGTTACCCATTCAAAATTAAAATCATGAATATGCATGCCTAGGCAGATCTCTCTCTCTTAGATTGAATTATAGTCATATTTATAAATTTTTACACTATGATTTTAGGAAAAGTATCAAAAAATTCTAATTTTATGAAACAAAAGTTTTTTGTGCAATTTGCACGGGCATAAATTCTAAAATATTTTTATATACTTTTTTTTAATCCTTACCATCCCATCTAAAGGCTTTTAAATTTTAGCATTTTAGTTATAATATAGTAGATGCCTTTGAATGATGAATTAAAAGAAGTTTAAAAAAACTGGACAATACAAAGGATAAACAAAATTATTAGTAAGACGTTGTAGAGCTTATAGTTACTTTAACCTTTTTTAGATGCTTGAGACAAATGTATGGCAAATTAAGAGTAAAGTGGAATAACTAAATATAATGCACGGTTCTATGTCAATGTAAATTAGTGATCCTAATTTTAATTAATTTATGTCCAACAAATATTACCAAGCTTTGTGATTACCTCGATATCCCTTTTTCAAATTTCACAAGCAAAATTTGTCAACGACAACAACTTTGTACTTATATAACCAATTTAAAGGGATGATAAGAAAAAGACAATCATACAACAATGAGTGTAGACTATATATTAGCGCGTGAAAAGATAAAATCTTTTATACTCGAAAGCACAACAGAGACCAAGATCACAAGGTACACGCATTTTATATAGTGATAACCTATACTTTGACCATTCTAGAAAAAACCAAGAGTAGAAAATTATATTTTTATTCTTTTGGATAAGAGAAAGTGAAATAGATATCGATACAAAAACAATGTTAATAGTCCTTTATGAAAATATAAGTATATTTTAGAAAGGATAGTAATTGTATAAAATTGAGTGGTCCTCATTAGGGGTGCTAATGAGCCAGGGTGGCTCGCAAACTGTTCGAGATCGGCTCGGTCAAAGCTCGGTCAAAGCTCGGCTCGAGACGGCTCGACTCGAGTTCGAGATCGGCTCGAGACCTTAGCGAGCCGAGCCTGAGCCTAGTAGAGTTCGGCTCGAAAGCTCGCAAACATGTTCGAAAATTTTTAAAGTACTATTTTTATATATTGATTTTTAAATCAACTTGGATTTCCACTTTAAAAAAACATAAGGCCTAGTTTCAAGCCCACTTTAAAAATACAAACCACATTAAAATTTTCAGCCCAAAAGTTAAAACATACAAACCAAATTGAAAGTGGGAAAAATGACGCTTATACTTCTAGTGTTAAACAGCCTACTTCCTAGTTGTTCAAAGGTTTTCGAAAAAACCCTAAATCTCTACTCCCTACACTTGACGGTGGCGCCGGTCTTTCTAGCGCGAGCATTGTCGAGCAACGGCCACAATCGTCGAGCACGGCGAGCATCGTCGAGCACCCGCGAGTAGCGTGCTTTATCTCGGCGAGCAATCTCCAGCTTCGCACACTTGACGGCTGACGCTGCTCCTTAGTGGCGACCTTGGCGAGCACCGGTGAGCAAACTTGCAGAGGTTTATCTCGGCGGCAAGGATGACAGGTAAGATTCTATTTTTTGTTTCTTTTAGTTTTATTTTTCGATTTTATCTGAATTCTTAAAGTTTCGATTTTTTTCCAATTCGTATTTTTCCAATTCGCATTCTAAGAGTTAAGACTGATTTTTATGAATCTTACTTTCTGTTTTTTTTTTTTTGTTAAATTTTTTATTCTGATTGATTGGTGGCCTTTGATTTATGTTTCTCTACTCTAAATTTCTGTTGTATTGTTTATGCGGGCCAAACTTGTCCACCATTGAACCAAACTCGTCTGCTATTGAACCAAACTCGAGCTTTTTCGAGCCAAACTGTTCGCGAACTTTCTCGAGCCTAGCCGAAGTTTTTTTTTTCGAGCTCGAGCCGAGCCCAGATTTCCGAGCTCGACGAGCTTCGAGCTCGAGCCGAGCTCGGTCCTTCCTATTCTCGAGCCGAGCCGAGCCTGGCCATGTTTGGTCTCGGCTCGGCTCGTTAACACCCCTAGTCCTCATACACTTTAATTGTCTGTAAATGAAATGGTGATCTGAAAAAGAATTGCTAAATAAAGTTCTAGGTTATTTGAATCTGTGTATGAGGAAGAAGAATGAAGATGAAATGAGAAGCGAAGCGCCAAATAATTCATTCTATAACTCATAATCGTTAGAGGTCAGTCGTATTATCTAATTTAGTGCATTCAAGAGTAGCTTTTTTTAGTAGTAGTGACTTAATTAAACATTGTTTAAGGAAACAACTTATGTAGTTAAACATTGTTCAGGTACATAATTTATATAGTTATATAGTTAAAAATGTCATAATCTAAACAGTGGTTTTTTTCCTCATGAAAAGATGGATAAGAAATCACCCATGACTGATAGTTATTTAGAGTGGGAGGTAGCGTGTATACAATATAATGATTCTATTAATCATCTTTAGTGATGTTTTCTTAACTTAACCTCCCAACAATCATTGTGTCACTCCAGACACTTTATTAAATAAACTCGCAGCAGTAGATATAATAGGGAGTATATATGGTTAGTAGACAATATATAACTGCTCAACAGAGTTGATATGTGTTGCTTTAAGAAAACGAATTGAATTAGTGAATATATTTAAAAGAAGTAAATATGGAGCTGCTTAAAAATTTATTTGAATTACAACAAATTATGCTTTCATATATATTATTTATATGTACACTACTTTTTGTTTTCAATCGAATTAGTGAATATATTTAAAGGGAGTAAATATGGAGCTGCTTAAAAAATTATATGAATTACAACAAATTCTGCTTTCATATGTATATATTATTTATATGTACACTACTTTTTTTTCAATTATACATGGATGAAAAAAATAATTAAAGTTTCATGAATATAATTACTTGCTTAGCAAAAAAAATATAATATTACCATCATATGCATGATAATACGAGTATATTACACTTATAAATAATTTTATCATGTAAAAAATTAAATCAGGAATATTTTCTTTTTGAAAAAAGTTGGAATGAGAGTCTGATTCTTGGTTTGCCGTAACAGACATTATGCTCTTAATTTATGAGAACAAGAAGATTGTAATATGTGAAATTTTGTTAGTCAAAATATAACACAAAAAGACAAAAATCTATACATTTTCTTTTTTGTGCTAAACCTATAAGATTTGTATGGTAGTGTAGATGGATAAAATATTGGCATGCATGTTCAATTATTGATTCAAATCAAAACTCAAAAGGTTATTTAGATATGAATGATAGAAATCAGATTAGAAGAGTTACAAATCAAAAGGAGGCACAACGAAAAGGTGATCATAGTAGAACTACTAGATTATCAAAGAACAAATCAATTAGCACACATCAAGGACAAAATTACATACAAGCAGTCATGCACACCATTGATTCAAACTTGCAGCCACCATTTAAGCAAATTTATCACGATGCTTTTTTTTAAAAAAAAATATCTGATGTAAATCGTTATTCATGGAATGTGAATTTACATGAAAATTTTGCAATACAAAAATATACAAAAAAATTAAGTGACGACATAAGAGAGAGAATCAATGTAGCCAAAACAAAGGAAATAAATTGATTAGTTATTGAATATTCATAGATTGTGAATTTACTTGAAAAAAATTCAATAGAAAAATATAGAAAAAAAAATCAAGTGACGACATAAAAGAGAGAATCAATCTAGCTAAACCAAAGGAAATTTTATAGATTAGTTTCCGAATATCAAATATGTCTTACTACTTAAACAAACAATATAATGTTAGTCTATCAAGATTAGTGAAATTTTAAAAACTTTTAAGATGTGTATGTTTCGTGTACGATTGATTCACGTGTGGGAAAGTCCAACTTTTAAGATGTATATGTCACATTCCCATTCCATAAATCAAGTATAAACTTGAAGGGGATGAAAACAACCTTTAGAATATATCCTGTCTTTTTTTTAAAAGAACGATAAGTTACCAAAAACTAAAAGATAATATCTTCAAACTATATTTTTAAAGATAATAAGTTAAACAGTAAAGAACCAAAAAAAATTATATTATCTGTTAGCTTAGGCAAATAAAAATGAGATTAATTATTATAAAATTATATATAATTGGTGGCCAGTTGGTGGCCTGAGGCATTGAGAAGCGATGTTGCATGACGGTAATGAGAGAGAGGGGGGTTCCGGCGTGGAAGTGAGTGTATGGTAGTGGTTTGAATTGTGATTTTATCTAGGCCTTTGAGAAAAGCAGTAAGCGGAGCAAAGATTTAATCAACTTTTTGTTTTAAAAATAAAATTGTAGATCACATGATCCACCATGACAATGGCCCTGTTTGGCAAACAGAGTTTAGAGTTTAGCTGTTAGAGGTTAGAGTTTGCTGTTAGAGTTTTAACTTTTTGTTCAGCAGATTTGACTACTGATTTGACAACTTTTTTTTATAGACATGTTTGGTAACAATTAACTGATTGCTAAAAGGTTATTGCCATTTGTTTGTGTGAAATGACATTTATAGACAATTTAATACATATGGTAGTATTATTATTAGGGGCAAAAAAGTCTTTGAACATATTTTTACCTAATCCTCTAAAGAAAAAGCTCCTATTAGGAGCTTTTTCATTTTGAGAGTTTTTATTCCAAAACTCTCTCTAAAACTCTCTTTTACCAAACACCCCTTTTAGAGTTTTTGACTAGTCAAAACTCTAAAAGTGGTCCAAAACTCTCTTTTTGCTCCAAAACTCTAATTGCCAAACACCCCCATTAACTACATCAACCACATAACACATAGGTCATAATTTAAAAATATTTTCAATACATAGTTATAAAACTTTAAATCACAAGCAAATATTCACAACATGATTTTAGGAGAAACATTTTAAAATCTTAAATTTATAAAACAAAAATTTTCTTACAATTTGCACGAGTCGAAAATCTAAAATATAAATGTTTTTTATCCTTACCATCCCATTTAAAGGCTTTTAGATTTTAGCTTATTAGTTATAGTATAGTATTTGATGGATGAATCAAGAGAAGTTTGAAAAAGCGGGGACAATACAAAAGGAAAAAATATAAATAATAAGACATCGTACAACTTATAATTACTTTAACCTTTTTTAGATGCTTGGGAAAAATGTGTGGCAGATTAAGAGTTACATAGAATAACTAAATATAATGCACGATCCTATGCCAATGTAAATTTATGGGCAACAAATATTACCAAGCTTTGTGATTTTATCTAGGCTTTTGAGAAAAGCAGTAAGCGGAGCAAAGATTTAATCAACTTTTTGTTTTAAAAATAAAATTGTAGATCACATGATCCACCATGATATTAACTACATCAACAAATATTACAAATGTTACTCGCAGCCCACATGGTTTTCTATGACTGGATTATTTGTTGTGTGTAATGAAAATATTGACAATAATGTATTAGTTGGTGATGAGGGGAAAATATAAAAATAGAGGGGGTGGGGAGAGAGAAGAGTGACGGGGGTTTCTTACCGACATACGGGTTGGAGTTTCATAGTAAGAAATCAATTATGTAAAGGTATTAGAGGAGATAGAAAAGAGAAGTGGAGGGGGGTTGAGTAAAGCGAGAAATTATGTTCATTTGCTTTTATTATTTTGCTTTTGTTATTAGATAAAATATAGAGATCAACTTTTCACATTTTACACAATTCATCTAAAATTATATATATTTTTCAACACAACTTGAGCGAATCATAATATTTTATTTCGTAAGATATGAGAGAAGTAGGATGTTTCATGAAATTGACTATTTTAGAAACAAATTAAAATACTCCGCCCTTATATAGAGATAGCCCTGTAATTTTAATCTACTCCAACTAAAATTTTGAGTCTAAATTGAACAATTTGTGAAAGCGGAAGAGCTTAACTTGCCACATGAAAGATGTCATTAGATTTGTTTGGTGAAGTTAATAACACGATAGAGAAAAAAAGGAAATGTACATTATATGCATAATTTTTGTGAGTAAAAATATAGTTAAATTCAATAGAAATAAGTGATCAAAAGTTTTTTTCTTTAATCTTTAAACGTTTTAACATGGGTGAATTTACTCCAATTGAAACTTATAGGAGTAAATTGCACGATTGGTAATTAAAGTGGGAAGGTTTAACTTGCCACATGAAGATGGCCATGAAATATAATCAATCTATGTAATTTGAAAGACTGATTTCTATCTAAATTTGACAAAAATAATATCAACCGATTAGTTGCTAATTATGTACCTGAAAAGGTAATGTTTCCGTGAACCAATATTTCGGTCTACCATATTAAATACAAGTTGGAAAAAAAATTATTCCATAAAGTCATATACATGGCGTTATTAATGTAAATATATCATATGGACTCCTTTCAATATGAGTTATTGTATCCTGAACTCCCTTCTATTGTCTTCCTTCGTTCCATGAAGTTTTTCTACTTTTCATTTAAGGGTGTTCCATAATTTTTTTTATTTCTACTTTATTCCGTATTTTGTACGTTGATAATAATTTAAAATTTACATATGATCCGCAAGTTGTTCACAATATGACACACTCTCTCTTAAATTTATAATTTAATATTTTCATAGACATTCTCTCATCTCCTCCTCAAAAAGTAATCATTCAACCCCAATACCAATATTTTATAGTATTCCTTGGTTTGTGTAGGAATAGTAAATAGGAAAAATATTATGTAACGAAGGGAGTATGTATTAGTACTCCAAAAATCAAGAAAAATATTTTTGACAATTACAGAAAATATTTTATAAAAGCATAAAATATTGTGTATTTAATTTCTTCTCTTTTTTATTTTTCTTGATAAAAAAAAAATTTTAATCAAATGAAAAAGTACTTACTTTTTGGAATATAAAAAGAAAAAGTAATCAGATGAGCGTTAGTGCAACAGATAACTTTAGGTTCTTGCCTAGCACATTTCAGTGAATAATTTTGGCCCATATAAACATGAAGGTATTAGACAAAGCCGTCATCTCAAAAGCTATTAATACAAAAAATAAGGAAAAAAACAATTAGGAAATGAAAAAAGTTGGACAAGAGTTTAATAATTTTATTGTGAAAGTAGATTTGAGAAAAAAAGGTGAAATTGGGCAGAGTATTGAGGTAATAAAGATAAGAAATGAAGGATTAAGAGTGACACAAAGAAGATCGAGAAGACGAGGAAAGGAAAGGCGACAACTTTGAAGTGGATTGAAAACACAGTAAGAATCACTTTAATTTGATTTTGAATCATTTTTTTTGTCATTTTCATGGTTATTTACATTGATTACACAGACTATTTCAGGAGAGAAAATAACATCAAGCCCAACTTGCTGATTTTTAGAAGGTGATGAGAGGTAATTTCATTAGTTTGTTCTAGAAGAAATGATTGAATATAAACTTAATCCGAGGTTATTATGCGTTAATTGGGTTGTAAATTGGATTCCTTTGTTTTATTTACATAGGAAAACATAGGTTTCAAAGCCTGTACCAATGGTTGATAAATCTATATCTTCGGTATTAGAAAAGATCAGGCAAAAGAAGATGGAGATATCGAAAAAGCGGTTTGTTTTCACTGAAAAAGATCAGGCAACTGACGACGGAGTTCCCACAAATTATCATGCAAGTGATGAAGGAGTTAATACTCACGCATAATTGGAGTTGATATTCTCTGATTAATCTCCTTTGAAGCCATATCTTGAAGGATCTTGCAGATATCACTATATTGGTGGTGTTTGGAGGTTTGTGCAGCAAAGGAATTTACTATAGATGAGCTGGGGATTCAAGGAGAAAAAGAGAAAGAATTTTATTCTTTTGTAATTTGTTGAATTTGAGTTTAAAGTTTAATTAGAGGGATTTTTTATACAAAGGAATTTACTAGATGATTTTAAAGATGGATGCTTACGTAAAATAATTGTATATTGCATGGTTCGATATCAATCTAAACCAGTACTCCTTAAATAATTTACGTGCAACAAATATTATCGAGTTTTGTGATTAGTTTCATATCCCTTTTCAAATTTCATAAACAAACTTCGTTGACGACAACAACTCAATAATCATTCATGTAACCAGTTTTGAGGGAAGAAATAAAAAAGACAATCATACAACAATGGGTGTAGATCACAATATATTAGCATGTAAAAAGATAAAGTTTATTATGCTCGAAAAGCGTAATATATTTCCACTAATATCACAAGGTACACACCCTTATATAGAGATAACCTTATACTTTGACCATTCTAGAAAAAAAAAAGAGTGCAAAATTAATGATACGGGGGGAGGGGGGGTCAATCTACTCCAACTAAAATTTCGAGACTAAATTGCACAATTTGTGAAAGTGAGAGAGCTTAATTTGCCACATGAAAGATTGTCATTCAATTTGTTTGATGAGAGTTAATATCACGATAGAGAAAAAAGGGGAATGTACATTATATGCATAATTTTTGTGGGTAAAATTATAGTTAAATGTAATAGAATAATATGATCAAAAGTTTTTTTTAATCTTTAAACTTTAAAAACATCGGTGATTTTACTCTAATTGAAAATTATCGATTAAATTGCATAATTAGTTTGCATGAGAAAAAAAAACATGGGTTTGTATTTCCTTAGACCTTTTTTTCTTGCCATAGTCTATTTCATGTGGACGTTTTTAGAGTCGCAAGTAATAGGGGCATGAAAATCGTAATATGCGATAAAAAGCAGGGAGAATCTAATACTACGACTAATGTGGTATACAAGGAAGTCTTCTACAACTTATGAGTACCAGGTAGACATAGCCCTACTTTAAGAATTTATTTAACGTTCTCTTTCTATGTGTTATTTGCATCATTAATTTTTTCGTTCTATTAAAGATTTGTAGGCCTATTTTTGTGTTCCAATATGCTACAACAGCAAGGAGTCTCACAATCAAATATGGGTTAGAGGTAAAATTGAATTGAACATCATATTGTACATAACTCTATTTTTTTGCTACTTTACCTTAAATGAGGAAGTAGTATTAAAGATAATTTTAGATGTGTTGGATCATTCTTCTGTATGAAATAGATAGACGTCGAGGTAGAAATTAATAGTCTCTAAATATATAAATTTATAAAACTTAAGTTTTGGGGGTTATTATAGGTAAACCATGAGATTTTCTTTGCAATAGCAATAATACCAAGCACATAGCCTCACATTAGGTATGAAGACAACAAAATCCTATTACTTTATCTTACATCACCACATAGGATTTTTCATTGATAAAACTACAACCACCAAATTTCAGAGAAGCCCAAGAGAATAGATTATAAAGCATGAAGATCTACATCCTAATATAATGAAAAAGACTCATCAGTCCATGTATTTCAGAGCTTATTAGTAATCAATAAAATATTTTAGAATTTATTACAATACATAGGTAGAACAACTCTTGATTAGAAAGAAAATGGAGGTTATTGTTAACAAAAACTTAGAAATAAATAACAAAAAAAAAGAAAAAAAATAGGGCTTGCCACACCACCGAAAGGGATAGTAGTCCCTATATCGAATAAGGAAAACTAGGATTTTTTTAAAAGAGAAAAAACATATATTTCAAAGATTATTAGTAAAATATTTTAGAACTTAATACAACACATAGGTTGAACAACTTTCCATTACAAAGAGACTGTAGGTTATTGTTAACAAAAACTTAGAAATAAATAGCAAAAAGAAGAAGAAAAAAAACAGGGCTTGCCACCATCCAAAAGGGGCGGTAGCTCCCATATAAAAAAGGAAACCTAGGATTTCAAGAGAGAAAGGAAAGAGAGAGAATGACTATATATTTTTGGTTAGATGAAGACAATAAGATACTAAACTTACTATAATCATATGAGATTTAGGGAAAAGAAAGAAAATAAATTTACCTATGATAATTCCTTTTGAAACTTTTTCACCCATATGGTCAGAAATCTATTAGTAATAAACTTTTATCACGGGAACTCGAATGTTATAAGTATAACAATTAACATATATAAAAAAAACTACAAAAAAATCATTTGTTGTCATTAGTTGTCCAAAAATTACAAAATGTAGTTCAAACTAAACGGCTTAAAGTTCTAAATGAACATTAATTTTTTTTCATATTTTTATTTATGAGTAAATCACTTTCAAGACAACTATGTTAAGTATATTATTGTATGACGATTTCGAGACATTTAAATAGCATAGAAAATAATTAGAAGATATGATAGGTGTAGGTATGGTCATAATTCCAAAAATGAAAAAAATATAACGAAAGTCAAACGAGAGAACCCTTGAAACTATTGTGGAAAAGAGAAATGTGAAAAAAGAAGGGATCTCACTCCAAAAAAATTACAAATAAATCAAATACGAACTACTACGAGATAGCAAAAAAACATGAATTTTCCAAAAACAAAGCTAAAGATTAGCTAATTTTAAGCAAGTGAGTACATTAGTACCACAATTTTAAGTTTTTAACCATAATCGTCTAACATTTTCTAATTCTTTCTATCAAAATTCAGTAGTATAACTTACCTCGCTAATTAACCAAAACCCAAAATAAATTACAAAATCAACAGATCCAAAGTGAAAGAAAAAGGTAATTTCAGATTGTAGATCGCGACGAAGCTGACAAGCAGTGATAGGCTGGTGGACAGTCGCCAATGGGTGTCTCGGTGCGGTGCAGTGAAGGTGCAAGATAGTGAGATAGAGAGGGTGAACGGGACTGGGGAAATGGGAGTGGAAACGGTTGCATGATTAAGTGCCAGCGGTCGTGCGATTGTTATTTTATATGAGCCTATGGAAAAAGCAATTGACAGAGTTAGAGTTTTTCACCAAAATGTCATTTCCAGATGATTTGGTTATCTCAGATGGTCAAAATAAGCTCATAATTGATGAGCTATCTTATGATAGAGAGCAGTTAGATTGACATTTTAAATGCGATAGTCAATTAAATAAATCGTAAAGTGAAAAGAAGATGAAAGAAAAAAAGAAATATAAGATCTCCAATAGTCACGAAAAGGATATATTTTGCTTACTTTATCTTATAGGATTTGAGAAAAATTATTCTCTCATTTCCTTATTGAGTTCATACTAGAAATCTTGGCACTATTTAGAATTATATATATAGAATCTTCTAAAAAATTTCTAATATATATATAAAAAAAGAAGTAAACATATTCATACAAGGTCTTATAGAATTATACGGAATCTTTTCAAAATTTTCTTAATATGTAAGAAAAAACATATTAAAACAAGGTCTATTTAATTGGTCTCAGTAAATACTTTAATAATATTTACTTTTTATAATATTTACTAATACATAAGTAATTACATAAAATAGTGGTCAAAAGGTATATTGGCAATTGTGCAACTCAAACTAGGATTATTAATAAGGAACGGGGGAAGTATATATAATAAAATGGAATATATTACAACTAGAATGAGGAGTCCATACGTCGTATAATTGATATACGAGTCACTAGAATTATTGAATTCACATTAATTATCTGATTTTATTTACTATCTTTCCTCTAAGGTGCAGGTAAAAAATCGCACTTAAATCAAATGTATCTTTTTTTCTTGGGCAAAACATCAGCAATTTTTTCAAAAGGTAATATATATAGTTGATGGACTTAGCAAAATTTGTATGGCAACAAGGTGAACGTGAATGTACAGATCAGAAGAAAGGCTTTTGCATTGGGAGGATTTATCATGTAACTCCAGTGGCAGGTGAAAAGTTCTATTTGAGGACACTATTGAATTTTGTTAAAGGTGCAACGTCTTATGAACACATACGCTTAGTTGATGGTGTACAATATTCGACTTTTAAAGAAGCATGTTATGCTAGAGGTTTATTAGACGATGACAAGGAGTACGTTGATGCCATAATAGAAGCCGGTTTCAGTGAATCGAGACAATATCTACGTAATATTTTCTGCATGTTGCTACTGTCTTGCAGTTTGACAAAACCTGAGGCTCTTTGGGAGAAGACTTGGCACCTTCTTTCTAATGATATCCTATTCAGGCAACGAAACTTCTCAAAGACAATGGTATATGAGCATCTTTATCACTTCCCTTATTAAACGTATTCATAAATAGTTAGTGTTAAGGAATGGTTTTTGAAGGAGTAACACTGAAATGTGTTTGTTTTGCAGCTTTGCGCCTAAGCGATGAACAATTGCAGAACTTGGAGAATGAGAATAGGTCTCATCTTGCACAAAATTGCGCCTAAGCATTGCGTCTCAAAATAATAGGTTAAGGTTAAGGCATCTCAAAAACCACACCGGAAAATGAGAATAGGTCTCATCTTGCACAAAAAATAAAGTTTGTGGGTTTTTTTTGCAAATAATGCTTTAATTTTTTTTTTCGTAAAATTGAACTTTTAAAAGGTTTTTTTGGCAATTTTTTTTTAATTTTTAATGAAAATTTCACGAATTTTTCATCATAATTTTGTTGCGTCGTCTCAATTGTAGATTGGTTTTTCAAGTTTTGACCCGTGCCAATTCTAATAATAGATAGATTTTTGTCTGAAGGTTTCTAATTTACAGAGGGGGAGCACAACAATGATGTTCCGGCTATGCGAGGCGGCATTAGTGTTGCTAACATTCAAGCAGCGCAGATGAAGCTACACAATAACTTTGTTGGTCAAATGAAGCGATCAAAGACCAATTACTCTTTGCCTAAAAGAGGAGCAACTTCTTGCTTGAGATTCATTTTTGAACTAATTGTACGTTTTATATTATGAATAATTAGTTTGTGTCACTAATAATGAATAATAATGAATAATCTATAGTTGAAAAATATTCATTTCGTCAGTATTAGACCAATTATTCATTTCATTCACTATTAAATTATTTACTATTATTTGAAAATATTATGAACATTCATACTAGCTAAATAAGAATACTCCAGATATGATATTTCTTATATAGTAATGAGAATTTGTATTATCAATTTTTTTTTACTATGTAAATGGAAGTTTGAAATTATTTTTCTATTGTACGAAATATTTCAATTAAAAAAATCTACAAAGTATACAATATCATTCTAGAAAAAAATTGATAAATATAAATTTGATTTACTTAAAATAATATAATGAATTTCAAAACAACCATTAATTATTTATAATATTCACACTAGTTCGTGTACAAACAATCTTATCTGACAAAGAACTTCCCGTACATTATACACGAGTTCAAATAATAGTATATTTTTAAAATATATGATAGCAAGAAGACAATATTTATTACATTGTTTTATGTCAACCACCAACTCTTACATTTACTCTATATTTTTTCAAGAAAAAGATAATATATTGAATCCCCAACCATATCTGTAATGTCAACAACCAACTTATTAGGGTTAACATCATTTTGGTCGAATATTTTGTGCTATAAAAAGGGTCATCACCTCATGTTTTTTTCACTTCACTTTATACTCTTTGCTTCATCTTTTCTATACAACTTCTATCCTCAAATTCTTATTATCATACACTTTTTCAACATTCATTATGGATCTCAGAGCTGAAACTCAATTGAGGAATTATGTGGAGGCAAGTGATTCATTTTTACAAGTGGTCAAATTATGAGGACAAGGTTAAGGATACTGTCACAAAGTTAGATAATTTAGATGAAAATAGAAACGAGACTATGCACGTAATCAATTTGAGCTTGCAAGTCAAATAGCAAAGGAAGTGATTTGCGGAATAGAATCACTTTTGAAGAATTAGAAGGGCTATTTCGGGTTATTAATAGTCATGTTATTGAAGTATTAGTGCTCCATTCAATTTCATGGTTATGTATGTTTTCACTTTTTTCATATGAATAAAAAATATTTATCTTATTTTATGTACATTTTATTGTATGTTATATTTAATGCGATTTATTTAATATATTTAAATTACGAACATATTTTTAAATCATATATCTAATAATCATGACATATTTCTACATAAAAATAAAATGATGAAATGAATTATCCTAACTGACACAAATGACTACTACAAACCTTTAAATAAATAAAATGATAAATTATCCTAATCGACACATACGACAATTATAAAAGCCAAAAAATAAAAGATTAGACTGTCCTCTTATTTTTCTTAGTATGTCTATGGATTGTTAATGTATGTTCTTTGAAATTGTAATTGCAATTGGAAGTTTAGGTGAAAAGAAACTTGGTAAGTTCTTACTTTGTAATTGTTTGGAATTACTTTAGTTATATCAGTTTAATTTTCAATCGAATTTTTTTCATTTTAAGCATATTTTTTTGGGAAAGGTTTTATGCATACATTGCATCTCTATTCTATAAGGCAACTTGGGGGACACCAAAATATAAAAACTCCTATTTTGCCCTCACTAAATTAAGAAAATTACAGCTAATCTCTATACTATAAGGGAAGAGGTGGGGGCACCAAAAATAGAAAAAGAAAAAAAATAAAATAAAATCTTTATAAGGGAAGAGGTGGACACCAAAAAATAAAAAAGAATAAATAAATAAAAACAAATTGAATTTTTTCCTTCAATAATGCTAAAATGGGTATTAATTCCTGAAATGTGCCCAAGTTCAAATTAATTCCATGGATACCGTCCACGTAGGACGGCACACCAGAATTTAGTTTTTTAACAAAACCGCTACTCCAAGTAGCGGTTAATACCAATAATGTAAAGTTGACCGCTACTTCAAATAGCGGTTATATGATGTCCCTAAGACAAGTTATAAGGCATGCATATAAACCGCTACTTGAAGTAGCGGTTTATTATGAAACAATGAAACAAAAAAAAAATGAAGGGGAAAGCCACGCAGCCTGGTGCGTGGCACGCAGCTTAGGCTGCGCTCCGCGCAGATGCTCGCGTGGCACGCGAACTTCTGCGCGGAGCGCAGCCTAGGCTGCGTGCCCACGCAGCGGCCGCGTGGCTTTCCCCTTCATTTTTTTTTTTGTTTCATTGTTTCATAATAAACCGCTACTTCAAGTAGCGGTTTTGCCTAGTAAACCGCTATCCCGAGTAGCGGTTTTACCTCATATACCGTTTTCAAATAACTTCAAGTTAACCGCTACTTGAAGTAGCGGTTTGCTTTGAAAAAAACAAAATTCTGGCGTGCCGTCCTACGTGGACGGTATCCATGGAATTAATTTGAACTTGGGCACATTTCAGGAATTAATACCCATTTTAGCATTATTGAAGGAAAAAATTCAAAACAAATTAACATATGGTCTTTAAAAAAGGGGGAAAACACAAGATATTCATCAGATTTACGCGTTCAGAAAGATAACTGATCCCACGCAAATAGCAAGGTAAGATAAAATAGTTCACCAAAAAAAAAAGGTAAGATAAAATAGAGATCCTTAAAAATTCTCATAAAAATATTTAAGATAAAATAAGAAACTGTAATTGATAGAATGTTTGTCAACTGCTATCTTTCAAACACTTCTTTCTCAAAAAAATGACTGAGAAACTCCCCATGACTTCAACGGTTTTTATCATATGAAAGTTATGTCGGTTAACTCTCCTCTCAAGCAAATTGTTCCTTTATTTTTCATTTCTCACACTTATCTCTTTCTTTATTCCATGTAATTTGAAGCAAATACGCAAAGATGAGCAAATTTTTTTTGCAATTAGTATTGGAAAACAACTACTAATGGCGATCAACTACTGATAAAGAGATGATGTGTAAAAAGTTACAATGAAGGTGAGAAGCATCAACCATGGAGTTCTCCTGTTGTGTTCATCTCTTCACTCTCATGCTTTGCCTACTTCCTTTTAATTGCTCCATTTTGGACTTTCTAATCTAGAGTATGTTCTCTTTTTCCCTCGCTCATTTCTTTTCTTTTCGTTTTAACCTTGTCACGGGCAATTTATTGTGTGTTTGTGCTATAGAAACAAAGTTCTAAAGAGGCTTCAGGGTTAAATTCTATTGATTTCTTGGACACTTTGTTCGTTTGTGATTTTGGTGTTTAAATGTAAAGAACACACGAATTATGTTTCGATTATGGGTCAGTTTGTTCTTTTGTGGATTAGTTCATATCAGTTTTTTCTAATGAAGTTGCAACTTTTATGTTTCCTGGCTTTGCGTTGAAAAGAGCTTATCAGATTATTTTGCAATATGTAACCTTCAAATTTTGGGTTGTGTTTCTGCTAAGAAATTAAGGATTGTAATGTGTTGTGAGATTTGATGTGGGCCCCCAAGAACGTTCGCCTGAGCTTCGATATCCGTACGCCCGAATCCTCGCAAACAAGGTTAGACTACCCCGGTGTTTCAGGGATCGCCCCTCCGACGCTCAAGTCGATGTGATTGAGGTAGAGAGAGAAGTGAAGTCTAGAGAGAGATGCTCTAGTTTGTTAGGTGAGAATTCAATACTGTTCATTGATGAGACAGTTGGTTTTTATAGTGTTGGGGATTTCCCAGGACGAAATATTATTCGAGATGGGCCTTTTTGGTAGCAATGGGCATGCTACCTTTTCAAGAATGGTCATTTCATCCTTTTAGGGATTTCCCCAATCTTGGTGATTAGGTCAACCTTTACAAGTGGGACCCATTGCTGCCACCGCCCATGCTCTAGGAGGCTTCCGGGCTCTTTATTAGGGCCGGCGATCAATTGAGCCCAAACAATTAGCCCCACGCCATAGACGGGGAATCACGGGAGCCCGACGGTGGGATGCACATGTCTGTGGCGGAATACACACAGGCCTCTTGTTTACTCGGAAAGAAGGGGGAATGCGGCCAGGGTTCCCATCCGGTTGAATGACAAGTGCCGACTCGGTCTCCTCTTGGTGAATGAGACGAGGCCGACCGGGTCACTCCCCAAGTGGCGGGAAGAGTGCCGACCCGGTCATCTCCCCGCCAATGACGAGTGGCCGACGGGTCATTCCCCGGTGAAGAAGGAGTGCCGAGCTCGGTCATCCCCTGTCCGGATGAAGAGTGGCCGACCGGGTCACTCCCCGGTGAAGGGAGAATGCCGACCCGGTCTCCCTCATACTATATGAATAGTGGCCGGCCGGGTCACTCCACGGTGAAGGGAGAGTGCCAGGCCCGGTCTCCACGTGCTAAATGAAGAGTGGCCGACCGGGTCACTTCCTCGGTGAAGGAAGAGTGCCGACCCGTGGCGTCCCCTTGCTAGATGAGGAGTGGCCGACCGGGTCATTCCCTGGTGAAGGGATAATGCCGCCCGGTCTCCTCATGCTATATGGAGAGTGGCCGACCGGGTCACTCCCTGGTGAAGGGATAATGCCGACCCGGTCTCCTCATGCTATATGGAGAGTGGCCGGCCGGGTCATTCCCCCGGTGAAGGGATAATGCCGGCCCGGTTTCCTCATGCTATATGGAGGGTGGCCGACCGGGTCACTTCCCGGCGAAGGGAGAGTACAGACCCTGGTCTCCACTGCTATATGGAGGGTGGCCGACCCGGGTCACTTCTGGCGAAGGGAGAGTACCGGCCCGGTCTCCACATGCTAAATGAAGAGTGGCCTATCGGGTCACTCCCACGGTGAAGGGAGAGTGCCGACCCGGTCATCCTCTCGCTAGATGAGGAGTGGCCGACCGTGTCACTCTGCGGGTGTCGGGAGAGTGCCCACCCGTAATCTCTTGTGGGCAAGTGGGGAGGTCCGACCAAATCACTATCCGCCGAAGGAAGGATGCCGACACGGTTCCTTCTAATTTGGATAGAGGCGGGTCCGACCAGAGTCAATCCCTATTGAAGGAAGATTGCCCGGCCCGGTTCCTTCTTATTGGATGAGGGCCTGCGATACTTGGCCATATTTAACCAAGTATTGAAGCGGCTCGGCAAAGGAGGGGAGCTCCTTTTGGCCAGAGCGGGTCTTGAGCCACTTGGATGAGGGGCTAATGAGCCCCAATCGAGTCCGAATGGGTGCTAGGCGATACTTGGCGATATTTGACCAAGTATAGAAGCGACTCTGCAAAGGAGGGGAGCTCTGTGTGGCCGAGTGGGGTATAGTGCCACTCGGATGAGGGCTAATGAGCCCCAAGTTGGTCCGAATGGGTGCTAGGCGATACTTGGCCATATTTGACCAAGCACGAAGCGACTCAGCGAAGGAGGGAGCTCTGTGTGGCCGAGTAGGGTATAGTGCCACTCGGATGAGGGGCTAATGAGCCCCAAGTTGGTCCGAGTGGGTCTAGGCGATACTTGGCCATATTTGACCAAGTATATAGCGACTCGGCAAAGGAGGGGAGCTCCTGTGGTGGCCGAGTAGGGTATAGTGCCACTCGGATGAGGGCTAATGAGCCCCAAGTTGGACCGAATGGGTGCTACTGGATACTTGGCCATATTTGACCAAGCATAGAAGCGACTCGGCAAAGGAGGGAGCTCTCGTGTGGCCGAGTAGGGTATAGTGCCACTCGGATGAGGGCTAATGAGCCCCAAGTTGGTCCGAGTGGGTGCTAGGCGATACTTGGCCATATTTGACCAAGTATAGAAGCGACTCGGCAAAGGAGGGGAGCTCCTGTGTGGCCGAGTAGGGTATAGTGCCACTCGGATGAGGGGCTAATGAGCCCCAAGTGGGTCCGAGTGGGTTTCGTGCTCCGACTGTTGGCGTTGCGCTTATTTTGCCCGACCGGTGTCATCCGACCAAGGATGCCACATGGCCACCCCTGATACTTGGGATGTTGGGACCCTCGTGATAGGCTGAGCTGGAGGGGAGCCTTCATGGATTTTGACGATTCAACTTCTTTTGGGTTTGGATCCTCTTTGTGAGAGTCTACTGGGTCTTCCATGGAATGGACTGAGTAGGTCCAATTGGGCCTCTATTAGGAGCCCATTAAGACGACGCGGAGGGGTTTGCGTTGCACGTTCCCCAAGGTGCTCCTATATATGTATGAGAGGGGAGAGAAGTTGAGGGTCATTTGCTCATTTCCTCTTTCTCTCTCTCTCGAAAATCTCCAAATTCTCTCAACTCTTCGAAGTTCTCCTTCCATACTCTTCGTCCGACCAGGTACGCTTTTTTATTTTTCTTAAGTTTTCTTTCTTTCTTTTCCTTTGAATAACCTCGGCCGACTCCCTTGTCTATAAATAATGGGAGATTCGTCCGAGTCGTCGACACCTCCGGCCTCACCTCCCTATAAATTATCCGAGGAGGTGAGGGGATTGGGAATAACGCTGGTGTCGGCTATAATAAATTGCCCCGACCCCTCGGCTGTGCCCGACGCGGTAGCTCTCCCGAGCCCTTCGTCTTCGGTGGAGGAGGAGGCCGAGGGTGTCATTCCCTATCCTTGGGAAGTGTCGCTGGCCTATCCCCCCTCAAGAAGTTACTTAGACAAATATTTGTCTCGTGATGTAGTGCGGGTGGCCATGCCGAGGGGAGCAGGAGATGCGTCCACTTCGGGCCGAGAGCTAGAGTATCCCGACCTGGATCCGAAAGGAGGTCCAGGGACTTTCTTCCCCGAGCCCGGCGTAATTAAATCCTTGACTGAGGACCTTCGGGGGACGGCGACCAGATTCCAAATAAAAGACCCATACTATCTGGTCCGACCGGAAGCCCACCACACAGTTCTGTCTCCACCGCCCGGATGCGTAGCGGTCTACTACAAATCGATGGAGATGGGGCTTCGGTTCCCATTGACTCCTTTTACCGCTGAACTGTTGAATGCCTACAATTTGGCAATTTGCCAAGTCTCTCCGAACTCATGGGGAGGGATCAATGCCTTCCAGATCATCTGCAACCTGATAGGTGTCCGACCGACCATTAAGCTGTGGAGGCACATGTACAGGCTGGTTGAGGTCATGGCTGCGTCCAATGGGCCTGGCTGGTGGAGTTTTCAGGTCCGACCGGGGTATCGGACCGTCCTCAATCTTCCCCGATCCCAGAAAGGGTTTCGTAGGGAGTTTGCTTTTGTTTACTTTGGCGGAAATTGGGGAATCCGCGCGGTCCTCCCCCCAGCCGAGCCCATTGTTGCTCTGAATTGCCGGGTGGGCGAGCTCGACGATGAAGAAGGAGCTGCGGCTTGCTATATGCAGACCGAGTCGAGGATCGTGAACGGGGGCGAGGTGTTCGTCCCCGGCCAATGGTTACCCGACTGCCACCTATTCAGTGATGAGCATTTCCTCTCGGCTATGGGCCTGAGTTCGACCTTTCCGAAGGGTAATTTGCCGAGGGGATGGCTTGGGGTGATCAAAGAGGGATTCTTCTATTTGACTAACACTTTTTACATTTTGTTTTGTTTTGCAGAGCCCGCCCGAGCATACATTGACGAGGTAGATCCGGCCCATGGCCGACAAGTTGAATGTGGCGGCAATGAGGGCCGCTAAATAAGGCCGAGATTGCTACTAAGACCATGAAGGTCCCCGCCCCTCCTAAGGTAAAATTTCCCTTTTCTGTAAACGAGCGGTATTTCTTGTAATTAGTGACTCATAGGAGTTTTCTTTCTCCTCAGGATCCTGCCAAGCCTAAGTCCAAAAAGAGGAAGGAGCGGTCGGCCGACAAGGTCGCTCAGACGGAGAGGGGCGCTCGCTAGGGCCAAAAGCGATCGGGAGAAGGCCGACCGGAAGAGGCCGAGAAAGTCCAAGTCCATCGAGGTCATCGGCCGAGAGGCCGCCGCACTGGCCGAGGGCGGATCTCTCTCTCCACTCTTCGGACTTTCGGCCGGTCGGAAGTCCTCGTGCATACCCCCATGTCTCCCTCCGCCGACCGTTTCGGGGTGAATCGAGGCGGGGGCGAAACTTGAGGTGCCCTTTGCCGAGCTCGGTCGAGCCGAGAAAGATGGCCGCCGGACGAAGGCCATTGAGCCGATGTATACTGCCGGCGACTGGAGTATATTCGGGCGACTCATGGTCCGAACGAGACCAATGAGCTTTTCCTCTTGGCATGATGTAAGTCTCTTTCTCGGTCTGAGGCGTCTTATCTATGTGCTTTATTTCTTTCTTTTGGTTTTGATTTGCCCTCTCTTCTTTTCCCGGTTCTGCTTCGGGCGCCGCGTGGCTCAAAACCGAGTAAGCTTGGTCGAGGAAATTGCCGACCTCAAAGAAAAGGCCAAAAAACATTTTGATGAAGTTTATCGGGCTAAGGAGGACAAGCGCATTGCCGAGTCCAAACTCGAGGATGCCGTGGCCGCCATTAAGAAAGATCAGGAGACCTTTGCCTCCGAGCGGGCGAAGTGGGGAGAAGGAGAAGGCCGACCTAACGCTTGCCGCGACTTGGCTCGTCTTGCTCGGGATGACGCCCTCGCCAAGCGGGCGGCCGCCGAGTTGAACGTGGCGAGCTCGAGGCTAAGGCTGGTTGAGCTTGAGGGCCAAGTGAAGACCGAGGCGCAATGGTTCTCCGAGTGGGAGAAGACTGAGGCCGCCTAGGCGTATGCCAACGAGGTCGGCAGCGTCGCCCATAAAATGGGGGAGGACGAAGCCCTTGACCGTCTGAAAAATCTCTTGGCAAGACTCATCCCGATTTGAGTGGGCCGAGGTGCAGTCGGGTTACCGGGAGTCGATCGATATTGATAACGCCCGGATTCGGCCGAGGGACCGACTCAGGGAGGATGAGGAGGACGAGGGTCGCGTGAATGTCAACGTTGTCGATGGCGATGACGTCGACGATGACGTTGATGTGGCCGAGGAGTCGGTCTGGAGGAGGCGGTCGGCGATAACACTGACGCCAATGCTGAGGGCGTGACTGACCTTCCCCCTCCCCCTAGCTCTTAGAGGGCTTTTTGTACTTTAGCTTTCTTTTAAATTTTGCCCTTGTTGTCTTTGTAATTGTTTCTTCTGTAATCAATGAAAACTTATCTTTTGGCTTCGTTTTCTTGTTTGTTGATTGCACATCGTCTGACCCGACCATTGCTCTTTCCGACGGACTAACAATGACCTGGTCTGGCTAGGTCTTAATTTATACCGATTGGCTTGGTCGAAATTCCGACCAGCCATAATTTCGGGAATAGTCCGAACTGTTTTGACTGGTTAAGTCATAAATTAATTCCGACTGACTTGTTCAAAACTCCGACCCGCAGTCATTTCAGGAGGAGTTTGAACCGTTTTGACTGGTTAAGTCTTAACATAATTCCGACTGACTTGTTCGAAGTTCCGACCCGCAATAACTTGGAGATATGGCGCCAACCATTTTGACTGGTCAAGTACTAGTTTGGACGAGGTGTAAAATATGCCGACTGGCAGTGTCAATTCATTACATTTGAAACCGACTACAAAAATGCCGACCGGCTACAAGTAAGCTACTACAATATATGCCCCTATTGCAAGTAACAAACTTTACACATAGTACTTCTTAAGGTTGTCTGCATTCCAAGGTCGGGCCAAGGGGATGCCCTCGGCGGATTCTAGTCGGAATGTGCCTGGCTTAATAATTTACATTACTTTGTATGGGCCGTCCCGATTAGGTCCTAGCTTTCCCTTTCGGTGTGAGAGCCCTGGCTTCAACCTTCCGAACGACCCAGTCTCCGAGCTGAATTGGACGAGATCTCACTCGGCGATTAAACATCCGAGTGACTCTTTGTCTGTACTGGATGGATCTCAGCAGGGCGTTGCCCCTTGTTTCTGGGAGCAGGTCTAAGCTGACCGGCTTTTCTTCCTCGTTCCTCTCGAACTCGTAGAACGTCATTCGTGGGGATGGGATGCCAATCTCCACTGGTAAGACCGCCTCGCTGCCGTATACAAGGCTGAATGGTGAGTGCCCTGTGGCTTCCTTGGCAGTAGTTCTGGCCGACCAGAGAACTCCTGGTAAGTCGTCGACCCACGCCCCTTTCGCAGCTTCCAGAGATTTCTTGATTCCCTTGAGTACTATTTTATTGGCCGACTCAGCTTGTCCGTTCGTTTGCGGCCTTGAGACCGCGGAGAATTTGGTGCATATTCCGAACCGGGCACAGTATTCCCGAGTTGGACCGCTATTAAATTGGCGTCCATTGTCGGAGATCAATACTCGAGGGACTCCGAATCTGGTGATAATGTTTCTCCAAATGAACGCCTGAACCTGCTTATCTGTTATGGAGGAGAGTGGTTCGGCTTCGGTCCATTTGGTGAAGTAGTCGATGGCGACTATTAGGAACTTTCTTTGTCCTGAGGCTGGGGGGAATGGTCCGAGTAGGTCCATGCCCCACTTGTCAAATGGCAAGACCGCTTGAATCGTGGTCAAGGGGGTGGCCGGCGCTCGAGGGATGTCTGAATGGATCTGACAGGACGGGCATCTCTTCACCAACTCCTGAGCGTCTGCTCTTAGAGTAGGCCAGTAGTATCCGGCTCGGAGAGCTTTTCCGGCTATGGTTCTTCCCCCTTGATGGCTTCCACAAGCCCCTTGGTGGATTTCCCTGAGGATATAGTTTCCTTCCTCGGGGGTGACACATTTTAGCAAGGGGTGGGTGAAGGATTTTTTGTAGAGTTGATTCTCATGCCATAGAAACCATCCGGACTGGTGCTTGACCCGGTCAGCCTCCTTGTGATCCTCAGGTAGCTTTCCGTCCCTCAAATATCCGACTACCTCATCCATCCATCCAGATGTCCGATTCAGTACAAGCTGTTCCTTGGCATTAATGCTGGGCTGCCGAAGGACTTCCCACAGGATTGTACGAGGAGCCGACCCTTCTGCCGAACTGGCCATTCGGGCTAAAGCGTCAGCTTGCTGATTTTCGGATCGCGGTATGTGGGTGATATTGAACTGAGATAGCTTTTTGATTATGTCCTGGGCCTTCGCCAAATACATTATCATGTTGTCTTCTTTGGCCTCGTATTCGCCCGATACTTGACCCACTATCAACTGCGAGTCGGATTTAGCATTAATCACGGTTGCCCCGGCCAAGATGCATAACTCCAATCCGAGGATCAGGGCTTCATATTCAGCTTCATTGTTGGAGCCTAAGAACTCAAATTTGATGGCATATTCCATCTTTTCTCCGACCGGGGGTTTGATGACCAGTCCGGCTCCACAACCTGTCCTGGTAGACGAGCCATCCACCTGCAGCTCCCAGCTATCTTGCACTTGATTGGGGGCACGGATGTGCACTCTGTTATGAAATCGACCAAGGCACAGGCTTTGATCGCCCTTCGGGCTCATACTCTAACCCAAAATCGCCTAGGCCGATCCGCCCCATCGGTCATCCGACTAGAGTGGTTCCTGCTTTCGATAAGCTTCCTGAGCGGCTGACTAGTGAGGACCTTAATAGGATGGGCCTGGAAGTAAGGTTTGAGCTTCCGACTAGCCATTACTAAGGCGAAGACCATTTTTTCCACTTCACTGTATTTGGCCTCTGCTCCTCGAAAGGCGTGGCTTATGAAGTAGACCGGGTGTTGTTTTCTTCTCTTTCGGCTATCAAAACAAATACGGCGCGTACTCCGAAATAGCCAAATAAATGAATGTGTTTCCCCAGTGAGGGGATATCAATTTTGGGAGTGTTGATAGATGCGTTTTGAGGGAGGTGAAAGCCTGCTCGGCTTCGTCATCCCAAGCGAATTCTTTTCTTTTGAGCTTTGAAGAAACACAAGCTCTTGTCTGCGGCAAGTGACGACGGCCAGAGGGCGGCCGGCCAAATGGTCGGGCGTTGTACTTCCCTTACATTCCGCGGAGACTTCATTTCCATTACTGCTTTGATTTTGTCGGGATTAGCTTCGATTCCCCTCTCATCCACCAGGAATCCGAGGCACTTCCCTCCTTTCACTCCGAAGACGCATTTCTTGGGGTTCAACATCATACGGAACTTCCTCAAGGTGCTGAGGGTCTCTTTTAAATCTGAGGGGTGATCGCCCTGAATCTTGCTTTTGACGATCATGTCGTCAACGTATACTTCTATGTTCCGACCCAGTTGGTCGCTGAATATTTTGTTGACTGTTCTCTGATACGTAGCCCCTGCGTTCTTGAGCCCGAAGGGCATCATTTTGTAGCAATACACCCCTTGATTGGTGACGAAGGCGGTGTGAACCCGATCATGCTCCGCCATCGGGATTTGGTGATACCCAGCGTTTGCATCCATGAAGCTCGGAGAGCATGTCCTGGCCGTTGAGTCCTACCCGGTCAGTCGATTTTGGGCGAGAGGGTGGTTGTCTTTTAGGCGAGCCTTGTTCAGGTCTGTAAAATCCACGCACATTCTCCATGCCCCACTCGACTTCTTGACTAGGACAACGTTGGCCAGCCATTCCGAGTACTGGCATTCCTCAATGAACCCTGCCTCGAGCAATTTCTTGACTTCGGCGGCTGCCGCAGTGTTCCTCTCGGGGCCTTGATGCCTCAGCTTTTGTTTGACCGGCTTGAACCCCTCTTTGATGTTTAGCTCGTGGCACATCACTTTAGGGTCGAGCCCGGCATTTCATTGGCTTCGTAGGCAAAGACGTCTCATGTAACTGTTAGAACTTGAATGATCTCTTTCCTTGTTTGAGGGTCCATGGCCTTGCCTACTCTCAGAGTCCGACCATGTTTCTCATCAATGATGACCTCTTCGTCGTCCTCAGCCGGCTGAGGACGCTCGTATTGCTTGGGATTCTCAGTAAGGTAAACCCCGAGCTCATTTGAGGGCTGACCATCTTCTCGCTTTCTTTTCTTCGAGTCCTCTTGGACGTCGACCTTGTTTTTCATGCCTTCACATAACATTCTCTAGGCCGCTGCCTGCTGATCCCCTTGGATTTTTCCGACCTTTCCCTCGTCGGTTTCAAATTGCATGAGGAGCTGGTAAATCGAAATTGCTGCCTTGACCTTGTTCAGAGTCGGTCTTCCCATTATGATGTTGTATGGTAGAGGGATGTCCACTACTAGGAAGTCAATTGGTAGGCTTCTTCCTTTGCCTTTCTCTCCCAATCCGAGCAGGCAATTTAATGGATCCGACTGGATGTACCGAATTTCCCAAAGCCTATGAGTGGGCGATTGAGCGGGGGTTACATCCTTCTCACCGTACTTCGGTTTCTCGAGGCACTCCGAAGTGTGATTATGTCTGCTGAAGATCCACTATCCACCAACACCCGCTTGACTCCGGCATTAGCCACTTTGAGTTCGATGACCAGGGGTCATCGTGGGGGCGTGTGCGGGGGGCCGATCGGACTCGCCGAATGTCATGATGGGACAGTCGGGTCTGGGGATGATGTACATCAAGTACACGGTGCTTTAGACTTTGGAGGTGGGCCTTGCGCGAGCGGCCCGGTAAGGCCACCCGACGCGAAGCCACCCGCTATGACCCCGATGAAGCCCTCTGTGTCCCCGCCGTTGGATGGACCAACCTTTTGTTTGCCCTTTTCTTCCCTAGAGTGCTTGAGGTACCGGTTCGGCTTCCCACGGTCGACTAGGTTGTCCAAGGATTTCTTAAGTTCCCCGCAATCCTTGGTGGTGTGACCGCACTCTTTGTGGAATTCGCACCATTGGCTTTTGTCTCGCCAGGGCGACCGATGTCCCGATGGGAGGTGGGCGGGGCATCATGGACTTGTCCTTGATGTCCGGGTAAATTTCTCTTCGTTCTTGTTGAATCGGGGTCGATGCCGTGGTCGTTAAACCTATCCGACCGACCACCTTTTCTCTTTGATTTGGGTCCTTGTGATTTCCTTCTTCCTTCCTCTTCTTGCTCCCATCGTCGATTGACGACATATGTCTGTTGCTTGGATGAATCTTTGAGCCCGAGTCATCGCTCGGAGAAGGTTTTCACTTCGTTCTCGGCCAAGGACCATCCGAGCCGACCAGTCGAAGGCCGAACATTAAGGCGGCGAACGCCACAAAGCATCTTGTAGATCGGAGATTTTTAATGACTCCTCATTGAACCTTTTGATGTAGTCGGCCGGGCTTTCGTTTTTCTCTCGCCCGACTCCCATTAAGTGGAGACTTGTTTTCTTTTGTCTCTTTCCGGCAATAAACCGGGTGTAGGAATAGGTCCTCGAGCACCGAGAAATCCATTATGATCCCCTGCGGGAAGCTCTTGGAACTAGTTTAGGGCCGGTCCTTTCTCGAGTCGTGGGAAAGAAACGGCACCAAGTGGCCTCGCGGCCGGTTTGAACGCTCATTTGTGCTTTGTATGTGGCCATGTGATCGTCCGGGTCCGTCGGGCCGCGAAAGGTTCGATCGACGGCGTTTTGATTTTCCCGAGGCCGGGCGCCTCGGTATGTCCCGGCTGAACGGGACCATGAACTTGAGCGCCCGCCGTGATCCGAATGGGCCTCGATTGGGCGGAGTCGCCGCGCCCTTCTCGGCGAGCGGCTTTCTTATTAAGAATGTGTCGAGCATCTAGGCCCTTGGCGAGCCGCTTCTCGTTCGAGAAATGCCGAGCGTCGTGGGTTTTATTCCCGACGTTGCCCCTTAGCGATTTTGACACGTGCGTCTCCTCACCCCGCAAGGTGGATCTTCCCTTAGACCCATGCCGCACTTCCTCCCCCCTGCGGATCGTTGCCGATCGTGCGACTATGCTCCCTCGGACCGACCGCCGCCGGCTAGGGCGGGCCTTGATTCTCCGCCCGAAGGGAAGGGACCGGTGGTCCGGTCTTTAGGGGGTTGAAGAAAACGCCCCTGTTGTAGGTTAGCCAACATATCCCTCGAGGCTTTCTCGCAAGGTCTGTTGGAGCCGAGCGGCTATCAAATTTATGTCCGCCGTGGATATGGGATGGGGGTCGGCGTCTTCGTAGCCGGGTTCGATGGTTGCGGTCCATTTTCGATGGACTTGCTCTTCTTCTTCATGATCGAGGGTTTGAACAAGTGGGCGTTTTGGGTCGCTCGGCCCTCCTTTGTTGAGATGGGGAGGGGTCTCTTTCGGACCTCCGACCTGTGCCGTGCCGAGGCTGCCCGGTACGTGTGCTCTTGGGCTGGGGCCATTGCTAAGTGATTCGAGAGGGATTTTCTTTGAGTAGCAACAAGGTGAATCTTCTTTGAGTGGTGGCGAAGTAACTTCTTGTACTTTCCCCACGAGACGACGCCAAACCCCATTTACGCTAAGAAATTAAGGATTGTAATGTGTTGTGAGATTTGATGTGGGCCCCCAAGAACGTTCGCCTGAGCTTCGATATCCGTACGCCTGAATCCTGCAAAACAAGGTTAGACTACCCCGGGGGTGTTTCCGGGATCGCCCCTCCGACGCTCAAGTCAGATGTGATTGAGGTAGAGAGAGAAGTGAAGTCTAGAGAGAGATGCTCTAGTTTGTTAGGTGAGAATTCAATACTTGTTCATTGATGAGACAGGTTGGTTTTTATAGTGTTGGGGATTTCCCAGGACGGAAATATTATTCGAGATGGGCCTTTTTGGTAGCAATGGGCATGCTACCTTTTCCAAGCAATGGTCATTTCATCCTTTTAGGGATTTCCCCAATCTTGGTGATTAGGTCAACCTTTACAAGTGGGACCCATTGCTGCCACCTGCCCATGCTCTAGGAGGCTTCCAGGCTCTTTATTGGGCTGCTGATCAATTGAGCCCAAACAGGTTGCTTTTTGTTATTGTGCCCTCCCCCTACACCCACCCTAATAAATTTTCTCATTGATTATCTCCCAACCATGTCACAGTTTGGCGACGAACAACGGGCCCGAAAATTGCGGGATAACAAGAGATGTTGGAGCGTGAGTGAAAAGAAGTAGATGGTTAACGACCAAGAAGAGGAAGGTTTGAATATGATCTCCAGTGTAGTTACGTGTCCCATATTACCTATTAACAAAGCATAATCTATTATCATCATCAGTGCAAATTTCTTCAAGTTGAGCGCTCTATGCCTTCTTATCTTGGTTTTATAACTTCTAAAATATTCTACGAGGCAGCGTTGATTATGTTGTGCGTGTTCTCATACCAATTTTGTAAGATCGATGCCTTGAATCTGGTGAAAATGCGGCACAAACGGAGTAGTCGAGTGCTCGCCCGGTCAACTAGGCGAGTCACGCCCGACTGGGCAGGAGCCCGGGCAGGAAGATCGTCAAAACCGTTCGCGCGACCGACCGGGCGGCTTAGCCCGGACGATCTGGCCCGGGCGACCGGACGGGTCTTGTTTTGACGCGGGGAAGCGATTTCCGAGTCGGGTTATAAATAGGCTTTTAACCTAAATCGTTAATTCGACGATTTAGTCATAAACACATATGTAATTCTAGTTTTTTCCTCAAGAGCAATAAATCAGTTCTCTCTCTGCCCGTGGACGTAGCCAACACTCCGTTGGTGAACCACGTTAAATCTGTGTGCGTTTTTCTTTGTTTTGCATTCGATTATTTGTTCTTTTTCATATCTGTCATAATAAATTGGTATCAGAGCCAGGTTTGTGTTCGATCTGGGTGAGAAAGATGTCTGGGATGAATGTCAAAATTGATAAATTCGATAGGAGAAACGATTTCGATGCATGGCAAAATCAAGATGCGGGCTTTACTGAAGCAACAAGGGTTGTGGGCACCGTTGGCAAAGAAGTAGTCAACGGATTCAGTCACCGCTAAGATGGATGTTCTGGAGGAAAAGGCGCATTCAACGATTATGTTGTGTGTGGCTGACGATATAATCACTTAAGTTTCGGAGGAGGAAATCGCTGCTGGTTTGTGGTTGAAGTTAGAGAGTCTATACATGACGAAATCTCAAACCAACAAGTTGCTCTTGAAGCAACGTCTGTTCAGCCTGCGTATGCAGGAAGGTACGTCTCTGAGGGACCATCTAGAAAAATTGAATGCTATCTTACTAGATCTTCGTAATATTGATGTTAAAGTAGATGATGAGGATGCTGCTTTAATTCTGTTAGTATCTTTGCCTTTATCATATGAGAATTTTGTGGATTCTTTTATTGTTGGGAAAGATAGTATGTCATTAGAAGAAGTAAGATATGCACTTCGTACTAGAGAGGTTTGCCATCAGGCATCTGGTAGTACAGGTTCAGATAATCAGGCCTCTAGGTTAATGGCCAGTAGTAGTAAGGGACATGGAAATTATCGGAAAAAGAATTTCAGGAAATCCGGAAATTCCAATGGGGGCCCTTATCCTAATGATATCTGTAATTACTGTAAGGAGAAGGGGCAATGGAAAAAGGAATGTCCTAAAAAGAAGAATCAAGAAATGAGTTTTGTAAGAATGAAGAGATTGCTAAGCATCATACTGTTAGGGATACACCACAGCAGAAAGGTGTAGCTGAACGAATGAATCAGACACTTTTGAAGAGAGCTCGGTGCATGCTCTCTAATGCTGGGATGACTAGGAGGTTTTGGGGAGAAGCCGTTAGTACAGCATGTTAATATCTGATCAACCGTGGACCTCACTCTGGAATCAATCTCAAAACACCATATGAGATGTGGTCAGGTAAACCTCCAGATTACTCTAATATGCGACCTTTTAGTTGTAGTGTTTATTATCATGTAAATGAGGGTAAATTGGAGCCAAGAGCTAAAAAGGGAGTGTTTGTAGGGTATGTGGATGGGGTAAAAGGTTATAGAATTTGGTCCCCGTCTGAGGGTAGGGTTATACTGAGTAGAAATGTTGTCTTTGATGAAAATTCTATGTTTAATCCTACTGTGAAGTCCATTGTTGGACCAGATAGTGTTAGTGTTGAGATGCAGGTGGAGCAGCAAGTATAGCCGGCAAAATAGACCCGTACACATGACCCGACCCGAGACCCATTTTTTCACCCGAAAACAATGACCCGAAATGGAACCGAAACCTGAAATAACCCGACCAGGCCCGAAGATAACCCGAACCTGAATCACCCGACCCGAAGTGACCCGACCTGGAATTGACCCGATAATGATGACCTGAACACGACCCGACCCGAAAAGTTGTTATATTAGTTATTTTTTAAACAAATTTAAGGAAAAAAATTGTCATGAAATACTATATATGACTTGGCCACCTCCCATTTATTATTGCACTTAGTTTTATTAGTCTTATATGTGTTTTTTTATTTGTTAGATTAAAAACCCGATTTAACCCGACCTAACCCGACCCTATTAACCCGACCCGGTGTGACTCGAAATTTAATGGACCCGAGATTGACTCGTACCCGAACGGACCCGACCCGAACGTAACCCGAACACAAAGTTGACCCGATTATGACCAGATCTGTAATGACCCGACCCGTATGACCCGTTTGCCACCTCTAGCAGCAAGTCACTAATGATGAGAGTGATGAAACACATGAAGAGAATCAACACACTAATTCTGAAGCACCACAATCTTCAATGCCAAGTGAAGAGGCGCCTAGCCTTGCTCGGGAGCGTCCTATAAGGACGAATTTTGGGAAACCCCCAAATAGATATGGTGGCTTATGCACTGCAGGTTGCTGAGGAGGTGGATGTCTATGAGCCATCTACCTACAGGGAGGCAGTTACATGTACAGAGTCTAACCATTGGCTTGCTGCAATGGGAGATGAGATGGAGTCACTTCACAAGAACGAGACTTAGGAGCTTGTGCCTAAGCCTCCATGGAGAAATATTGTTACTTGTAAATGGGTTTTCAAGAAAAAAGAGGGGATGACATCTGCAGAGAAAGTCAAGTATAAGGCTCGTCTAGTTGCAAGAGGGTTCACACAAAGGGAGGGAGTAGACTACAATGAAATCTTTTCACCTGTAGTCAGGCATACTTCTATCAGGGTGTTACTAGCAATAGTGGCACATCAGGATTTTGAGCTTGAGCAACTGGATGTAAAAACAGATTTTCTACATGGAGAGTTGGAAGAGGAGATATACATGGCTCTGCCAGATGGTTTCCAGGTTCCGGGGAAGGAAACTTTTGTTTGCAAGTTGAAGAAGTCCTTATATGGGCTAAAGCAGTCTCCGAGGCAGTGGTACAAGAGGTTTGATAGCTACATGATGGAGCTAGGCTACAACAGGAGTTCATATGATTGTTGTGTGTACCACAACAAGCTGACATATGGATCTTTCATCTACTTAGTGCTGTATGTAGATGATATGTTGATAGCTGCTAGGAACAAGTCAGATGTTCAAAAGTTGAAGACTTCTCGGGTCTTGAATTTGAAATGAAGGATTTGGGTGCGGCACGAAATTTTTTGGGTATGGAGATCTTTAGGGAGAGGGCTCAGAAGAAGCTTTTCTTATCACAGAAAAGCTATATTGAGAAGATATTATCAAGGTTTGGCATATCAACAGCAAAACCTATAGATACTCCAAGTGCTTCCAATTGTCATTTGTCCGTTGCTTTTGCACCTAAGTCTGCTGAGGAGAAGGAGTACATGAGTCGGGTTCCTTATACTAGTGCAGTAGGGAGCTTAATGTATGCCATGGTGTGCACTAGGCCGGATCTTGCACATGCAGTCAGTGTTGTTAGTAGGTTCATGAGTGATCCTGGTAAGGAGCATTGGCAGGCAGTCAAGAGGATCTTTCGGTATCTTAGAGGTACGTCAGATATTGGTCTTATTTATGGAGGTGATGTGACATGTTTAGTTACTGGATTCTCTGATTCTGATTATGCCGGGGATGTAGATGGTAGGAGATCTATGACTGGTTATGTTTTCACTCTTGGTGGTTCAGTTGTGAGTTGGAAAGCTACTTTGCAGCCTACAGTGACTTTGTCTACCACTGAAGCAGAGTATATGGCCTTAACAGAAGCAGCAAAGGAGGGAATTTGGTTAAAGGGGCAAGTCAGTGATTTGGGTCTACATCATGATCAGGCGATAGTGTATTGTGACAGCTTGAGTGCTATATGCTTAGCCAAGGATCAAGTTCATCATGAGAGGACTAAACACATAGATGTCAGGTATCATTTTCTGAGAAGTGAGACAAGAGTTAAGGTGAAGAAAGTAGGTACAGCTGATAATCCTGTTGATATGTTCACCAAGCCGGTTCCGCAGAGTAAGTTTCAACATTGTTTGGACTTGCTCAATGTTCGTGGTTGTTAGTTGCCCTTTGGGGCAAGTCTGGTGTCCTTCGGGACTAATCTGGTGTCCTTAAGGGACAAATTTGGTCTGGTTGTCTTTCGGGGCAAATCTGGTTGCAGGGAGAATCTGGGCATTGTGTTCAATGCGTCTGTTATCTGGTTTTCTGGTTCGTTTTGAGAGGATTCAAGTCAAGGTGGTGATTTGTAAGATCGATGCCTTTAATCTGGTGAAAATGCGGCACAAACGGAGGAGTCGAGTGCTCGCCCGCTAATGCGGATTGGCCTAGGGACCGGGCGAGAGCCCGGGCAGAAAGATCGTCAAAATCGTTCACGCGCCCGACCGGGCGGGTCTTGTTTTGACGCGGGGATTTGTACATGAGCAATAAATCATAATCACATCTGTAATTATGGTTTTTCCTCAAGAGCAATAAATCAGTTCTCTCTCTGCCAGTGGACGTAGCCAACACTCCGTTGGTGAACCACATTAATTCTGTGTGCGTTTTTCTTTGTTTTGCATTCGATTATTTGTTCTTTCTCATATTTGTCATAACAAATTTTCTATTGTAACCCATTATTGGAGATCATGGATTTGTACATGGAAGTGGTTTTTTGTTTGGTGTGTTCATAATAGTGCTTTGTTAGGAATTATGGGTGAATGTGTTTGATTTATGCAGAATTGACAATATAATTTGAATGAGAAAATAAGCAATACAGAATAGAAGGCAAAGACACAAGGATTTATGTGGTTCGATCAATGTGACCTACTCCACCAGGTGAGGGATTCGAGAGCTTTCTTAATCTTCAATGGAGAAACATACAAGTGGAATAAAAGAGGAGTCTTTCTAAAACATCTAATGGCTAGGCACTTAAGCATACCATAAACAATACCCGTAATGGTTCCTTTTATAATACAAGGAAACTCTAAATAACCCCCTTAATAGCCGTCACATACAATGATCAGAAGCTAAGAAAAGATAAGAAAGAAAATCGGGTAAAGATAAACCGAAACCGACGAGTTCTGCAGGGTGACCCACCCGGGTAATAGAGGCAGAACACTTTTTCTTCTTCTTTTCTTCATTGCTCGTTTAGGCTTCTCATAAAGAGGGGATTTCAAGGCATAAACTCTAACATGCTGATTGTAGAGTGTTATAGCATACCATATAGAATGTGTGTATATCTTCAAGTGTTTAATAATTCTAATTTGTTTGTCATTCTCTATGCCAACAAATCTCAAATCCTTTATTGGCTTAATGAGGTCATTTTCAAATTAATACAACAATAATTTATTTCTTATTTTCACACATTTATGTTTTATTTTAGTTCATTTGATACAGTATTAAGATGTTTTTCTTTATAAAACTTTGTGAATTTTTATTCTTACATACTATTTGAAGTTATTAGATGTATTTCTTAATTAATTTAATTTTCTATATATTTTCGCACGCATTGCGTGCATATAAGGCTAGTCTTACTATAAGTTAGGCAATCTTAACTTTTCTTATTATACATAATTGTAGATCAAGAAGGAATTGAATATTTTAAAATAAGCAGCTTTTGATAAGTGAAGGGCATGAAAATAATTTTACACGGGGACACCATAACTCCCTCCTTGGCTTATATAATATAGATAAGTAACTAAGTGATACCCAAATTAGGTTGTTAGTGATCTTCTCTCAGCTCAACCTTTTTCTCCATGATTGAACAAAGTACTCCAAAAATTACATGGAGAAATAAAGGAATTCTTTTTATTGGAAAGATAAATAACTTTTAGGCTGCTTTTGCACAGGTGTCGACCCAAAGATCCAAACACTTGAAAGGAGGGGGAAATGATAAAGGGGAATCCTCCTCCAAACAGGGTTATCTTAAATAATTTGGGGGGCCATGTGCTAATTATAAATTTAGACCTTTAAAAATAAAAAAAAATCAATAAAACGTTAAAATAAATAAGTATTCTCCGTAGAATAGATCGATTTACTACTTTTTTATACATAATGAAAGCTTGAAGTTTTTTTTTTCTAATTATGCAGTGTTAGAAAATCTTGAAATTATATTAAGGGAAGTCGAACTACAAATACAAGATAAAATAAATTTATATTTAGATAAAAGGCGTGAGGTTATTTTTGGCTAATATTTATGCGTGATTCGTGTTTCAAGTTTAATTAGTTTACTATTCTGAGTTTTAAGTAACTAAATATTAAGTTAGACACCTTCGATAATTAGATAAAATTAATTAATCATTATACTTTTAAAACAGTTAATCAATGTTATTTTCAGGATGTATTGGCCATCCATTTTCTGTGCATACTCTTAACACATCTATGAGGATATGAACTATATATTACATTATTTGGTAAAATTTCGGTAACCCAATTTTGAAAATAATTGAAATTAAAATATATTGTCTTTTCTTACAGAATAGATGTAACACCCCAGATATTCAAAAACGGAAAAGAAAAAGAATTAATATATTTAATAGGACGATGGCGGAAACATCGTCCTCTAGGAATGTCACAGCTACAAGAATAGTGTTTAAATAACTAAGTGATAAAAACAAACTTAAATAAATACTATAAATAAATTAATTACTTAGATTAAAAACGAAATGAGAAAACTATCTCAAACTAAAAAGAAGTCTAGAACTAAAACACCTAATTGATTATTTCTCGCATCTCAACCCGAGCTTAAAATCAAAGAAAATCCCCATCAACAAAACCTGCAAAATATACAACAAATATCCACAATCAGTGGGGAGTAACTAACAACTCTATCAGCCCAATATAGGGATTCAAATAGTAATTTTAAGTAAAGTTAAAATAAATATTACTGCACAGCAACATGCTTCTAATAACAATAAGTAAATCAACAATAATGAACTTAAGATAATCATACAAGATCCATAGCATAAGCCTCCAAAATAATTAAACAAAATAATATAATAGGTTTTGAGAAAGAGCGGAACGCCAGTGGATCGCAACCTACTTCCTAAGGTTTGTCAGATCGAAATCTTCAGACAGCCTATGGGCTTACGTTCCCTACTGCCTGTGTGTAAGAATGGCCAAACTCCCGATGCAGGATAGTACCCAGCTCAGTACTTCCCAACCTCTCGGACGACAACAATTAACCCAGGTAATACCTCTAAATCGCAACCTAGGTGGTTGGCATGTTCTTCACCGGGGACTACATCTATTCCACCGAATATCTTAATCTCAATAAAATATTTCTACAAATAAATACTATAATTTATTCATCAAATATAAATAATAAGGATGCCCTTCAGGCCTTACACTTAAATCAGCAGAAACTAGGATCGCAATCCAAGAGTCTCAATTCAACAATATTTATTCTTCTCAAAGTAATAGTGATAATAATACTAATAAAAATCATTTCGCCCAACCAAAAAGAATAAACACTCTCTAAAACATAATTATACACCAAATACACAATACGATCAAATACTCCAAACTACTACACTCTCGTTGTCTGAGTTTGGGTACAAGGTTAATTACAACGTTAGTTATAATACCCCCGGTACATAACTCTTGGCGAAACGGTACTAAAGACAGTGTTATTCTCCCTCGAGTACTGTGACGTCGACAACTTAGATATTGATTTATAAAAGTACAATATTATTATACTCTTAATTCAATTACAAACGACAATACCATCATAAAATAAATAAGACACTCACAATATGACTATAAGTAAATATATCATTCAACTCAATAATAAAAATAAATAAATAAAACATGCAACCATTCTTCAAAAAGCTCCATATAACAAGATTTCACCTCAAAACAAGTCTTAACATGCTTCAACACAACAAAGTACGCCTTTTTGAAATGGTTTTAAACATATGCAGCAACTTCAAATAGACATAACTTTCATACTACACAGTATTTTTAAGAAATTCCAAATGCATGTTAAAGCTTATCTCAATAGCTTTCCAACAAGTGGTCATAAGCTCAATTCCGAGGTAAAACGAGTGAGATATGACACTTTGAACATACACTGTCCAAACTGGTCACGGGTCGTGAAATAGCTATTTCACCCAAACTTTCACCACATATACTCATACATCAAAACGAAATATACCCAAGCCAATATATGATTATACCATAGAATTTAACTAGTTTAACATGAGGATTAACATAAAACATAAATTACATAGCCCCCAAACATGATAATTCAACATATATTAACTATTCTAACATGATTAATCACAAAATACGTGAATCATAGCCCAAAATAAATAATTTCCAGATAACTAAAACCACAAGAATTCATCCAAAACCACACTCAACCTTAAACAACATTCAACAAATATGCTTAAACATAACCCTAACATCATGCTACTAATATTTCACAAATTCCTAATACTTTCATGATAATAATACATATAACATCACAAGCAAAATATTAGGCATGAAGAATAACATTTTATACAATCCTAACATGATACTAACATGAATAAAAATAGCAAAGAACAATTCTAATAACACCCTAGCATACTTCTAAGCCTAATAACACAAATTCTACCTAACTAACATAAATCCTAACAAAACCAAAATCACTACTCTAATCCTAACGTGCTAGATGAGATGCTAGTTACCTTAATTTTAAGTGGAAAATAATACTAGAATGGCAAAGAAAGAAGAGAATAACATTGCTCCCGAAAATCGGATGAGTCGTCTGTTTGAAACAGGAACTGCAGTCACGTCTTCCACTTTATTCAAAAAAAAAAAATTACACCACGAGCAAGATCTTTCCGAGTAGATGGATTTTGACTACTCATACGTCCAATTCCGATAAGAGACGAAGGAGATATGATGCAAACAAGTTAGGTGTGCAAAAATGGACGAAAATCCGAGAAGAGAGAAGAACTCTTTCTATTCCTCTCTAAGGGTTGGGCGAAAATGGGGGTTAGAATGCGGAAAAAACCTAACCTCATTAAGCAATGGTTTAAAGGGTGATTATGAAGGGGGTTAATGTTGGCAATTGATGGGTGATGAATGGGGAGGGGGTTGGCTCTTTATATTTTGGTGGTTACAAAGGTGAATGCAAGATGCTCATTTAAGCCAACACCCTCCTAATTTTCGTACATCATGATAGAACAAATGGGCTTGCGAATTCGTTACATTGGTCGGTCCATAAAATATATTTAACGCTTAAGATAAAATCACACGTTACTTAAATTTATAAAATAAAAATTACTAACTATATTATAAAACAAATACGCACATTAATAATAATAATAAATAAAATTCCTAAATAAATATATACACTTTAAATTAATAAACACAACCACATAATGCAACAACTAAATAATTATACATGTTCAAAATAGTTTTATTAATAAATTATCTTATTTTAATGGAAAATATCATTTTAATGTAAACAAACGCCAAAAATAAAGAGTGAAATTACGGGGTGTTACAATAGAAGTCATATTACGTATAAGTGAACATAATAAATTAATAATTTCCTTATTCGGTTTTTTCACCAAATGCCCTAAAGATTTCATGAAATTCACCATATACCCTTCGACTTTTGGGAATTCACCACGTACATACTCCCAGCTTTTATACAAATATCACAGCATGCTCTTACTACTAACGAAAGTCTAACTCCGTTAATTATTAACCCCTAATTAGCCATTAAAATCTGATAAATAGTGTGTCAATTTTTCCAAATAATTAACTATATTGAGTTGGACTCCACTAATTATAATTTCTATCACTAGTTAGTAGACTATCCATCGGATAAACAAAGTTTTTTCCATTTTGAATATGCTACAGCCACATGTCTGACTAAATCTGTAATCAATCAAAGTTGAACAAAGGAACGAGACTTTACTTACAATAAAGCACTAAAAGTCATATAGAGAAGTCCATAAAGAAAAGTCCTAATAAAGAAAATATAGAAACCGTCGGCACAACTTTGGGACCTAAGTAAAGAATGCACAAATTGAACAACATAAGTACGATAATAAATGATAAATAGTTCACGAAACACTAATTAGCTCCTGTTTGGTTCAACTAAAGGAAAGAAATTCATTAAGAAAAGGGAATATATTCAACTTAAGCCATTTCATTCCCATGTTTGGCTCACCATAATCTTACAGGAAAGGTAAAAACTGACATGATGAAGAACAAAATCAGAAGGCTACAAATAAGTCATGATACAAGCTGATAAAAAATTTACACAAGCTGATGAAGACCCATACTACTGAATCACTGATACACGAGATGATGATGGGCCATAATACACAAGCTGACATGTGCTACAAATTTATAATAATATAGTACATATTCTGAAAAAGTTAGTCATGATTAATAGTAGAAGATAAGTATAAACTACTAAAAATTAAATTATCTAAAATATAAAAAATACAACATAATATTAATATAAAAGTTCTAGCTCTAGTTTTTCAGAAGGAGAGCAAGAATATATTGTTTTTTAAGATTTACTAGAGCTTAATATTAAAGTGTTGAAGTGAAATGTGTTGAATTGGAATGTGCTGAAATTAATTTTCTTGAACTAACATTAGTTTGTTGAATTATTGAGCTGAACTGAAATTAATTTTGCTTAATGGATTAAATTGAAATTAATTAAGCTGAACAAAAATAATTTTGTTGGACTGAACTGAACAAAAATACATTTTACTGAATTGAACTGAAACGTGCTAAATAATCTCAAAAAGAACAAGGCCTTAATATAGGAGAGATAGAAGAATGAGGGGGAGTTCATAAGAAAAGAAAAAAAAGAACTGGAAGAAAAACGAGGTATGTCTTACAAGATGATGTACAAGATCTATAGACTGACATATCGTATTTATAAACTAATATAAAATGTCCATAAAGTAATGATGAAAACTGTATAAACTGATAAAAATATCTATAAATAACTAGTAAATAACGTGCATAAACTGATAAACAACGTGCATAAATTGACAAATTCAATTCATTTAATTTAAATGGGTCACTCTAAGAGAAATTTAAATATGTTAAATTGATAAGAAATATGTGTAAAATGATATGCAAAGTGTCAAATTGATATCAAATTTTTATATGGAATTATCGCATACTGATATCAAATTAGAATAAACTAATATTAAATTTGTATATACAGATAAAAAATAATTAAACTTATAACATTTATGTATAAACTAAATTGAAAAATCACATCTCAATTATTTTAAATATCTGAGATCTATGTGAGCCAAAACGCTTTTGAATAAAAATGAACATCAAACTTTTCAACATGCTTCCAAACAACAAATAGAATTTGGACTTCATCTACCATGTGTGTCAAGTTAGGCCCCAAGTGACTATTCCAATTGAATATTTAGTAACATGAATAGGGCTATGGTAAGTGAAAGTTGGGTCTCTTCTCTGTAGTATTTTTCCCAAGGAAAACTTTGATCAACATCCTAACCTCTGGGTTTATTAATATGTGGAATAATATATCACCCTAGCCTTTTCTCTTTTTTGGAGGATGCATGCGTACTTGAAAATTTGATGTTCATGGTTGTTCACTTGTATGTACAAAAGTAACTCGTCAAGCTCAAATTTAACCAATCATAAGTGGATTTATATTCGCTTAATTATGAGTAGTTTACATCTAGCTTTAGGATCTAGCGTGTTCAACTACTTTTTACTTCTTTAAAAAAAAATTAAGAAAAATTCAAGAAAACTAAAAATAGTTTTTTGAAAACTTCTGAAAATTTGTATGAAAAGTTCATAATACTTAATAAAATTTTAGAATAGAAAAAAAAGATAAAATCAAGAAAAATAAGTTGAACAGAGCAAACCCGGCCTTATGGATTTTTTTTTTTTTGCTAGTTAAGAAAAATTTATATTCCACCCAAAACAAAGACCAATATACAACCTAACGGTTTCCTTTGTAAGGCAAACCAACTAGGTTGGACCCCCTACACAAAGGAAACCAAAAAATGACTATACATTTGTGTTGTGTAGTTGCTCTAACCACAACTTGTCACTATTTGACATTTTCTGAGGCTTAACACTTTGAATTCTATTCATCACCATCTGTTTAATTCTTTTAACCATACTATTGACATTCCAAGTTGTCATGTTCCACACAGCTTCATTCCTTGCCCACCACAAGAAATAAACAGTCCCATTATAGGCAGCACTAATCACTCCCTTCCTGAATTTTGTTCTTCTGTTGTTCTTCATAAAAAACATCAGTCTATTATAAGACTTCTCCCTTGAACCAACACCCAACCAATTTTTCATAACCTCCAAAATACTGCTAGCATAGGTACATCTAAAAAATAGATGTTCATGGCTCTCAATCCCTGAGTCACAGAATTGACATGGAGCCGCATTCACAACTCCAATTTGCAGGAGCCTGTCGGCAGTTCTGAGCTTATTCTGAATCACCAACCAGCAGATAAACCTATGTTTAGGCACAGTTAGCCTATTCCAGATGTACTTATCCCAGTACACCTGGTCAGAAGAACCCATCATCAGCTTATACATCTTCTTGATACTGAAATTGTTGATAGCAATCAACTCATTTTCTGACATGTGAATCTTCATATCTTCTTTAACCTTGCATATTTGCCTTATGGATTAATTAGTTTCTCTCTTTGATTATCTTTGTGTTGTGTGCTTTGGGTGGTGAACTGGCAGCAGCAGTTGGGCTCAAGGTGGCCATGTGAGCATGAGACAGGGCTCAGGTGAGGCTCAGCTGACCCTGGTCCAACTGCAAGGTATTATGCCCAGACTTATTAGAGGAGGGCTGCTGATGTAACATGGGCTTGAGCTTGGCGTGTAAGGAGAGGGGATGGGAGATGCATTAGGGGGATGGGGAACTGGGCCTATGGCGCTGTATTGGGAGGTGGTGTGGGCCAATCTCAGAAGTTGATGTGTTAGAAGAGGAGTGGTGTCATCCAGACCTAATGCATTGTAGTCAGTAAGGGTACGGTATATTTGGTGATGTTGGTATAGGGGAAAGAATTCTCAACGAACGTGATGTGGCGTGAGAGAATTATTTTGTTTTGGTGGAAAGGTCAAGACATGTGTAGCCTTGGTGGTTTGGTAGGTAGCCTAGAAAGACACATGGAGTAGATCGAGGAGTGAGCTTGTGTGGAATAGTGGAATATAGATTGGGGTATTATAGGCAACAAAAAACATAGATTATCATAAGATGGTGTTTTACAGAATAATGTCTCAAAGGGAGTGAGTTGATGAAGGACCTTGATAGGCAAGATATTAATGAGGTAGGTTGTCGTTTCAAGAGCCATAATAACCAAAATTATGTAGGAAGGGAGGCATGAAATAAAAGTGTGTGTTTGATATTATTTAATGTGCGGATCATGCATTCAAACTTTGCCATTATTTTGAGAAGATGTATGTGGACAGGACAAGCGAAAGAGTATAACATGAGAAAGACAAATTTTTTTAATAGGGGCTTTATCAAATTCAAAACCATGGTCACTTTGAGAAGCCTTAATATGTCGTTCAAATTGAGTTTTCACATAGGCATGAAATGCAAGAAAAGCTTGATAATCACTAGATTTATAAGCAAAAGGAACAATCCACACGTACATAATGAGTGAAATCATCAATAAGAACCAAATAATATTTATGACAAGTGCTACTATGAATAGGAGATGTCCATAGATCAACATGAATAATATCAAAAGCACAATTTGTATTACTAGTGGAATTATAAAACGGAAGTCTAATGTGTTTCCTAATCTAACAAGCATGACAAAAGTTAGAGCCATGGTCTTTGTTACAAGCTATGGAGTTTTGATGTCTAAGAAAACTAATAGATGAAGCACTGTGATTGCCAAGTCTCGCATGCCATGTGGAGGTAGGAAGGACAACAAGGTTGGAAGTCGGAGTGGTATTGGTGACCGGATGGAGCTCCCCCAAGCTATCACATCTCGTGATTAGCTTCCTCCTGCGAAGGCCCTTCATAGAAAAACAGATGGATCAAATTCTATAGAAACAAAATTATAAGTGGTGAATTCACACACAGATTTTAGCTTCTTTATGATTTTAGGGACAAGATAAATATCACGAAGAAGTAATGGCTAATTTGGGAGAGTGGTGTGTCCATAACCCATAATTGGAATACGGTGTCCATTACCAACTAAAAAATGATTTTGAGTTCTTAAATTAAACAAGGGCAAAGAGTACCTGAATTGTGGGTCATGTGAGAAGTTGCACCCGAGTCCATGTACCAAGCATAATCCAGTTTAGTGAGAGTAATAGTGGAAAAGGTGTTGTCGAGCTCCGTGGGAGTCATGGGTGGGACGTGAGGGACCAGGCGAGCATAGTAGGCCTGTGGAGCGTGAGTTGGCCTTTGTTGGGCTGACCTGTTGCAATGGGAGGGTACCGTTGGCTGCTTGTGTAACACCCCCAAATTACTCGCTTTTAAATAAATAATTTAGTAAATAATATTTAAGTAATTAAGGAGTATTACCGCCACGTGACTAACACGCTTTCGGCAACCAACTACTAACTAATAAAATAACTTGCAGCGGAAGACTTTCACCAAAAATAATAATACTTCTTTATTAATAAAAGTAAATATTGTCTCAATACTCAAAATAAATAAAACACCCTAATCTAGGTGAAGATCCCCTTCCTAGTATGCTCCCATGCACATCCAAAATTCACCTGCAAAACTGCTTACTAAAAAGGTAAACAGGGCAAAGCCAAATAGGAAAAAAAAAGGAAATACACGTCAGTATAAAACTGAGTACGAAATGTACTAGATAAGTAATACATTTGTTAGTTTGCAATATTTTTCATTTTGAAAACTCTATCACTAATAATTCAAGAATAACTCTTTAAGAATAAACAATTTTCATTCAAGAATAACCTTTTAAGAACAAACTCTTTCCAAATAACTTGGATTAAAATAATCTTGAAAACAATTCCTCTTCTAATCTCCCCTTCTATTTCCTAAGTGTGCACACCCCCCAAGCTAGTCATCCCATCACGGATCTATATCAAGGGGTAATAATAATTGCCAATAAGTGGACTTTGAAGCCTGAACCTTTCTTGATGTTAATCAAGCGGTAGTAATAATAATATGACTTGTAAGTCATGAATAAACCTCCTTTTCTCATAAACAACTTTTTGAACATTCAAAGTTCATAAAAACCAATCAACCTTTCCTTGTAAAAACAATTTAATTTTCCAATAAGGATAACAAACTTTTATATAAAAATGATTGATAAAATCATTCCTTCTTTTCACTTTCAAGAGTGAATAATAAAATATTGTAACCATTTTAAACCAAATTTCCAAACCAATCCAAGCATTAAATCAATAAACAACTTTACCACATAAAACCACATTTCAAAAGATCTAGCTACATAACGTACCTTGATCTTGCACAAAGAGTATACTAGTATCTCCACTTAGTCTTAATCTTGAACGATCTTCTAACAAACCAATAATATAAAAATCTAATAAGTAACTTATCACATGAACTTAATCATGATCTTAAACATGAATAACCAATCATGAGCATAATATTTTTGAGTAAGAAACATAACAATCTTTTTCTTAAACCAAAGAAAATTGGAACTTAAATAAGAAATATAAAACTAGAATAGATAAGGAGAGAAGGAAGAACCTTGAAGTAAGAGAGTATGAATTCTTCAAAGTTTTTGTGTGGAAAAGATGGCTTAAGGTATGGGGTATTTATAGGAGTAGAATAGGTAGTACTTAATTTCAAAAATTAAATAGTTTGTAACCTTCACCATAAATTAGGAGATTAAACCAAGATTTGTAACCTCCATCATAAATTTGGAAGTTTTAGGAAACAAAACCCCCTCCCCATTTATTATGAATCCCGTCAAAAAACATGGCCCAAATTTTTTTTTTTGTTTTTTTTTTTTGATATTTTTTGACTAGGATTTAAAACCAAAAGCTTAACAAATCCAGTTTTGGCGCCATCTTCCGCCAAAATAATTTAAAACAAGTGAAATTGCTAAAATACCCTTTGCTTAAAATATTTATTTCAGAAAATAAATATTTTTAATTACATGAATAAATACTAAAAAATATGGGGTATTACAGTCTACCCCCCTTAAAAGAAGTTTCGACCTCGAAACTTAAGACAAAAAGTCATAATCACTTTCCAAAAACGGATTAAAATCCAAAATTGCAGTTTCTGACTCAAATGCTCATGTCTAAAATGCATATACTGACTCGAAAATATGTTAAAATGCAATAAATATGGTAAAAGAGCGAAATTCTATCGCATTCTACCCCCCTTAAAAGGAGTTACGACCCCGTAACTCGACAACTAACCTCGGAAAACAACGCCGGATATTTCTTGTGCATTTCTGCTTCAGCTTCCCATGTTGCTTCCTCAGTATGATGGTTTGACCATAATACTTTGACTAATCTTACATCCTTAGTCCGAGTACTTTTAACTTTACTATTAAGGATTCTTACATGTCTTTCCTCGTAAGTCAGACCATCATCTAATTCAATGGTCTCAGATTGCAGCACATGAGACACATCCGGAATATACTTCCCTAACTGAGATATATGGAATACGTCATGGATTCGACTTAAGTCATTTGGCAAATCCAACTTATATGCCACTTTCCCGATCTTCTTTAACACCTCATATGGCTCGATATACTTTAGGCTTAACTTTCCCTTCTTCCTAAATTGCATCACCCCTTTCATTGGAAATATTTTCAACAATACCTTCTCTCCAACCTGAAACTCTTCATCCCTCCGCTTCAAATCAGCATAACTCTTCTGCCGATCTTGAGCTGCCTTGATCTTTTCCTGAATCACTTTCACTTGCTTCACCGTCTCTTCGAGGAACTCGGGTCCAAGCACCACGGTTTTACTAATATCATGCCAAAGAGATCGAACTTCTACACTTTCGACCATATAAAGCCTCAAACGGAGCCATACCAATACTTGCATGATGATTGTTGCTGTAGGAAAATTCTATCAAATCCAAGAAATCCTCCCACGAACCCAGATACTCCATAACACAAGATCACAACATATCTTCTAAAGTCTGAATTGTTCGTTCTGTTTGCCCATCTATAGCCTGGATGAAAAGTCAGTACTCATTAACAAATTAGTACCCAAAGTCTTCTGCAAACTCTGCCAAAAGTTGGACAAGAACCGCGAATCACGATCCGAAACAATGTCCTTAGGCACACCATGATATTTCACCACCCACTTCACATATGCTTTAGCCCATTGATCCATCGACCAAGTACTCTTCATAGGTGTGGAAGTTGCGGATTTACTTAAACGATCTACCACTACCTAAATTGTATCATTTTCAGCCTTAGTCCTTGGTAATGCAGACACAAAATCCATTGATATAGAATCCCATTTCCAACTCGGAATATCCAAAGACTGAACCTTCCCTTGTAGCCTCTTGTGCTCAAACTTGACCTTTTGGCATGTGAGACACTTAGCCACGAACTCTGCTACCTCTCGCTTCATGTTTGGCCACCAGAACGTTTGCTTCATGTCCTTATACAACTTATCACCACCTGGGTGTACAGAATAAGGTGAGTTATGAGCTTCTTCCATTAATTTCCGCTTCAACTCTTCTCTATTACTTTGTATACACCACCTCCCCTTGAACCGGATACTTCCATCATCAGCTATCTGGAAATCCGAAATCCGACCTCCCCCGGATCTTCTCTCGAATCCTTTCCAACTTTTCATCCTTTGATTGACCCAACCTAATCTTATCATAGATCGAGGGTTGAACGGACAAAGAACCCAACAATTCTTCAACACCTCCTTCTTCCACTACCTCCAATGACAAGCTTAGAAACTCTACACATAACTCGACTTAGCAAAGACCATTGCATTAACTGAATGACTCGACTTTCGACTCAATGCATCAGTAACAACATTATCTTTCCCTTCATGGTACTGGTTCTCCAAATCATAATCCTTGATCAACTCCAACCACCTCCTTTGCCTCATGTTCAACTCCTTCTGAGTGAAAATATACTTTAAGGTCTTATGATCCGTGTACAACTTACACGTTGCCCCATACAAGTAGTGTCGCCATATCTTCAAAGCAAACACTATTGCAGCTAATTCAAGATCATGGGTTGGATAATTCACCTCATATGGTTTTAACTACCTAGAAGAATAAGCGATGACCATCTTGTTCTGCATCAATACACACCCTAACCCAAATTTCGAAGCATCACTATAAACATCATACTGCTGACTCTCATCAGGTAGAGCCAAAACGGGTGTTGTAGTCAACCTTTCCTTCAACGCCGAAAAAGCTTCCTCACACTCTGGAGTCTAGACAAACTTACATTCCTTCTTGATCAGGCTAGTCATTGGTCTCGAGATCTTCGTGAAATCCTTCACAAATCTTCAATAGTAACCAGCTAACCCAAGAAAACTCCTTATATTAGACACCATCTTCGGTGTTGGCCACTCACGCACTGCTTGAATCTTAGCTGGATCCACCGAAACTCCTTCCCTTGAGATAACATGTCCTAAAAAGGCAACCTCATCCAACCAAAACTCACACTTAGAGAGCTTAGCGTACAACTTATGCTCTCTCAAGGTGGACAAAACTTCCCTCAAATGCAACTCATGACTGCTCCTATCCTTCGAATATATCAACATATCATCTATTAACACAACCACATATTTGTCCAAGTATGACCTGAAAATCCTATGCATCAAATCCATGAACACTGCACGTGCGTTGGTCAGACCAAACTGCATCATTGTGAACTCATAGTGACCATAACGCGTCCTAAACGCAGTCTTAGGAATATCACCCTCAGCAATCCTCAATTGATGATAACCTGACCTCAAATCTATCTTCGAGAAAATCATCGCTCCTTTCAACTGATCAAATAAATCATCTATTCTCGGAAGCAGATACTTATTTTTGATCGTCATATTGTTCAACTCCCGGTAATCAATGCACAACCTCAAACTACCATCTTTCTTTTTCACGAACAATACAGGTGCACCCTAAGGAGACGAACTATGTCTTATATACCCTTTTTCCAACAACTCCTCCAACTGAACTTTTAACTCTTTCATCTCAGCTGGAGCCATTCTATAGGGAGCCTTTGAAATAGGTCCAGTTCCTGGCATCAAATCTATGGGGAACTCAAGAACCCTAACAGGTGGCATACCTGGTATCTCTTCAGGAAACACATCAGGAAACTCAGATACAACCGGAACCTCCCTATTCTCATCTTCCTTTTCAAGCCTCTGAACTCCACATAAGAATAACAGACTCCCCTTCTTCACATAAGATTGAATTCTCATCGCAGACACAATCTTCATTCCCTTCTCCTTCCCAAGCTTCTTATAAGTCACCCTTTCTTTCTTAGGGCCGACTAAGGACACCTTCTGGGCCTCACAATCAATATGAGCCTTGAATCTTCACAACCAATCCATCCCCAAAACTACATCGAGGTCTGATAAGTCAAACTCAACTAAGTTGGACGAAAAGTTCACCCCAACTATCACTAAAGGTACTTGACTATGCAACCTAGTACAATGAAACATCTCCCCTGATGGCAATGCAATTTCTAATGAAATAGACACTGGACTGCTTAACTGGAGCTTTTCCACTAAAGTGCTAGAAATAAATGAATGAGATGCTCCTGAATCAAGTAACACTTTGGCGTATAACGACTTAATGAAAAAGGTTCCAACTACTACCTTAGAAACATTCTCAACCTCACTACGGTTCATGACGAAAACTTTGCCTTTAGACCGATTCCCCATTCCCCGGTTTAACACCGCATTCGAAGAAGCTAACTTTTATTGATCATTTTGAGGGGCCTTACTACTCGGGTCGGTTTGACTGCTGGGTTCTCCACCAACTTTTCTAAAGCACTCATACTCCTGGGTGCCCCAATTTCTGACAATAACGGCACGTCACCAAGTTGCCCTCACAATCCTTTCCACGGTGGTTCTTATCACACCTTTTGCAGAAAAAGGTTCTCTCAGCTTTCTTCCCATTCCCTTGGTTAAATCCACCATTGGGCTTAGGCTTCTTATCTCCACTTTATTGATTCCCATTGTTGTTATGCTTCCTCTTTTCCCTAGAGGAGGTCCCTTCAAGCTCTCTTCCTTTAATCCCGTATAAGTGAGCAACTCTACCATAAATTTCATCAAGAGTCTCAAAAGTTACACCTCCCAGCTTACTTTGGAGAGTTAAGGTTAACCCTTGCTCAAACCTTTGGGCCTTCAAAGTCTCGTATGGTACTATCTCAAAAGGAACCTCATTAACTCCAAAAATTTGCTATAATACTCATTAACACACATAGTTCCCATCCTCAGATTGGTGAACTCCATAGCCTTTTGCTTCCTTAAGTACGGAGGATAAAACTTAGTCCTCAAGGCATCTTTAAACTCGTACCACCCAAAGTCCGGATACTCTAAAATATCATATTTCCTTTGTTTCCACCATAGGTCTGCCTCGTCTCTCAAATAATAAACAACATTATTAACTCTAAGGTTTTCAGGGCACACTATGGCATCAAAAAGCTTATGAAATTCTCGGATTCAGTTTTCTAAGCTAGCTGGGTCCTCTTTCTCATGGTAAGTCGAAGGTTTGACTACTGCTACCCTCTTAAAGACCTCACCAAAACTATCAGTCTCACTCTGCTTGGTTTCTTGATTAGCTATCACTTGAGTGATATTTTCAGTTATCTTTGCTAACCTTCTAACCATAGAACTTATACTCCTTCTCTCTTCTTTCTACCATTCTACTAGAAATAAGAGTGTTTGAGGATAAATCTCAACTAACATTCATAGAATAGCTGGGTAACTACCAAACAATCCAATAAACATGCAAGTATAACTAGCTCAAAACATAGCACTCACATACTTCATATATATATATCATGGCCAAATATTAGGCTTTATACATAACGACTACTAGAATATTTGAGTGTATCAAAATATTCTTAAGACAACTAGGCCGTTCTATGGCCAAAACAAAACTATATATGTCTACGGTTACTGGAGACTTCAAACTCTTGGTAGTCTACCTCAATAATATTCTCCAACTCGTCAATGGCCATATAATCATATTGGCCTGGGTATTCTCGAGAGGTAAAAAAAATACACATAATACTACTGTTTGCTAGTTAAAGCAACATGACTTCCTTCTTATCCCATACATAGGGAATAACATAAACCTTTTCCTCTACTTCCAACAACAATCATATAAAAGCAAGAAGAATTGAGATATGACAAAAACAACATCATAAGAGTAATACCAATATATGATAACTAAATATGGTCCAAAATTTATACTAGATGCACCATTATGGCTTAAAATATTATTTAAATTTTTTTAAAGTGTATGTGATTTCAAGATATAGAATAGCTAAGGTGATTATAGCTCCCATGTAAGGAAGTTACCCACATCGTCGGGGAGAGCCTTCCTATTCCTAGACAGAGCTTGTCACCCCAACATATCTACACCCTTCATCTTTCCAAATAAAAAAATATATACCTTTTTGTGGCACTAGCAAGATGCATCAATACAAATCGTCAAAAAGAAAACAATTAAACTTAACAACAATAATTTATAATGCAAATGCGAAACTCTATTTGCCCAACTTATGTCTAGCCATCAATTTTAATTGTTCAACTTTTATCTTTGCAAGACCTGAAAAACTGATACCACTTTGTAACACCCCCAAATTACTCGCTTTTAAATAAATAATTTAGTAAATAATATTTGAGTAATTTAGGAGTATTACCGCCACGTGACTAACACGCTTTCGGCAACCAACTACTAACTAACAAAATAACTTGTAGCGGAAGACTTTCACCAAAAATAATAATACTTCTTTATTAATAAAAGTAAATATTGTCTCAATACTCAAAATAAATAAAATACCCTAATCTAGGTGAAGATCCCCTTCCTAGTATGCTCCCATGCACATCCAAAATTCACCTGCAAAACTGCTTACCAAAAAGGTAAACAGGGCAAAGCCAAATAGGAAAAAGAAAATACGCGTCAGTATAAAACTGAGTACGAAATGTACTAGATAAGTAACACATTTGTTAGTTCGCAATATTTTTCATTTTGAAAACTCCATCACTAATAATTCACGAATAACTCATTAAGAATAAACTATTTTCAAATACTTTAATAATAATTCAAGAATAACCTTTTAAGAACAAACTCTTTCCAAATAACTTGGATTAAAAATAATCTTGAAAACAATTCCTCTTCTTATCTCCCATTCTATTTCCTAAGTATGCACACCCCCCAAGCTTGTCATTCCATCACGGATCTATATCAAAGGGTAACAATAATTGCCAACAAGTGGACTTTAAAGCATGAACCCTTCTTGATGTTAATCAAACGATAATAATAATAATATGACTTGTAAGTCATGAATAAACATCCTTTTCTCATAAACAACTTTTTGAACATTCAAAGTTCATAAAAACCAATCAACCTTTCCTTGTAAAAACAATTTAATTTTCCAAAAAGGATAACAAAACTTTTATATAAAAATGATTGATAAAATCATTCCTTCTTTTCACTTTCAAGAGTGAATAATAAAATATTGTAACCATTTTAAACTAAATTTCCAAACCAAGACAAGCATTAAATCAATAAAAAACTTTACCACATAAAATCATATTTCGAAAGATCTAGCTACATAACGTACCTTGATCTTGCAGAAAGAGTATAATAGTATCTCCACTTAGTCTTAATCTTGAACGATCTCCTAACAAACCAATAATATAAAAATCTAATAAGTAACTTATCACATGAACTTAATCATGATCTTAAACATGAATAACCTATCATTAGCAAAATATTTTTGAGTAAGAAACATAACAATCTTTTTCTTAAACCAAAGAAAATTAGAACTTAAATAAGAAATATAAAACTAGAATAGATAAGGAGAGAAGGAAGAACCTTGAAGTAAGAGAGTATGAATTCTTCAAAGTTTTTGTGTGGAAAAGATGGCTTAAGGTATAGGGTATTTATAGGAGTAGAATAGGTAGTACTTAATTTCCAAAATTAAATAGTTTGTAACCTTCACCATAAATTAGGAGATTAAACCAAGATTTATAACCTCCATCATAAATTTGAAAGTTTTAGGAAACAAAACCCCCTCCCCATTTACTATGAATCCTGTCAAAAAATATGGTCAAAAAATTTTTTTTTTTTAATTTTTTTTTTTGAAAACTTTGTACTAGGATTTAAAACCAAAAGCTTAACAAATCCAATTTTGGCGCCATCTTCCGCCAAAATAATTTAAAACGAGTGAAATTGCAAAAATACCCTTTGCTTAAAATATTTATTTTAGAAAATAAATATTTTAATTACTTGAATAAATACTCAAAAATATGGGGTATTACAGCTTGGCCCACTAGCAGTGGGATATAGGCTAGTTTGGGAGGCCCACTACTGTTGCTGCCACTGAAGGAATGTAAACAATTGCTGTTGCTGGCTTGGACCAGCTTAATGAGGAGTAGCATGCCATGAGTGTTCTTGGTTGACAATGGTGGAGTTGTTGGTGCACTGGTTTTGAACGCAACCACGACCCTGATTGTTTCGATCTCCATGGCCACCAGTCGGCCCCGACTGCCGCCCAAGACTGGGCGGAGTTGTTCTAGTGTTGTTGGGTTTGCGAGTTGGCTGGACTCGCATGCTGAGGAGTACTCGAATCCATTGATTGGGCCATAAATGATGATGGTGATGGTGAATTGTCGTTTGCATATCATGACTCTTCAAGAAGAAGGCGGGAGCGAGCCGTTTCAAAGGATAGAAGTGAAGGAATTGTGTCCTTGACTCTAATACAATTACTAAATATAACATGGATCATATTATGGAGATAATAAATTCATTAAATTGGGTCGTCTATACGCTTTGCTAGAGGATGCTATAGAACTTCAGGTTTAGTAAATAATAAACCCGAAGCCCAATTAGATGGATCCTACAAAGGTCACACTTACACAATCCGGATCAATAAAAGAATGACCTATAGCCCATGTAGGACTCTAGGAGTGGCCGACCAAGGAGAAAGAAAAGGAGAGGACTCCTAACCTAGTTTGTTCCTATAATTAGGTGTGGGGTGAGAAAATAAAGCAGTCAGTTTTATTCTCTCATTATTTTCTCTCTCCTCTTTTCTCTCTCTTTCAAAGCTACGTAATACTGCTCCAAGAAATAGAAGAGTCCCTCTTCCTTCCAACTAGCATTGGTGGAGCATTGATCTGGATTCGTGGACCTAGTAGAGGAATCTCAATTGCGGTTCTATCTCCGGATCTCGAAGAGCTTTATGGAAATCACGCGCCAAAGGTTAATTCTTAACTATTATGTGATCCTTGAATGTATATGCATGAGATCCTGTTTTAAGTGCTTATGAATATGATTCATGAAATTCCGCTTAGAGTACTTATAATCTTACAGTGGTATCAGTTTTAGCCTCTTGCATATAATTTTAGGTCATAATAATTAGATTTATTTTGATGTGTTCATGACTAATTTTAATTTGATTAAGGGGAGAAATTGAATTATGGATTGAATAAATAATTGGAATTGATTAAATGGAGATTTAATTGCTTAATTTTTCAATATAAAGTGGCCGAAAATTCAACCCTAATTTTCGAAATTTAAAATTCTGATTTTATTTCGAATATTAAGTTCATATTATTAATCTGATTTTCATGTTTAAATTTGTTTATGTATGAAAATTAATTCATGTAAAAAGCGTTTTATATGCATTAGAGATTAATTTATATGAATAACCCTAAAATTAATTAAAATATAGATTTTAATTTAATTTTCTGAATTGGGCATAAAATAGTTTATGTTTAATTTAATTAAGATCACCAAAGTAATTTTGCAAAAATGTTGTAATTTTCATTTCCTCCAAATTAAATAAAAAAAAAATTTAAGGAGGAGGAAGAGGAGCAGCCACGACTGGTGGCTGCTCCGGTGGTCTGCTGGCCTAAAGGTCGGCGAGGGATGGCGAGGCTGACCGGAAAGCAGTCGGCGAGGGTGGCGCTGGCAGGCAGCCACACGTGCGACGCACGTTGGACGTGCGCAGCAGCGTGCTGCTGGCTGGTGCAGGGAGCTCTTGCCGGCGTCGGCTCGCGATGGGTTGCCGGCGAGTTCCGGTGAGGCCGCTTGACGTGGGTTACCGGAGTTTTGGCCGTTCGTGCTTCTGGGCTGTGCTGCCGTGGGAAGGCAGCCTTTGTGCTGCTGGTTGCCTTGTTGTTGGTTCCACGTTTTTATCAAAAAAAAAAAAAGGTTTGAAAGCTCAACCAAATCCTCAGTATCTGGCAACCGTAAATTTTGGGCCAGATTTTATTTTGAAATTTATGTAAAACTGGCAGCCCTTGAACAGGTTTTGTTTTTGAATTTTTTTAAAAAAAATAGAATTTTGAGAAGATTAAGTAAATTCCAATTATGTTAATTATGTTAATTTTGACTGGGTCATAAATTAATTCTATAATTTTATTCTTTAATCTAATTAAAATTAGTAGGCTAGATATTCTAGGATATAATCTTAGGTGGTTAGGAATTACTTAAATATTTTATCTACTTGCTATAATCAAGAATATTTGATATTTTGATTGATGGCAAAAATAATATATGATATTATGATGTGGCTTTTATATTTTGATATAATTGCTATGTATGACTAGTATGGCCCAAATTAAGTTAGAAAATACGATATGCGTATCGTGATGTATTCTTGTAATTTTAAATACGATATGCGTATCGTTAAGTATTTTTATAATTTATTTAATTTAGTTATTATTTAAATTATTTTGATACTTATGTAATCCAAAGACGAGCCCATCAAGAGAAGGCCCATGGCTAAGATGGATGGAGATCCATGAAGAGTCCAAGAAGGAGCCTGATACACTCAAGTTATACGATGTTTTTATGGTAATTTAGGTGCACTTTGCTAAGGGATTTGTTCGTAATTGTTAAGGTTTGCATATAAATCATCCTTAGTGGAAGTTCGGAGTTTTGCGAGATAATTAGTGTTAATGTCATGTATTCCAAGCCTTCAAGATGAAATGGATTTGAATGATGTTTGATTGAAGTTGTCTTTGGAGAGCTTGGAAAATTTGGCATCGTAGCATAATGGGCAATCATCGGAAGCTCTAAGCACCAAGCCTGCGAGTAACTTCAACCCCCATCAGCTATGGTCAGCGCACAACAATGCCACGCTCGAAACCAAGCGGTGAAGCAAAGATCGCAAGCCCAAGAAATGGCGAGGCAAAGCACAAGCGGCTCGACAACTCACGACCCGCGAAGCTCCTCGCGACTCGCGACCCCTGCTCGTCGCGCCTCGCGAGCTGCTTCACGTCTCGCGACGCTCCTTTGCCCAGCCAAGATGTGCGGATGACAGTGAGCTCGTCGCGGCTCGCGATCAGTGTCGCGACTCGCGACGTTTTAGTCGGTTCAGCGGCCACGTTTTGTGCGGGTTTTAAAAGCCTCCGAAAAACCTATTTTCTAAAGAAGACGAAGGAGGACGAAGAGGAGAGCCGAAATGTAGGAGTTGGAGCAGCAGACTTGAGGAGAGAGAGGATACTCCTCTCTTCATCTTTCCTTCTTCATTCCTCTTTGTTTTTCAGTTTCTTCATTCCTCTTTGTTTTTCATTTCCTAGTTTTAGTTTTTATTTTCTAGTTTAGTTTTTAGAGATTTCAACTATGGGATTGGCTATTGCTATGCCGATTGTAGCTTGAACTATTCTTGAAGAAGATTAACATGAAGCTTCAAGCATTATTGTGAGATCTTTCCTCTCTATTTAGTTTCTTTGATTATGGTTCAATTTCTATGATTATACTTTATGATTATTGCATAATTATGCTAGGAACGTTACTAGTTTGATTGTGTAATTAATCTAATGCTAGATTTAAGAATAGAATCGGATTGTTTTAGTCTTTTATCAATTGGTAGCAAACTAGGGAATAACTTAGATGCAGATCGTCTTGGTTATTTGTTAGGGAAATTGAATCAACTGTTGAATGTTTATCGCGTGTATGACATTAGCAAGTCTATTGGTTCTCTGTGTTTATTGCTGCTATTGGATTGAACTTAGACGCTGATCGGACTAGGTTATCCTTTAGTTAGGGTTTTATAGTCACGCTGATCGTGCTATTCAACTAAGAATAAGGAGAACGCGAGATTAGTTCTCGACAATAGATAATTATGGAAATAATTAGAGTTGAGGTTCAATGATCGATAATGAATTGAAGTGGATGTTAATCAGATTCAAGATCTTCCCATATTGATTTCTCATTTTATTTATATGCTAGTTAGTTGTAGTTTGTTCGTAAATCTATTTGAAACCCCCCTTGTTATTAGGTTTCTCGGCCCTTAGCTTAATCTAAGTACTGATTCACGCTAAATATAAAGCTCGTCCCTGTTTCCCTGTGGATACGATCCCTACTTCCATTATACTTGCTTAGTGTGCATGAGAGTAGGAGAAATTTATCTTTGGTTAGGTGTACACGGCAAACGCACCTACCAGAGCCATTGATGCTTAGTTCTTAGGATTAGGGGCCATACTAGATCATTTTATTTTCGCATTTTATTATTCTTTAAAATGCTTATAAGTTTATTGTATGTTGTTTGTTGATGCGCTAGAGTTCACTAATTCATAACAACATAATAAACTTAGGTCCCGCAAATATTAAGGTTAGCTTTTCCAAACATAAAGTGCTTATTAACCCTTAATTAATAGTAATAGGTCATGCCTCCGCAGGGTATTATCATTAATTTTGGAAGATAAGGTAAAATTGCGAATTTTACTACTTAGTTTGGTTATCCTTAACAAAATCATCAAAAGCGTTTTGGGTTTTGAAGCAAGAGATAGTTAAGCATGCGATGTTTACCAATCTAAACAAGAATTATAAAGTGTTATAATTAGTAAAGGAGTTTACTTACCTTGAGAATGTAACGTTAAGATAAGGCCTCCGTCTGCTTAGTGTTGCATGTTGATAGGATCTTGTATTCACTTATTCAAATGGGACATTAAAATTGAATAGGTGATCAACCTAGAAAGCTTTGCATGTTTTAGGTTGTTTTATAAACATAATATTGAACTTTGCTTTTATTCTGTCTGTAGATACTATGTCTAACAACAACAACAACTCTGTTTTTAACATTCGTCCTTTCCTTGAAAAGGACAAAGTCAATGGTGAAAATTTCATCAACCGGGGAAAGAACCTTAAGACTCGTATTGAGGTCTCGAGGGTCGAGAGGATGTCTTAGAAACCCCACTTCCAAGTGATTACCGATGAGTCGTCTGAAGCCAACAAACGTCGTGCTAAGCAGGCCAATGATAGGTCTGTACCGATCACTTGCTTGATGATAGCAGCCATGGAGCCGGACCTCCAAAGGAGGTTCGAAACCAAGGATGCTTATACCATCATGCAAGAGCTGCGGGCTATGTTTCAAACACAGGCCCGAGTTGAGCGGTATGAGACCAATAGGGAGATACTAGAATGTCACATGAAGCCGGGTCAAGCTGTTGGCCCCCATGTTTTCGCTATGATGGGTCTATTCGAAAACATGGAACGACTTGGATTCCCTTACAGGGTTGAGTTAAGCTACGACATTATTCTCCACTCATTGCTCGACAACTTTAATCAGTTCAGGATGACCTTCAACATGAATGAGTCTGAAAAGACTTTGCAAGAGTTGCACGAGTTGTTGGTCAATGCTGAGAGGAATATCCCTTAAGAACCAAAGAAAGAGGTTCTAATGGTTCAGAAGGGAAAGGGTTTTAAGAAGAAATGGGCAGGAAAGAAGGACAAAGGCAAGCAAGTTGCCGTTGTTGCTGAAAAACCTAAGCCAACCGCCATGCCAAAGGTGGCCGCGGAAAGCAAGTGCTTCCATTGTCACAAGATAGGACACTGGAAGAGGAACTGCCCTCTATACTTGGAGGAAAAGAAGTATGGGGCTTCCACTTCAGGTATATTTGTTATAGAAATCAATTTGACTTCTACTTCTTCATGGGTATTGGATACCGGCTGTGGTTCTCACATAGTTAATGATGTGCAGGGACTAAAAAGAAGTAGGAGGCTGGCAAAGGGCGAGGTAGAGCTTCGCGTTGGAAATGGAGCACGGGTTGCTGCACTTGCCATAGGAAGCTACAGTCTGCATTTGCCATCTGGCTTTGTTCTAGAATTAAATAATTGTTATTTTGTTCCTTCTATAACTAAGAACATAATTTCTGTTTCTGTATTGGATTCCGAAGGGTTTTGTTTTGAAATTAAGAACAAATGTTGTTCCATTTCTTACAATAATATGTTCTATGCTAGTGCTAAATTGATAAATGGCTTATATGTGCTTGATAGGTCATTACAAGTCTATAACATAGATAGCAAGAAACAAAAATCAAATGAATAAAACCTAACCTAGATTTAGCATTGTCGAATGGGTCATATAAACCAAAAGCGCATCCAAAAGTTACAACAGGATGGCATTCTTCCATCATTTGATTTTGAATCATTTGATGTATGTGAATCATGCTTGATGGGGAAAATGACAAAGTCACCGTTTACTGGAAAGGGTGAAAAGGCCAGCGAATTCTTGGGCCTCATACATACAGATGTTTGTGGTCCTATGAGCACAAAGGCAAGGGGAGGGTTTAATTACTTCATTACCTTCACTAATGATTTGAGTAGATATGGATATGTCTACTTAATGAAACATAAATCGGAATCTTTTGATAAATTTAAAGAGTTCCAGAATGAAGTACAAAATCAACTTGGTAAGACAATTAAAGCACTGCGATCCGATCGTGGTGGCGAATATTTGAGCCAAGAGTTTGATGATCATTTGAAGGGTTGGGGAATTCTTTCACAATTGACTCCACCAGGAACACCACAGTTAAATGGTGTATCAGAAAGGAGGAATCGGACCTTATTGGATATGGTTCGATCAATGATGAGTCTTGCTGATCTTCCGATTTCTTTTTGGGGATATGCTCTCGAAACAGCTGCACACACACTAAACAAAAGCCCGTCAAAGGCTGTAGAAAAGACTCCATATGAGTTATGGAATGGAAAAACTCCAAACTTGTCTTTTCTTAAGATATGAGGATGTGAGGTCTATGTAAAAAGTTTACTGTCAGACAAACTTGCACCCAAGTCAGATAAATGTCTCTTTGTGGGATACCCAAAAGAGACAAGGGGTTATTACTTCTATAATCGTCAAGAGAACAAAGTGTTTGTTGCTCGTGATGGTGTCTTTCTTGAAAAGGAATTTGTTTCTAGAAAGACAAGTGGGAGTAAAATAATTCTCGAAGAAATTCGAGATGAGCAACAACTGGACGTGGCTCACACCATGTCAGAGACGGCCCGACAAGACGAAAGTCTAGTTCAGGAGATGACGTATTCAACGCGTGAAACTCCTACCGTCCCACTTGAATCTAATTCAAGCGAAGATCTTCAAGAAGTTGAAGAGAACATTTCTCTTGATGCTCAGGCCCCGCGTAGGTCTAGTAGAGAAAGGATTCCAAACAAGAGGTTGGTTGATTTCCTGTTAACTGAAAATTCTGAAATAATGATTTTGGAGAATTCAGAACCTACTACCTACAAACAAGCTTTGACGTGCCCAGACTCTGAGAAATGGCTTGAGGCCATGAAATCCGAGTTAGACTCCATGTCTGAGAATAAAGTTTGGACCCTGGTCGACTTGCCTGATGGGGTTAACCCTATTGGATGCAAGTGGGTGTTCAAATTGAAAGCAGACAAAGATGGGAATGTCTATGTCTATAAAGCAAGACTGGTTGCAAAAGGATTCAGACAAATTCATGGTATAGACTATGATGAGACCTTTTCTCCAAAAGGCAATGCTTAAGTCAATTCGGATACTTTTAGCGACATCGCATTTTATGATTATGAAATTTGGCGAGATGGATGTCAAAACAAAGATTCTTGAATGGGTTCTTGAATGAGGATGTGTACATGACACAACCCGAAGGTTTTGAGGATCCGTAAAATCCTAAAAGGGTTTGCAAGCTTCGTGAGATCCATTTATGGATTGAAGCGGTATCTCGGAAGTCGGAATCTTCGATTTGATGAGGCAATTAAGAAATTTGGTTTCATCAAAAGCGAAGAAGAGTCTTGTGTTTACAAGAAGTTTAGTAGGAGCAACTTTAGTCTTCTTGGTATTGTATGTAGATGACATACTACTCATGGGAAATGACATACCAATGCTTCGAGTCGATCAAGGAATGGTTGAAAAGTTGTTTCTCCATGAAGGACCTTGGAGAAGCCGAGTACATACCGGGAATTAAAATCCATAGAGATAGGTCTCGAAGGATGATTGGACTAAGTCAAGAAACTTATATTGATAAAGTTCTTGCAAGGTTCAACATGGAAAACTCGAAGAGAGGATTCATTCCCATGTCACATGGCATATCGCTTAGCAAGAGTCGGTGCCCGACTGAGCCTGATGAGTTGAAGCGAATGAGTAGTATTCCTTATGCTTCGGCTATAGGATCTATCATGTATGCCATGATAAGTACTCGACCAGATGTTGAATATGCCTTGAGCATGTGTAGCAGGTTCCAAGCAAATCCAGGGGAAGCACACTGGATTGCAGCTAAGAGCATCCTTAAGTACTTGAGAAGAACTAAAGGCATGTTCTTAGTCTATGGAGGTGAAAGTGAGTTGGTTATTAAAGGTTATACTGATGTGAGCTTCCAAACCGACAGAGATGATTATCGCTCTTAGTCAGGGTACGTCTTTTGTCTAAATGGAGGAGCAGTGAGCTAGAAGAGCTCAAAGCAAAGCACTGTAGCAGACTCTACGACGGAATCGTAATATTTAGCAACGGTTGAAGCGACTAAAGAAGCAGTTTGGATAAAGAAGTTCTTGACGTAGCCGGATATCATACCTAGTGCTCTGGAAGGGATTGAGTTGTTCTGTGATAACAATGGTGCTATTGCGCAAGCAAAAGAACCGAGATCACATAACAAATCCAAACATGTAATGAGGAAATATCACCTCATTAGGGAGATTGTTGACCGGAAGGATGTCAGGATCTGCAAAGTTCACACGGATGAGAATGTGGCTGATCCGCTCACTAAACCACTACCTCAACCCAAGCATGAGTGTCACGCTAGGGCTATAGGCTTGAAGCAAATGTTAGAGTGGCTTTAGATTGTACTAGGTTTAGAGAAACTTGTTACAATGTAGAGACATGGTTTTGCTATTTTATGTTTATGAGAAATAAAATTTTATATTATTTAATTTTGGTTTGGTATTAAATAAAATGTCCAAAATATATCTTGAATTCAATGGTTTTGTCAAATATGTGATTTGATGAATGAAACACCATAAGTGAACAGAATTCATAGAATATCATAGTTCCTAATCTAAGTCGTTAAATTGGACATAAATAACTTATTAAAGGATTAGCATATAAGATTGATTGATAGCGCCGTTTCATGGGCTATGGGAACATGGAGATGTTTAGTCAATCATATGGACATGTATAGTTGATACATGATCGAACAGACCAACTTAGAAGTTTCTATAACTTTGTAATTATATTAGTGGATTCCTAAGACATGAGTGGAACACTACTTAGCCTAATGCTTGGTATAACTTTGATACTGTCAAACGTCATGCCGTAAAAGGGGACTATAAAGGCAGTGTTCGGCTTGTGCTAAAAGTTGAGTGGGAGTTTTGGTTGCCACAAGATTGAAAAGTCCTCCTATATGAGATAGGATGGGTGTCTTGGCCCCTTGGAGAGTGAGAATTGAAAAATGCATGGCCGTGCTCAAATGGATTATATGATGATCATTTGTTTATCAATTCGAACTCGGATTTCAAGGATTAATTTGAAGACTAGTATGGATGATATAGTAATATGGTCATACTATCAAATTGGACACTAAGAGACTTAAGGAATTTGAAGATTGCACACTCGTCTCGGACAAGTGGGAGATTGAAGGAATTGTGTCCTTGACTCTAATGCAATTACTAAATATAACATGGATCATATTATGGAGATAATAAATTCATTAAATTGGGTCGTCTATACGCTTTGCTAGAGGATGCTATAGAACTTCAGGTTTAGTAAATAATAAACCCGAAGCCCAATTAGATGGATCCTACAAAGGTCACACTTACACAATCCGGATCAATAAAAGAATAACCTAGAGCCCATGTAGGACTCTAGGAGTGGCAGGCCAAGGAGAAAGAAAAGGAGAGGACTCCTAACCTAGTTTGTTCCTATAATTAGGTGTGGGGTGAGAAAATAAAGCAGTCAGTTTTATTCTCTCATTATTTTCTCTCTCCTCTTTTCTCTCTCTTTCAAAGCTACGTAATACTGCTCCAAGAAATAGAAGAGTCCCTCTTCCTTCCAACTAGCATTGGTGGAGCATTGATCTGGATTCGTGGACCTAGTAGAGGAATCTCAATTGCGGTTCTATCTTCGGATCTCGAAGAGCTTTGTGGAAATCACGCGTCAAAGGTTAATTCTTAACTATTATGTGATCCTTGAATGTATATGCATGAGATCCTGTTTTAAGTGCTTATGAATATGATTCATGAAATTCCGCTTAGAGTACTTATAATCTTACAAGAAGAGGATTCGTCTGTTGATTCATGGATGCGACTATGTCGAAATTTGTGTTAACGTGACCAGCAACGAGACGCAACACAAGTTTATGTTCCGACACAACTTGATCAGCATTATCCAACTGGTCCTCTAAGGTTTCTAATTGTTGACAATAGGTGTTAATGTTAGCGAAATTGCTGAGATGTAAAGTATTAAACTGGTTTTCATGATATCAGCCCTAATATGTTTGTTATCTCACTACCTCAAATATGTGTAAAAGTAGCACCTATGAAAGACCTCCTTAATGGCATAAGTGATTATTTAGCAAAAAGCACCTAATTTGTTAGAAAGGAGGTCTGTTATAACATGATAAAGGAGACCTCCTCCTTAGAAAGGTGGTCTTTTTGAACCTTCTCAAAAGTTTTCAATATTAAAGAAACCACTTTTTCCTATTAAGTGGTGATTTTGATTTTATATCCTTTTTAAAAATAATTTTTCCATCCATGCTAATAACTGTATTACTAATTATTAATTAAAAAAAACACAAAACACACGTTTGTCATGCACTAGCAGTTACTTACCTTCATCTCTATTCTAAAAAGTAAACCCCTAAGTATTACTCTATTACTCTACTAGGCTTATATGCACGCGATGCGTGCGTTCATTTCAAATTAAAACTTGTTCTTGATTATGAATCTTTTTGATTGAATCTTTTTTATTGGCAAGTTTATGTGATTGACCTTTTATATGAGTTGATTGGGTTTAATAGAGATTTGATGGATTTTTTTTTGGCAAGTTTATGTGTGGAAATTTAGAATATAATATTTATGTTGTGGAGGGGCAATTAAGTAAATTCCAAGGGGGACACCATTGCTCCCCCCTTGGCTTATATAATAGAGATTACATTTACAGTAGCACTTAGAGCGCCAAAAGTACTTCTCATCTTCCCCAAACACCCAATAGAACAAGATACAAGACCCGCCCCGAATTTTACGCCATAATTCAATCGCCGGCAACCGTCGTAGTTCCTCCGAACTTCCCGCCAATTCGTCCGCCAGTCAGTCTTTGCCGTCCAATTGCGTCATGATTCCATCCCAATTTCGTCCGCCAGTGTTCCATTACCACTACCACGCCACCACCGCGCTACACACCGTGTCATCAGTATCCTGGTAATCAACTAATCATTGCCAATTCCTCTCGCCCTCCTACTTGTTTGTTAGGGTAATTGAATTATATATATTTTTTATCATAATTCTTGTTTGTTTGTAGATTTTCATTATAAATTAAATTGTGTCCTCAAATAAAATCCTTTTGAAGCTTGCTAGAGTTTGATGGTAAATGAATTGTGTGAAAATTAGTTGAATTAGAATTGGCGATTTGTCTTTTGAGAAGAATTGGGTTCAAACAATTTTCTATAGTTTTGTGTATGAGAAGAATTGTTTTTTTTAGGTGAGGTGGGAATGTTCTTCATTTTCTTCTTTTTTATTTTATTTTGGGGAAGTTGCTGATGTATGCTGTACTGGTGGGGGCTTGTTTGGCAAGAAGTTGGTGAGTCAGTTAATAGACAAGGTTCAAGAATTGAAATTCGTCGTTTCAATGTATATCCATAGACAAGGTTCTAATGAAGAACTTGAGTAGGAAACCAATAAAGACCAAAACCAAAGCCATTGTGCAAAGAGAGAGTTGCCCAGCTTCGTTCCAAGCTTCAAGTTCGCCCTGCCCTTGAGCTTGCCGGGGGCAATAAGTCAGTATGTTCAAAGTTTGAATTAGTCAAAGATAGGAGAATAGCCTAGTCATTAGTTGTGCTCTATTATTTAGGCATTTGTTATTCAGTTAGCATTAGTGTTGTTACCAGTTAGTTTCATATATTGTGCAGCTAGATTAGTTATCATTTGGTTCTCATTCTCTTGTATATAAAGCTGTGCAGTTTAGTGAATACATTAGAGAATAATATATTCAGCATCTTCTTCTCTATAAGCACCAAATAAACCAATCCAAACTCATCTCAGTTTCCACTTCTGGCAATAATTATGACATGTGTAGATCTATAGATTTGTGAATATGATAAATTGTGATAAGTGAATTTGAAACAATAGGCAATTTGTGATATTATGTTGTGAATTTTGATTTGCAAGGTTATTTATTTCGTGTTCTAATCTTGAGTTATAATAGGAGTAAAAAGTGACTAGTTGAGTTGATTAGGCTTTCCTAATGTAAATGCTAATATAATTTGTCTCCATCAAAAATCAGTTTTTCCCAAATGAATTTTTTCAAGTGGTGAAATGTTTTTTTTGACTAGTTGAGTTGATTAGGCTTGCTTATATGCACCATTCACAAACTTTGCATAATTTTTGTTTTTTACGGAAACTTTGGATAATATCTGGTTGTTTTTGTTGGATAACTTCTAGTTGGCTAACAATAATTAAAAGTAGTTTACGTGCGTGTGAACTTAGGAACAATCCTCATTTTTTTAGCGTCACGCAAAAAACTTTAGATCTTTCTGCCTTTATTTGTGGATGAAGAAGACTAAAAATATGGGCTGTTGAGTGCAATTTCTTATTTCTTAATCATGTAAATACATGTGATTTTTTATGTGAACTTGTGACATGTAGAAATGGATCGTAGTTGGATTACCACGACAAAACCCGGTGACCCAATGTACATTGCTGGAGTGAAGGGATTTATAAATTTTGCTGTGAAGAATGGTGGAGGAAATGATAGATTATCATGTCCTTGTTTTATGTGCCATAATTTGTTGCATAAGAGAGTTGATGAAATACCAAATCATTTGAGTAAATGGGCCTTTGATAGAACATACACCCATTGGATTTTTCATGGTGAAGCTAAGGAAAAAACTATATTTATGGATGATGTTAGTGAAGGTAATGATACTAATGAGGGTGATAGGTTAGAGGACATGATACGTGTTGTTGAGGAAAATTTTGATGGTAATCCTGCTATGTTTGAGAGCTTGTTAAGTGATTCTGAGAAGCCTTTGTACAACGGTTGCACCAAGTACACAAGATTGTCATCTGTACTCAAGTTGTATAACTTGAAAGTAGGTGGTGGTTAGAGTGATGCAAGTTTTACTCTGTTACTTGAAGTGGTGAAAGATATGCTTCCAGAGGATAATGTTCTTCCAGGTTGTACTTATGAGGCAAAAAAGATATTATCTACTATGGGGTTGCGCTACGAGAAGATCCATGCTTGCCCTAACGATTGTCCCGTGTGCAATACATCACGATATAAGAAAAAGCTAGGAATACCGGCTAAGGTTTTATGGTATTTCCCAATAATACCAAGGTTTCGACGTTTGTTTTCAAATCTAGGGAATGCATAGAAGTTGATATGTCATCATAATGGTCGTACTAAGGATGGGTTAATGAGACACCTGGCTGATTCTCCGCAAAGGGAGGTTTATTGATGAAATGTTTCCTGATTTTAAGAAAGATGAACGTAATTTACGCCTTGCACTATCTACGGATGGTATAAACCCATTCGGGTCCCTTAGTAGCACGTATAGTACTTGGCCAGTTATTTTGGTTACTTATAACTTGTCTCCTTCCTTGTGCATGAAAATAAATTACATGATGTTGTCATTACTAATTTCTGGACCAAAACAGCCTGGAAATGACATTGACATTTACTTGCAACCTCTTATTGACGATTTGAAGATTCTGTGGGAGAAAGGTGTTGAGGTTTTTGATGCACATCGCCAATAAAAGTTTAATTTAAGGGCAATGTTATTCTCGCACTATTCAAGATTATCCAAAGATATGGAAATCTTTCAGGGTATACCGTGAAAGGGAAGGCACCTTGTCCCCTATGCAAGGATGGTTTCAAGTAAAAGCATAAAAAAAGAATGTTCTTTTTGGACATCGTCCCTTTTTGCCATGTGATCATATTTATCGGTGGCGAAAGAAGGCCTTTGATGGGAAACAAATGTTTGAAAGACGTCCAAAGGTGTCAACGAGTGAAGATGTGTTTGCAAAGACAAAAGATCTTCAGATCACATTTGGGAAAGGAAACAAAAAAGATCTGCCTACACAGGGCTATAAGAAGTGTTCTAATTTGTGGAGCTTGCCTTATTAGAGACTCTTATTTGTTAGACATTCTTTAGATATAATGCTTATCGAAAAAAATGTATGTGATAGTCTTATTGGTACATTACTGAATATCCCTGGAAACACAAAGGACGGCCCTAATGCTAGAGATGACCTGAAGGAAATGAATATTAGAACTGAGCTTCATCCCATTTTGAAAGGATCTAGATTTTTTTTCCCCAGTTGCTTATACACTGTCAAGAAAGGAGAAAATTCAGTTTTGTGAGTGTTTGGCTGGAGTGAAAGTGCCGCAGGGTTACTCTTCGAACTTCAGTAGTCTTGTTTCTATGCAAAACTTGAAACTTATAGGCCTTAAATCTCATGATTGCCATGTTTTAATGCAACAATTGTTACTTATGGCTATTCGTGGTATTTTCCCTAAAAATGTTCGAGTTGTCATAACCTATTGTGGTATTTTCCGTAAAACTATTTTAATGCAACAATTGTTACCAATGGCTATTCGTGGTTATGTTCTTTTTTTAATGCAATCTACAGCAAAGTCATTGATCCTAAAGACTTGGATGATTTAGAAAGTGAAATTGTTGTGATTTTGTGCCAATTGGAAATGTACTTCCCTCCATCATTTTTTGATGTCATGATTCATCTGACCATACATTTAGTGAGAGAGGTTAGATATTGTTTGCCAGTGTATTTAAGAAATCTGTACCCTTTCGAGAGACAAATGAAAACCTATAAGGGGTATGTGAAGAATCATAGGCGGCCTGAAGGTTGTATAGCTGAACGACTCCTATATGAGAATGTTATGGCATTTTGTAGTGAGTACCATGGAAATGTGAAGATGATAGGGCTTCCCACATCTCGTCATAGTGATAGAATGGACGGAAAGGGCACCATTGGTCATAAACCAGTTGACTTGTCTTATGACAAGTGGATTTCGGCATACACCTATGTTCTGCATAATGAGGAAGAAGTTGCACCTTATGTTGATCAACACATGACTTACTTGAGACAACAAAATCGAAAGGCCCATGAGAAGTCACTAGCAAATGAACATAAGAATACATTCAGTGCTTGGTTCAAAAAACAAGTAATGGAAGAACTCAAAAATTCATCAGAATGCATTTCTGATCGACTTAAGAGTTTAGCCTATGGACCGAATTTCACTGCCTCCTTATACTCTGGCTTTGCCATTAATGGTTGTACATTCTACACAAGAGACCAAGATGAACATAGCACCATGTAGAATAGTGGAGTAACTTTGGAAGCCGAAGCTTTGCATTTTGCTAGTGTTAAAGATAATCATCCCGTTTATTGTAAAATGCGTTATTATGGTGTCGTTGAAGAGATTTGTGAGTTGCATATCATGGTTTCTCAGTTCCTCTTTTTGGTTGCAAGTGGGTTGATACCAACACCGGTGTTCTCATTTGATGACTTAGGATTTACTGTAGTCAATCTTAACAAAATTGGCCATAAGTAAGATCCTTTCATATTGGCTAGTCAAGCTAAACAAGTGTTTTACGTGACTGATCCATCTAATAAGAGAAATTCTGTAGTTATATCACCACGTTCTCGACATACAATTGATGACTATGAAGGAGATATTGTGATGGAGGACGGGTCTTTCATGAATAAGGTACAATTTGAGACTGATGACAATGGTGAATCTTCGACTTATGTACGAAATGACCACGACGAAGGGATGTATGCAGACGAAAACATTAATGAGGGGAACTCGCGGAAGCGTCGTCGTAAAATAAAGTATTTGACATAAATGAGGTGTGGTTTTGTCAAATATGTTAATAATATAGAAATTTTGTATTAGATTTTGGATTTCCTAAAGAGTTACTTCTTATGTAATGTTAGGTTGTTGATTAAACTATTACTTTTACAAATATTCTCTGCATATGTTTATAGAATACAGTTCTGCCTTATTTTTAGCACTTTCTACTATGATTCTTTTAGCATACAGTTATACTGTTAGAGTTCTAGAACTATATATTATCTTATATTACGTGGACCCACATCTATTTATTGGATTTTTAGATTTATTTATAAACAGCAGTTCTGCCTTTTAGCAAAATTATGAATTAGCCAATGATATATTATACTGTGATTCTTTTAATGTGGGTCTTGTTGTGTTGCTCTTGCATTTTATAGGTAATGGCCCAAAAAAAGAAAGCAACTAAGAATTTGAAGACAACTTGGCCTCGGATCCAGAAGATGAAGCATCTGATGCCGAAAAGATTAGACGTGAAAATGAGACAGGTCGCACTGTACTTGCAAAGGTGGGAAAGACAATTCAAGATGGAAATAAAATTCCGGTTGAATGGCATCCTATACATAAAGTACCAAGAGGGGATAATTGCACTACACTTTCCACTTACATTGGTGTAATGGTTCGCGAACGTGTAAGCATAAAATACAAGAAGTGGAGTGATGTTCCAAAGGAATTGAAGAATGAGGTGTATGAGTTCATCACGGTAAGCAAATATTAACTTAAACTAATGCTACCGAGAAAACTATTTGACTATGAGCTTATGTATATATGTTGTACTAATAAAAAAAAGTATATAGAAAGGATTTGAAGTACCAGAGAAACGTAAAGCATGGATCTTAGGGAGGGCCTTTAATCAATGGAGAGCTTTCAAGACTAGAATGAGAAAGGTGTGGCTGTACAAATCATCTGGAAAGTTAAGGCAAACAAAATCATGGAAATATCCTTGGATAACTCAAGATGATTGGGAGAATTTCACAAAATATTGTACAAGTCCCGAGTTTCAGGTAGTGTTATACTATTTTTCAATGACTTCTCTTGATTGATATTTTAATTAGCCTATAAATCTAGTTGATCCTTACTAATTTTTGGACCTGTGGTCAGTGCCATAACATTTTTATATTTTGTGAGTTCGCATCCGACATGGTAAGACGGGGGGGGTAATATATTATAGTTAACATACTTGCATCCTGTTATAATGTTCTCGACTCTGGTTTCACATACCAAAGATAAATCCACAAATATTTCAAGGGTGCTGCCAGTTGGAAGTGTGTGTGCAATTATATGTCTCTCCAAAGAAGTGATGTTCCCCAGTCCCTTTGGTTTTTCTGACACTGTGCTCCACATGTTTTGGGGATGTTGTGCAATAGTATAGAAAATGGACCAATTGAGATGTTAGAGGACAAAATTTGGAGGGATGTACTGGCTTCTAACAAGTAGATGTACATAATCTGTCATCTTTTTTTTTATTCAGCTAGCATTCAAACCAATACTACTTCTTTCCATCAGTATTATTCGTCTTGTCAAAATTATGCGTTTGTGCTTCCCATTTTTATTATGAAAATTTATTTTTATAAATTAATAAATGTCTATACTAACAAAGAAAGACAATGTCATATGAAGGGGAAAAGTAAAAAAAAATCAAGAGAAGTCATTGAAAAAGAATATGAGCTATCGAGGAGGACGACGAGGATATATATATATATATATATATATATATATATATATATATATATATATAAAGAAGAGATTGTAAGTCTTGACGAATTGAATTAGAATAACTAAGAATGATATTTATAACTATTTATTACTTGGTTTCTAATATGCTATGGTATAATTCCAGGATAAGGAACTTGAGAAGAAAGGGATTCGTGTCACACAGGTCCCTCGACATTTAGTTTGGCTCAAAGCTCATGCAACTTAAAAGGATGGAGTGATGATGTTTGAGAATCCTGCCGATATGGAAATCGCAGAAGCAATTGTAAGAATCTACACGATCACTTATGAAGAGAGGTTATACAATTAGTTTCTTGGCTCTTACCTGTGATATAGCCTCTTGCTCTGCTAAATGGCATTCTCTTAAGAGTAAGTTGTGCTGCTTCTTTAAGCTGCAAAATTTAACAAACCTAGTTGGGGGAGTTCAGACACCTACCTAGCTAACAATAGAACAACAAAGCAGAATTTTTAAAAGCAAAATTTTTAGAGGCAGAATTTTTAAAAGCAGCAACTTGTACATGTCGATAAGTAGACATAACCTAATTATACTTGTGGAATTCTAGCCGAGCAACACCCGCATTCTAAATAAACTTGTTTATATTGACCCTAATAAAATTTCACAACCCATAAATAGTTGAGAATTTCCGTTAGTGTCCATCATTATTGACTCGAATTAATTAGAACTCACTCTAATTTTTATGTTTAATCTTCACCAATTGTAGTATTAATAGAGTTTCAGAATTATAAGTCTACAATATACAGGTTTATTGAAGATACAAATTGTCCTTCATCCATGTAACGATATAAAAGGTGCATTTTTTTTTAATTCTGACTTTGATTTTACATGTTTTTTCCTCTTTGTTACTAAATGTTGTTGTTTATTATTACTTGTTTTGTTTCTTTATTTGCTGTCAGAAAGCATTGGATGCTCAATCACAAAGAGATGAAATCATTGCTAATGGTCGGGATGGTATACTAGCAAAAGTTATAGACAAATGCGAGCAAGGTGGTCGTGTTAGGGGTGTTGGCTCTGGGAATTACTAACAAGGATTATTTCGGGTTCAACAAACGAACGCCTCCCAACCAATTGCAAGCACAAATTGTTCATATGACAATAGAGATGGAAAGCATGAGAAACAACCAAAATCTTATGATGTCTTATATGATGTCATGTGGTGGCCACTTTGGTGGCTCTATTAGTCAAGGGTCGATGGTGGCCAATTTGGTGGTTCTAATGGTCAAGGGTTAGGTACTGGTGCCCAATTTGGTTGTTTTAGTGTGCAAGGTGGTGGTTTTGACAAATAATTCGGTGGTGAAGGGTTTGGAAATGCCCCCTTTCATAGCTTAAGTCGCCTACTTTGTGGAAATGGTGGCGAAGGTTCTGGTGGTGTCGTGTTGAGTGGTTTTAATGTAGGGCTTGGCGGTTCTGGTGGCAATTCAAGTCAACATAGTGGCCAAAATGGTGGTTTTGGTGGCCATGAGTTTCGTGGTACTAAATTTCCTAGTTTTAGTGGCCTAGACAAGGGGGGTGTCCATTTAAATGTTCATTCAGAGCTACGTCATGAGGTGATTAAGCCATACCGTGTTGCTTGGCCCGAGAAATCCCATCCTCACTATGATCAACAGCCCAAGAAAAATTGTGATATTGTGCCTCGCAAAGGCCATGAGCCCAACGTTAAAACTTATATTTTCCCCAAGGCACTAGATGCATTTGTTGTTGCTTTATTTTGAATTGTTATGCTGATATTATAAGTTCCACTCGTCACACTTCGCAAGTATTTGATTAGGGTTGGAGTGAATGTGCTTTGGCAATTGAAATAAACAAAGAAGTCCAAATTGTTGGCAAATGGAGAGGTTGAGGAAACAGATCCATCAGAAGTTATATGTGTACATAATGTTCGTATGACGAATGATCTTCGTCGAGTCAAGGTTCTTCAAGATTTAGTGGCGTCTGCACCTTTGCCAGGTGCTACAGATGAATTTGCTTATGTTTGTCAGGCTAAGCATAGTTTTTTTCCGTGGCCAGTTCACTTGATTTTTCCAAAGACACAGGTAAATAAAATACTTCTCCAATTAATTCTTCAATGATTTAATGGCTTTACCTCTACATCTCTACTCACACATTCAAACCCCCACCTCCTTGGTGACAAACCTCACACATTTTGCTAATTCCAATGTTCTTTTTTCTTCTTTTCCTCTCATTTTCAGTACATGAAATTCATCACGAAAGACATTTACTTTGAATAAAATCAATCTAATTTCACCTAACATTATTTAGGTAGAAGGACATTAACCATCCCTAATTGAGAAGTAAATAAACAGATTTTACGGTCTCACCGGTCCTCTAGAAAACGAGACTAAAGTCATCCTACTTGAAATTCAGAGGTTGTGCAATGTGCTGAAAAGATATCATCTGAACTGGAGCATTAAGATGACACAATCACACAATTTAACATCTAATGTCCATTTTAGTATATATGACAAACTTACTGTTTACAACACTACTGAAATATGATGGACCCCACTGAAGTAAGCACGTTGGCACTGTCTACAGCATTGCTAAAGCTTAATGAACACAAATAGAGTAAGCAAATGTAAGCCCAAGAAACAATAGACTAGTATTACATTGTATGATTTTGTGCTATGAGTTGTTTGGCATGTGGGTCTGCTATTCTAATGGTTGCTTGCAAAGTGTATACCATTTTCCATACTTTGACAACTTCTTCTTCTCTTATTTATTATTAAGGCCGATAAACAAGCGACAAAATCATAAGCCCCTCCATCCCCGCAAACACCATCATCACAAGCATTAAACACTCGAAACTACACGATCACTAATAAGAATATTGCCAAGTTGACAACTAGTTATTTGCGAAAGTTCAAGACTCAAGCCATGAAAATGAAATCAAGTGGTGATAGCATATCTGTTACAATACCAACAACCGTGTATGGTCATGAGCAGACAATTACCATTGATTATGAAGACATGCTTGATTGGTGCTTTCAAAGAGCGATCGGAGTGACTCACTTGTCGATTTTCATGAAGTAAGTAAAGTTGTGTTCTTAGTTTTTCTTTCCTAATTTCATTACAATATAGATTTTCATTACGTATTTAAGATGTGTTTTCGTTTTTATTTCCAAGTTTCATTACAAAGATAGTATTTAAAATATATTTGCAAATTGATGTACAAGATACTTGAGCGAAAAGTGTCAAGAAGATAGTGTATCTGGGATGTATGGATTTTGTGATCCAAATTATTTATCTCCTTTGACACGAATAAGTGAAGAAGAGCGAACCGACTATCTAGCTCGTATTTTTGGCCAAAACGAAGGGAAGAATGTTAATCAACTATTCTTTGCACCTTATCATGACAAGTAAGTATTAAAGTAATTAGGCTATGCAACTATTTATGATAAATATATTAAGTGGCTATGCTTTTAACTGTGGTATGTACAACCGACATTGGATTTTAGCGGTCATCAATCCATGGAATGGAGTGGTATTTTGGCTTGATCCCGCCGAAACGTAAAAATGATATTCGTGAATTTGCTCAAAGGACCATCAATGAGTATGTAGTTACGTACCCAAAATGATTTACATATATTTGAATCATAATATATAAAAGTAACTACCTAACTATTTCTTGTCATTTTTGTTAGCGGAATCATAAGATTTAGCCACACATTTCGAATGGACATCAAGAAAATTAAATAGAACCCGACAATCAAGTGGAAAAAACCTGAGGTATACTATGTCATTCTTATTTTATATTATTATGATGCATCATATTGAAGCTCATTAAACCATATATATATGACTAATTGTATCATTATATCTATGAACAAGTGTCCTCATCAACACCAAGAATCTCATGACTGTGGATATTATGTGTGCCGATATATGCTCGAGACTGTAGAGAAAAGGCGACAAGCAATTCCTGATAAGGTATCATTCTTTAAAAACATCAGTGAATTTTAGGAGAAATGCCAAAAATTGAATCGTTGTGAACATTTTTTGTTAAAAACAGTTTTCGTTGCTTTATTATGTATTCATCTTAAGAACACTGAATTTTAGAAGATAGTTATTTGTTTGATCAACTCAAATAAGAAAACTTCATTCCTTCATTTATGGATGTATCTAAATTTGTGGAGTTTCGGGTTGGAAACTGGAATTATGAGTAGCGAGTAAGGACGATATGTTGTCTTCAACACACAAAGTTGCAATCATAGAAAATTAGCGTCAAAGAATAAATCCTTTGTAAATGCAACTTTACTTCAACACAGAAAGTTTGCTACGTCTAATAAATAAACACCGGCAATTTAGGTTTTCTCTTGTGCCCATCTACAATTGAGCCTATACACCCTTATATATCTTCACTCCTTACCTAGATCGGTTTTAGGTTCCTATACCAATTAGGGGATTTATGACCTCCTTAACTGACTTTGGTATATGTTTCCTGTTGATTATTAGTATTAGTTCCTACCAACCATCTTCATTTTCTAGATTGCTGAATCTCGGCTCTAATTGATAGTTTAGTTGCCCGTAAATTGCTTCATCTTTGATCTATCTTTATGAACCATACATATAAATAAAAATTCAATGCAAAGTTCAAAACATAATATGGGATCGCTTCGATAAGACGTTTTTAGTGTGTCGTTAAGGCACCAAAAACTGCTTTTCAAACAATATTTATAAATCCTATCAAGCAATTACTAAGAATGTAGCAAAGGCAAGTCAAGGGTCGATCCACAGGGAAAAAGGGACTAATTAAAGTCTATCAAGTCTAGACTACCTAATTGAAGGGTATTTGGGGGTTTGAAAATGTTTGGTAACAACTATGTCTAGCTAATAACAAGAACTAGCAAATAACTTGAATTAATGAATTAGATAGGAAGACACTAGAGTTAAGGTTACTAATATGAATAAGAATGGACAATGAATGTTTATGCGATTGTGAAGTAACGGAGACGATTATGCAAGGTTTAGTTTTCCTCTAAAATACTCGAGTCCTCTCTCGAATGGTCCTCAAGAATAATCACTTAATCAATCAACTAAATCCTCTCTCGAATGGTCTTTAGTCAGTTGATTAAGAGATTCGATAAATTCGAAATACCCCTAGTATAGGATCCCCTTAATTTCTACCCAATATCTTGGCCTAGAAATTAAGTTGATTCATGGGGATGATAAAAGAGTTCATAATTCAATTAAGAACATTTGAAATCAAAATACCAAAGCACAAATGTGATCAATATCTATCCTAAGGCCTCAAAACACCAAGATCAATGCATAAACGTCATTGAATCATCACAATCACATTAACAATACATTTAAACTCTAATCCATACTTTCACCCTAACCCTAGATAGGGAACTACTCACTAATCATGGAATCTAAGCAATAAAACATGAAATCTATAACTAATCTAGGGCTAAATATGATTAAGAGATAATTAGTCTAATTAAAATAACAATTATGAAACTATAATAAAGTTGATCTAATAAAAGGGAAGAACAAATAATAGCAATGAAAAGAGATAATAAAAACTGAAACTTTGAAACTAATTGAATTAATATACCTTCAATGTTGTAGCAATCACAAACTATGATCTAGAATTCTCAAATCTTGATCCAAAACTAAGTGTTTTTCTCTCTAAAGTAAGCCCTAATAATCCTCTCTAAAAACTTGGAATAAAGCATAAGTCAAAAATAATAACCTCTATTGTTCTTAATAGCCACGAGCATTACAAATTTCTGGCGGAAAAAGGTGGTGCGGGCGCACCACTTAAGTGGTGCGGGCGCACCAAGGCTACTGATTCAGGTGGCCAAACTTCGCAGGAATGGTGCGGGCGCACCATGAAATTGGTGCGGGCGCACCAGAGTGTTGCGGGCGCACCAAAATCAGGTGCGGGCGCACGATTTCTTCTGCTCTGGTCGGACAGTTCAACTTAAAATGTGCATAACTCTTTCATTTTAGATCCAAATCAAGTTTATGACCAGTCGTTGGAAAGCTATTGAAATAAGCTGTCACCTCCAACTGGAATTTCCTTCATCCGATTTGTGGTTTGAAAGCTATGTCTATTTGAAGTTCTATGTTCAAGATTCTATTGTGCAATGTGCTCCTTCGTGCGAGCGGACATGGGGCATGGTGCAAGCGCACCATTTCTCAATGTGTTCTCTATTTTCATTGCTTCCTTTGCCAACTCTACAACGCGTAGCCAGCTTAGTAGTTCCACCTACATTAAGAACATGGCAAAACAGGGTGAAAGCAAAACTACTAGAAATTCATTCAAATATGAATGAAAATCTAGCAAAATGTCACTATGATCAAGAATGATCAAGTGAGTGAAACGGAAGGGGAAAGGGAGAAGAAAGAGGGAAGAAAAGGGAGAAAGAGGATCAAAATGAGCTAAAAGGAGTCCATAAAGTGCGTTTGAAACGTACTTATCAGCTTCTTATTAGGAGTTTCCATGCACACCAGGAGACCTCAGATCTTTGTCATGCACTGTCCATCTTTATTAGATTCATAACAGGATGAACCTACCTTTTCTGTCATAATAAGAATCAAATATGGCGTTTCTTGATTCATTTTGTGAGTGCCACAATGGTACTAGTGGCTGGCTGGTTGCAAAGCTCCTGTGGCGTACCCATACATGTGGCTTTAGTTGTATACTTTGTTTAGGTATTGGTTAAGTGTACTCATACATGTGGCTGGCTGCAAAGCCCCTGTAACACCCCGTATTTTTATACCTGTTTAATAATTATTTATATTATTTTAGTTTATAAAAATAATTTAAAATACTCTTTTATTAAATATTTTATTATCCATTTGACTTTACCTTAAAAGGGGTCAAAAATAAATTCCTAGATTTACTAGGTTAAGTACCCAATAACTAGCATGTTAGTATTATAAAGATAAAGTAGAAAAAAAAGAGAAAACAAAGGAAAAGAAAGAAAGTAAGAGAGTTGTATAACAACTCTTCATCCAAATCCCACGACACTTTTCATTATGTTCTTCTACCTTTCTTTTCTTTTTCTTTTTCTCCAACCTTCAACTCCTTTAAACCTACAAACAAAACTTATCAATCATCATCAAACATGAAGTGTTCTTCATTTATCTTCATCATATCTCGATTTGGTGGGTGTCCTGAAGAGGGAGAATTGAGTTCTTGGCTTTGTGAATTTCGGGTTGGAAAATTCGGGTCATAAATTCAGGTACTTTTCTGAGTAATATTACTCTCATTACTTCCTCTAATCAAGTAAGATTCTTTGTCATGTTTTAATCTCAATTTTGGCTTAATTTCGAATTGTGGTTTTGTTAGGTTAGGGTTTTTAGATTGAAATTGATTTGGGGGTTTTTGATTATGAGTGTTGGGTGTAGCTTGATTGAATGGAATTTTGCATATTAATAATAAGTTTAACAACAAGAATTGTAACTCGTAGCAATTACAGGTCAGATTCGTCAGATTCATAAGTGGTGTTTTTCGATAGTTTATGGGCGTTTTTAGCCAAAATACTATTTCACAAAAGTTGTTCGTATCCGAAATTTCATCCAAGATAGGCTCAAGAAACGTTTCATGTGGATTTTATAGGAGAAAGTTATCCCTATTTTAAGTTTATGCTGAAATTAAATATAATGCATGTTTATTTTCATGTGGAATTAGTTGGGGTAAAACTCTAGATTTTCATATATATATTTTGAAATGAGATTTTGAGTATTCAAATATACATTATAAATCTTATTGTAGATATTATATAAACTAAGAGATAGTGTTAGTATTGTTAGTATTAGTTAGTAAGAGGTTTATATTTTATAAAGCCATATTTAATCAAAGCTCATTAACCAGTTAAGCCAAGTCTATTATTACTTATTGGATACATATATGTTTATATTGTAGATTTCGGCTTCATTGAGGAGCCGTACTGATTAAAATAATCACTTTATTGTGCGTTTCGAAAAGGTAAGATTCTTACTGAAACTTTCTATAGCTATGAGAAAAGTTTTAAAAGGTATGTACCTCATTTTGGTTAAGATTGGTTTGAATGGGAAGTAGTTCTTCCAAGGTAGAAAGTTTGGTTTTCGAACCACAGATACAAGGAGTTACAATTGGTTTTGTGTTTTCAAGTTGTTGAGATTTGATGTGGTATCTCGAAGAAATAATTTCGTGATTTCAAAATGGTTGAGATTACCCGAGTAGTATCTCATGGAAAATGGAACTTTGTCGGGTTTGTCTCGACATTAAATATTAGTTGGGGGGCACGTTGATCAGTGCCTCGGACTTAGATCTTCTGCTACGGTTTGGCTGCTTGTGGGGTGTGCACACTAGGGGTCTTTGTCTATAAGTTATCAGGAGGACCTAGCTAGCCCAAAGGCAAGGAATGTTTGTTCCACTCCATAGGTTTATAACTCTCTCTATGTGAAGGTAAAGGAAAGAAAGGATTTATTTTAAGGAAAATAAAGAAAGGATTTGATTTTGAAAAGGAATACAAGAAAAGGTTTTATAAAGCTTGCTACTTATGATTTTTATTCTAAAGAAGATGATTTGTAGGATACATTTATATCCTACCTGCATATATGTTTGGCTTTACAGTATGAATCTTGCTCAGCCAGTTTGGCTGATACTACATGCCCGATATGTGCATGCACATGAAGATCTTACAGGTAGAGTGTGGGGTGTGGGCTAAGAGCAACGTTCCACTAACTTTTGCTAGTTAAAGTTATAGTAGTTCTTGAACCGCTGCACTATATATGTATATATATTATCATTTTGGGACTTAAGGTTGTAAATATGAAGTCACTTAAACCTTTACTAGACTAGACTGTAATAGTTTAGTTAAGTTTTGCTCTGACTTAGATTCAGTCTGTGTAGCTCATCCTTAACAGTTATTTTCGCAATAATCGTGGAATAACACTTTTGGAATTTCGGGTAATTAAGCATGGATGTATTAGCTTTTGAGCTGGATGAGGATTATTGGGAATTTAAATTGCTGGTTTTATTGAAAGAAGTTTATAATTGGACACGAGTCCTAAATTAAATTTTAGGCAGTCCATTTTTCAGACGGAGCTCTGCCGATTTTTCTTTAGAATTTTAATATTATTTAATTTAGATAATAACTCGAAATTCAGGGGTGTTATAGTTGGTATTAGAGCCTACGGCTCGAGTTTATGGCTAGAGCCTAGAGTTGAGCTTAGAGTGGTCTAGAGGATTAGTAACCAGTTTAGTTCCAAGGTGTAGGGCCTTAGGTTAGCCCTAGAGGTTAACCTTTAGTTGTGGTCTAAGATTGAGACCTAGAGTTGTGACCATCGGTTTAGAACCTATCGGGATCTCCAAATTCCTTTGTTTATTTTGAAACTATGTTTTTAGGAGAAAGAACCTCTCCCTACGTGGATTGTTCATCACCATTAAGACCACCAGCAGCCGGGGTGCGTGTTAATGATGAAGAATAATGTACAAAAGTTTTAATCATTGTTTTGATTGGAAGTGGGATCCATCCCTACCTTGAGGTAGATTTTTATGACCTAGTATGTTGTGCCTAGAGTTGTAACCTTGAGGTTGTGACCTTAAGTAAGACTAAATAAATGAAGTATTAAAAAAAAAAATTTTGAAAAGCCGAGGTAGGATTGAGATATGGGAAGTAAGGGATTACATGTGGTTATTGTGTATGGTAGTTGTTGTGGATCCCTCTTATGTGGATGTTTGACTTGATAAAATCAATGAGTTTGGTAAGTGTGGAACTAGTTGAGTTCTATGTGCTTGCTTCCATGTTTGGAATGATTGGCTAGTAAAGGTAAACCATTTCGAGTATATCCTTGTTTGGGTTGTGATTTTAAGTTGGTGCATAGCCGAGAGTATGCTATAAGTTCAAGTTTGAGTCGCATAAAGCGAAATTTAGTTCCATTTGTTTACGGGAACTCTGGGGTGACATTCCATCTTGATGTTAATTTCTATCGTCACCTATTTCATTTAAGTATCTAGCTCGTCGATTTTTTTTATGTTCGCATTAGGACGAACTATTATAGTGGATAAGGATGAGCCTTATTCCATTCAAAGTGGCACTCCCTTTTATTTATTTTTTACTCTTATGTGTGTTGTGGTGTTAGGCCCACCCACCTCCCGTACTTTGTCCATCTTTTGGTCTTGAGAATGTTTTGTGACTAACTACTTGATTATTGAATTGCAAACTGATTGAGTTGCGTGATGGTATATACGAATTGTAGTTTGTGTGAATTGTTGATTGAAAACCTCAGGGAATGGTTTGGTTATGTCTTGGATATGTTAGTCTTGTTGACTAAGTGCTATGAATTGACTTGTTAGTGTATGATTGTGTGTTGAGGCTATAACAAGAGTTGAAACTCGAATTATTAGCTCTCTTGATCATACCTATAAACCTTGTTTACGTGAGTTTAAAGTAAGTCTAGCGAGTCATGAGATGGCTATTTACTGTAAGTTGTCGTGTTCTGTTGACTTTCATGGAGTATTCGTGGTGAAGTGGATAGCTAAAGGAAAAAAGGAATTAGTCCAAGTGGGTCGATTTCTCGTAGCATACCCGTGACTAGTTAAAGTCAGCTCATAACATGTTAAGGGTCAACCGTTTGACCCTGGTAAAGTATTACTGTTTATTTGTCGGTGTCAAGGAGTCGGTTTGAGACCACTATAGAACAATTAGTAACTGTCATGTATCTAGTAAGGTTATGGAGTGGTGACATATACAAGGCATAATGTCAACTCGAGTCATGTTGATGGTGGGATGCGTGTTCCCCGTTATGTGATTTGTTTAGTAGTGATCAAGGTCTAATAACACTAAAATGGTTAGCGAGTCTAATGTAGACTGGTTTAACGAAGAGAGTCTCTTCTCATTGAGTTTAATGTTAGGAGTATAAGTTGAAGTAATCTAAGTTTTTGGTTTAAAGTCATTGCAAAGTTCTTGAATGGTAGTCACTAACCTTAAATGACAAGCTACAAGCTCCACAGTTTCTTGCACTTGTCTAATGAAATGACTGTAGTTGTGGAGTTATAGTTGTACCATGTTAATTGGTTGAGAACCTCGAGATAGCTTGGTTATAACTTATAACAAGCTCTCCTTTGTGTCACCCTGGGGCGTTAGACGCCCACTTAAAGTTAAACAAATCGTCGTTAATGACCTAGAGGCCATTAGGAATGGTTTAATATGCGCAAACTCAATTTACTTAAGTGTCCGAAGAATGAGACTAAGTTATTATAGTGGTCCAAGTGTGTAATTGATTAATTTGATTAAGTTTTAAGTGAGTAAGGGTTAAGTATATCATGTGACAAGTCTATGACTAGTTGTTTGAGTTGAAACTAATGAATTTAATAGAAACTAAGGAAGTATAGTGGACCATATCTATTTCATGAACCTTGAGAAGTGAGTTTAAGTTAACTCTTGATTGCTATGTTTGGAGTGTTGAGTATCGGTAGGCAAGGGTAATACCACTATTATCTATGCACGACTTGAAATTTTATTTCGTGAAACTATAGTGTGTGAACGGTTTATGATGTGTTATGAATGTGTGTTAGTTTTGAGTCATGGTTCTAAAAAGGAGTTTTGTATAAAGTAAGCTTTAGTTTCATGTAAATAGAGCATATCATTTTCTGTAGTACCTTAGTAGCTCGATTTGGCTTGTTTGGTCAATGAGTAAGTTACCCTACCAAAGACTATGTGAGATTGTTCAATTTGTTTGTGTAGCGTGTGAAAGTGATTTAGACACGTTTCAATTAAGGTTGTGGATTCGTTCTCGAATCGATCTAGAAATGGTTTTTCTACAACGATTTGAGTGAATTTTGGAAAAGTTAAGAGCACGTTTTTGAAAAAGTTTTGAAAGGGGGCAAGTCTCCCACGGATTGTGAGCCTTGAAGGTCTCTAAATGGAGCTTTCTACCGCTCTATGATGTGTTTTGAGTGTTACCAAGTAATAGGAGACTTGGTGTTCAGTAAAGAATATTTGAAATCGTGTTATGTGCTTTAAACTTGTCTGGGTTTCGACACAAGTAAAGTGAATAGTTGGATGGCCGGCCCCATGGTGGAGGTTTCAAGCCTCCACGCCCCCACTGTCAGGACTATAAGTCAAACCAATGCCGGAGATTTTAAACTCCACATTTGTTGTCAGGGTTATGTTCGACCGCATTGTCAGAGGTTTCAAGCTTCAACACCCTAGTATCGGAAATATATGCCTTATTATTTGGATTGATTGGATCTTCGTCAAGAAATTGTTTTAAAGCGATAGAGCTTAGCATGTTATTACTTCGTGTCTAAAAGACTGTTGTGACAGTAAGACTGATTGAGCAAAGTTTTTGCAAAACAAGAGTTCTATAAAAGGGTCGTTTATTATTGGATTTCCAATAAAGAATCGTTTTGAAAGAAAGAAAATTGGTTGTATCCATATTCACACGTAAGGTTATTTAAGTACCCTTTGGATGAAAATGCTTAGAGTGCTTTGATGTGATTGTCGTGGTGTAATTGATTACGTGAAGAGTCATAAACTCCAAAACACGTGCAATGAATGTTTATGGGCTAGGACTCAGCCCAATGTTGATGCGACCGTTAAAGTATTTTGTTTTGCCATTTGTGGTATACCTTGGTGATTGTGAGTGTTATAATAACTTCAAGTTGAAGTTCTAGACGTCGAGTTGTAAATTGTTTTACATTTTTTTAGGCAAGTACGCCCAACCATGTTATGGTGAGTTCTTATTGTATAAGTCTTTACTTCTATTTTTAGAAGAAAGATAGTACTCTCAGTTCGGGTTAGTTGTTGCTCCGCGAAAGCGTTGAGTATTGGATTTGGAAATGTTTTTATGTATTGTGATTGTAACAGGTTTAGAACACCTTTTCTCATTTCGAGTTGTCCATTTTACAAAGAAAACTCTGCCGGATTTTCGAGAAAATCCTATGTTATTATTTAAAGCGCTTGTGAACCATAGTGTAGTTATGAATTGAATTTCACACTCTACGACATAGTCCAACGAGTGTGACGGTAGTGGTTCGGTTTAGCTCGACTTAGATTCTTTCCCGTCGTGTCTAAGCCTTAGTAAGGGAGTTGATTCACAAGTTTATCGGTCCATATGTGATCCTTGAAAGGATAGTTGAGACTCTAGACCAATAGATCTGTAAGACTCGTAGGGTTGAGAAATAGATAGTAAAGGTTTTGTGGTCAAACTACAACACCGAGGAATCTACTTGGGAAGCTGAGGATGCCATGCGCCTTAAGTATCCCCATCTCTTCCCCCAGGTCAATTTTTAGTTACGAGGACGTAACCTCCTTTTTAAGGGGGGTAAAATTTATACTAATTTCGTACGTTAGTGTTCAAAGTTATTTAGTAGCAAGTGTGATTGAATGTTTTCTGATAAAGCTTTGATGTATTTCATGCCCTACTTGTTATAGTATAAATATTCCTACATCCTTATGATAGTATAGAGTTTGTGATTTTCATTCATTAAATTTATCTATGAGGATTGTGAAATGCAAGTTGGGGTTTTATACTTCAAGTGATAGTAGTTGGCTAACATATAGAGTTGATGAGCTGTTTTCAGAAACAAGAGTATAAGTTTGATCATTTGAGCAATACTTTAAGTTTCGGGATGAAACTTATTTTAAGGGGGGTAGATTGTAACACCCCGTATTTTTATACCTGTTTATTATTATTTATATTATTTTAGTTTATAAAAATAATTTAAAATAGTCTTTTATTAAATATTTTATTTTCCATTTGACTTTACCTTAAAATGGGTCAAAAATAAATTCCTAGATTTACTAGGTTAAGTACCCAATACCTAATATGTTAGTATTATAAAGATAAAGTAGAAAAAAAAGAGAAAACAAAGGAAAAGAAAGAAAGTAAGAGAGTTGTATAACAACTCTTCATCCAAATCCCACGACATTTTTCATTCTGTTCTTCTACCTTTCTTTTCTTTTTCTTTTTCTCCAACCTTCAACTCCTTTAAACCTACAAAGAAACTTATCAATCATCATCAAACATGAAGTGTTCTTCATTTATCTTCATCATATCTCGATTTGGTGGGTGTCCTGAAGAGGGAGAATTGAGTTCTTGGCTTTGTGAATTTCGGGTTGGAAAAGTCGGGTCATAAATTCGGGTCCTTTTCTGAGTAATATTACTCTCATTACTTCCTCTAATCAAGTAAGATTCTTTGTCATGTTTTAATCTCAATTTTGGCTTAATTTCGAATTGTGGTTTTGTTAGGTTAGGGTTTTTAGATTGAAATTGATTTGGGGGTTTTTGATTATGAGTGTTGGGTGTAGCTTGATTGAATGGAATTTTTCATATTAATAATAAGTTTATCAACAAGAATTGTAACTCGTAGCAATTACAGGTCAGATTCGTCAGATTCGTAATTGGTGTTTTTCGATAGTTTATGGGCGTTTTTAGCCAAAATACTATTTCACAAAAGTTGTTCGTATCCGAAATTTCATCCAAGATAGGCTCAAGAAACATTTCATGTGGATTTTATAGGAGAAAGTTATCCCTATTTTAAGTTTATGCTGAAATTAAATATAATGCATGTTTATTTTCATGTGGAATTAGTTGGGGTAAAACTCTAGACTTTCATATATATATTTTGAAATGAGATTTTGAGTATTCAAATATACATTATAAATAAATCTTATTGTAGATTTTATATAAACTAAGAGAGAGTGTTAGTATTGTTAGTATTAGTTAGTTATGTGATTTGATGTAAGATGTTTATATTTTATAAAGCAATATTTAATCAAAGCTCATTAACCAGTTAAGCCAAGTCTATTATTACTTGTTGGATACATACATGTTTATATTGTAGATTTCGGCATCATTGAGGAGCCATACTAATTAAGATAATCACTTTATTGTGCGTTTCGAAAAGGTAAGATTCTTACTGAAACTTTCTATAGCTATGAGAAAAGTTTTAAAAGGTATGTACCTCATTTTGGTTAAGATTGGTTTAAATGGGAAAATGTTCTTCCAAGGTAGAAAGTTTGGTTTTCGAACCACAGATTCAAGGAGTTACAATAGGTTTTGTGTTTTCAAGTTGTTGAGATTTGATGTGGTATCTCGAAGAAATAATTTCGTGATTTCAAAATGGTTGAGATTACCTGAGTAGTATCTCAAGGAAAATAGAACTTTGTCGGGTTTGTCTCGACATTACATATTAGTTGGGGGGCACGTTGATTAGTGTCTCGGACTTAGATCTTCTGCTACGGTTTAGCCGCTTGTGGGGTCTACACACTAAGGGTCTTTGTCTATAAGTTATCCGGAGGGCCTAGCTAGCCCAACGGCAAGGAAATTTTATTCCATTCCATAGGTTTATAACTCTCTCTATGTGAAGGTAAAGGAAAGAAAGGATTTGTTTTAAGGAAAAGAAAGAAAGGATTTGATCTAGAAAAGGAATACAAGAAAAGGTTTTATAAAGCTTGCTACTTATTATTTTTATTCAAAAGAAGATGATTTGTAGGATACATTTATATCCTACCCGCATATATGTTTGGCTTTACAAGATAAATCTTGCTCGGCCCGGTTTGGGCGATACTACATGCCCGATATGTGCGGGTACATGATGATCTTACAGGTAGAGTGTTTGGTGTGGGCTGAGAGCAACGTTCCACTAACTTTAGCTAGTTAAAGTTATAGTAGTTCTTGATCCGCTGCACTATATATGTATATATATTATCATTTTGGGACTTAAGGTTGTAAATATGAAGTCACTTAAACATTTACTAGTCTTGAATGTAATAGTTTAGTTAAGTTTTGCTCTGACTTAGATTCAGTCTGTGTAGCTCATCCTTAATGGTTATTTTCACAATAACCGTGGAATAACACTTTTGGAATTTCGGGTAATTAAGCATGGATGTATTAGCTTTTGAGCTGGATGAGGATTATTGGGAATTTGAATTGCTGGTTTTATTGAAAGAAGTTTATAATTGGACGCGAGTCCTAAATTAAATTTTAGGCAGTCCATTTTTCGGACGTTGAGCTCATGCGGATTTTTCTGTAGAATTTTAATATTATTTAATTTAGATAATAACTCGAAATTGAGGGGTGTTATAGCCCCTGTGGCGTACCCATACATGTGGCTGCAAAGCCCGTGTTGTTGATTTATTTAGGTTGTTTTTTTTTTAGATCAGAGTAATCTCACTTGAACTATTTTTTTCTTATTTGAGCTGTCAAGATGGCTACATTGTAAACCTAGTAAGGACAAGGAAACATGAGAGTTTGTAGGTATAACGTTGCTCAAAATCTGTGTCATTGTGAATGACAGTAGGGCAGCAGCAGGCACTGTGTTGCATTCATTTGTGAGTGATAAAGATCAGTGAATCACCAACTTGTATTAGATTAACAACAACACAACCGAGCTAGCATATGTTAAGTTAGCATATTTAATTAAATTGGTAAATATAACATTGTTATCGTCCAAGCTAGCACTTGTTAATTTTTCAGAGTAGCATATTTTGTACAACTTGTATGTTTATCTTTTTAATGTTTTATACTTTGCAGTACTTTGTCGGAGTTACAACTGAATTTTCTCAAAATAAGCTTGATGAGCTCAGAGACTTGTGGATCAAATATGTGGATGAATATAAACAAGTGGATGAAGAAGAATCGGAAGATAATGTCCATTTTAATTAGGATCTGTGTATTTTCTTTTTGAGCGGGATTAGGGAGGTAATTAGTTGGAACAAGCAGCTGCTTGAATTTTTGTGCACGTGAATTGGAAGAAACAGGTGCTCTATTTTTTTTGGGAACTTAGTTGAATTGTTGGAATCTTTTAACATTGATATGATTTTGTAGTGAATGATATTAAATGAATGAAAACTTATTCCAGTTATAAAGTCATCTGAATTTTTTCAATAAAAGTGCCTAGATGTTTTGTTTGTAAATTACTTGTGGATTATGAAAGATGTACACGCATGCAGCAGGTAAAATTTTAATTTTTTTTAATAAGGTAAGGAGAAACCTTGACAAGTTGGGGGGAATAAAGGGGATCCCAACTTGCCTAGGGTGAGAATCGATCCCAAGACCTCTTGGAACCGGGAGGGAAGCTCTAACCACTAGGCTATCCCTCACTCACATGCAGCAGGTAAAATGGATTGGAGAAGCTACAGGAATAATAATATTGCTTTGTATTAAAGGATCATGAAATATTGCCGTTTTTTTATAAAAAAAAGACTAAAGATACCACCTTTCCCTTCCAGGTGGTGTTTTCGGGAATGATTAAAAAGACCATCTACATATTATAAATGGTTTCTTTATAGGATAAACGAGACCACCTATCTATAAAATGTGGCGCCTTACCCTTCCTTTTTTTTCCCTATTTAAATCCACAAATAACTACTTATTTTAAGGAAATGGTATCTTCTATCAAAATAAGAAACCATCCATAATAAGTGGATGGTTATTTATCCTGAGAGACCAGTGAGCTATAGACCACCTCTCATGTGGCCTCTAAATGGGATTTTAGGAGGTCTCTTTAGGCTTTTTTGTAGTAGTGTCTTAAAATATTGCTTTAATATTATAGGGCCCATAAGTTCACCTACAACTCCACGATTAGTACGATATTATCTGTACTAATAGAGTTGGTAGACTCTTATAAACTAGGCAACTCTTTCTTATCTCTCTAATACGGGACCTGGAATGTACACCCAATAATCCTCCCCTCAGACCAAGGACCACAAGACTTATGGCCTCCCCTCTAACGATAATCTGACTAATCATCATAAACTGTCGCCAACCTTGCGGAAAACGCCACCTGACCATCAGAATATTAGGAAGACTTTCGACACAAGGCACCAAGCACAGATTTCCCATCGTGAGGTCACACTGAGAGCGTCCCACACCTTCTTAGATCTCATGCACCATGCTTTCAAGCCATGCCTACAACATGTCCATGCACCAACTAAGTCACCCATCTTTGAGAACCATACACAATACCACCAAAGACTTGTATCCACGCCCTAGAGCTACACCGCTCTACCCCCTACGTGCTCCAACAAGCCAACCATATATGGGTCCACCAACGTATGCTTGTTCTTCTAGCCGAACCGTCGACTCATATGCCTTTTCTTGGGCCTAGGAGTTCCCTACAGCTCCACCATTAGTATGATATTGTCCGGTTTAGGCCAAGCCCACACAAATTTGTTTTTGGGCTCGACTACTACATAATTGACCTAAGGTAACACTCTATTGTAACACTTTTTGACATCCAACTTTCATTAATACATAGGTAACACTATAGTAACACTTTATTGATATGTAACACTTACATGTAACATTTTTTGGTAGGTAACAATTTAAAGGTAACACTTTTTCATAGGTAACACTTTGATGGTAATACTTTTTTATATGTAACACTTTAAGATAATACTTTATTTATAAGTAACATTTCAACCTTTCAAGGTAACACTTTTTGATAGGTAATATTTCAATTTTAGAGGGTAACATTATTTTTGTAAGTAACATTTGTAGTCTTTTAGGCAACATTTTAAGGTGTTGCATGTATATTTAATATCTACACTAGCACTTACAGTCTTTTGAGGTATTTTTATAAAATATTAATTGTCCAATTAGATCCTTTTTTCACAATGGCAATTGGATCCGAAAATAACTCTACCCTCACTAATTAATTTACTTTAAAGATTTTAATTGTCACAAAAAAATAGACTACAAATGGGAGATGATGGTGTTAAAGGAGAATTGAGAAAATAAATAGAACACTCGTTCTCTATCTCTCTCGTATCACCAAACCTATAATTGTAGCTGCCTCGTTTTACAAGCCCAAAGTACCTAAACAAAAACCCTTAACTCTATTATATAAGCTAACTCTTGAGTAGTTTGGTGCCCACCTAAAAAACCTAACATGTTTTTTACTTTATTTTCCGTATTTTAATATTTAATGTTGATATACTAAAACTATTATATTTTTTTAATAACTTGAAGCATGCATTGCGAGTAGATGAAAATACAAGCCCAAATACTTCTAACTATCCGAAATCCATTTGCGTTGGGGTGTCATACAATAAATTCGTTCAATTGAATACAAAATATAAGAAAAAGAAAGCCTATGAGGTATATATGAGAAACTATACTCCTCTCAATTGAGGTAGAGAGCTTTCTTCCCTCGCACCTCTCAAATTACTACAGCGAAGTCCCACCATTAATGAAAAACTTTTGCTCATACAATATAACAAGTATTATTCAGAACTTCAACTTCTTAATTTCAATTTCTTCTGCAAAATTTCTAATTCTTGTTCTAGTATCGTTTGTTGTAAGTCCAATGTTCTTGTAAATTATAATCTTAATTTGCCCTAGATTGGAATTTCTGCTAAGTATTATCAGTTTCCAAGTTTGGTCAAGGGAAGCACATTCGAAAGTGGAAGGAGCGCCAGCACCGAGAGCAAAGACGACAGCGACAACTTCTTCAGATTCGACGGCGTTGTCTTGGCCAGGACTCTCGCTGGTCTGTACGACGGCGTTTCGACAGCGGGAATGTTACGACCACTATTGCGCTATTCAGTTTCTCGGAAATCAAAATGTAAATGAAAAGGAAACCCTAACAAAAAAATTAGTAGTTTTGATTCAAAATTAAGGCGCCCATCTGACCACGGGCCACCACGAGCACAGTGCACCACCACAGAAACAGCCGCCATCCACCAATGGTGATTTTTTGCCCTCTAACCTATTCTCCGATTTCCGAAATCAAGTAAGCCCTTTACCTTAACATAATTTTGACCTAATTTCAATTGATTGTTGTTGAGTAACTGAGTGCTTTAATTGCTTATATTCTTATTCAATTTATCAATTTTACCTCTATAATTTTTGATTTGTTGTGTATACTAATTGTTAGTATTGTTAATTGTTGTACTTTGTCAAGTTTAACTCTTGTTTGTGATAGATTATGAAATAAATAACCGTAAATATTATTGTTTGGGCCATAATTGAATCGCTAGAAACTTCTCCTGTAAGAACATTCAGCCCCACTTAAAAGGGCCGACCTAATCACCAAGACGTGAAATCCCTAAAAGGATGAAATGACCATCATTCTTAGGGAAAAGGTAGACGCCCATTGCTACCAAAAAAAGCCCATCTCGAATAATATTTCCCGTCCTAGAAATCCCCAACACTATAAAAACCAACCGTGTCTCATCAACGAACAGTATTTAATTCTCACCTAACAAACTGAAAGATCTCTCTCTGTTCTCTCTCTACCTCAATCACATCTCGACTGGGGTACCCCTCTGGCGTACGGATATCGGTCAGCTGGAACGTTTTTCCAAATCAAATCTCACAACACATTACAATCCTTAATTTCTTAGCAGAAACAATTATGTATGGACTTTGTATGAGTAAGTACCTAAGATACAGTGATAGTGGGGTTCTGATCCTAAAAAAATACAATGCAATCCAATAAACCCAAAAGAGAAAAGACTATTGTGATTGAGATGTCTGCATAGTCTAAACTCCATAAGAGGTGCTCTCAATGACCACATAGCAAATTACCAAAAATATTTCTTTTATGGTTCGTGGCATACTACTGCAATTTGGTGTATGTATATGAGCTAAATTCTTTCCCCTTCTTTCTTCTTCAAAATCAAGAACTAGAAGTAGACCATGAATTATATATTATCTTCATATAATTGATGACTTTTGGAGAGGAAGAACGATTCTTTGCTAAGATTCTTGATATAGTTACAAATGCAAGCTCAATTTTTCACAATTTTGCAGCTAATGCATGGCTGATTCAAAGGCTTGAGACTCTTTCTGTCACTATTCTTGTAACAGCAGCCTTTTATATGGTTTTGCTTCCTATTTGAATTTTTAGCTCTTGCTAGAGGCATTTTTTCTCTTTTGTTTCTATTTTTTCTTTTTTAGGAGAATAAACTGGTGGAGATGATGAATTTAATTGCTAATTTTTTTGCCTAATTATTAGGATCATCCTAAATCCTTAAACAACAACGAATGCGGGGTTTATTGGAATGGCACTATTATATTGTCTATAGTTAAATATTTTTATGGTTTGTACTATTGAAAATCAGTGCATCTTAGCCAACTTCATTATATGTAGTATATACCATTGAAGCTCCAAATATAGTTGGATTCACATCATATCAAATATATAGAAGAATCTTAATTATACCAACCAATTGGTGCCTCCAGATAAGATATTGACTAGATACACCACTAGTATTAGCTCCACTGTCCACACTCCACGATGACCATTTTACCCATTGGTTGCTTTCTCTCATAAGTTAGCTTGATAGGTGGCTTGGTGTATGGATGTACAATAAATTGTTGTGCTTGTCTGGCATCAATTTGAAATGAATGCAGCAGCTAGCAACAAGCAATTTTATTTTAATGAACTCAAGTGAAATCAGAACAGGGATGGAGACAGAGAGATATTTGATTTATATAGAATTCAGTTTGTCATTGCCTGAATTTTTGATGAACTCAGGACAAATCAGTTTGTCATTGCCTGTATTTAATTACACGAATCTTCTGATTTGAGATCTGAACAAAGGTCTACAAATAAGATTTTAGCACATACACAAATTGTTATGATGTGAATTAAACATTGTGAAAGTAAGATCTAAATTGTGTTATGATTGTATGTAATTGGTCTGAAATGAGATATGAAAATAAGATGTGAAAAGTAGTTTTATGAGCAGTTTCACAGTGATATACTTTGTGTGGTTCCTCCTTTTTTTAGATTCCCTACTCTTTTTTTGTGGTGAATATTGTATAACCCTTATTGCAATATTTTTTATTTCTTAGACACTCTTGGAGTAACCTTGAATTTCTTAGCCACATACAGGATTTGTTTCCCTACTGCCAACTTCATTTCGACTGAAAATACATCTCTTCACTATCCACTGAAGGTAATGTTCAGTCTTTGAGCATCATATGCTCATCTAGAGTTGTTCTTTTTCCTCACATGTCTCTACTTGTAGTGTGCATAAATTTATATATTTTTGTATAAGATCTAGATGGCATATTATGAGAAATATAGACAAATGAGGATATAGCGGAAAATAAATTGAAAATGCAAAAAATGGGGGTTGGTTCTATGGCTTATGAAATCATTCAATCAATGAAGGGCACAAAACGAACATGCGGGAGTAAGAATAATTCCGAAGTCGGTAAACGATGATGAATAAACACCGTTGAAGATTGTGAACAACTGGTCCACTATTGACAATAATGCATAACATTGAGGTGTCATTCTAAAAAGGTTGATATTCAATTTGTGAATTATAGTATTTAATTAACTTGGTACATTCTTTGTAATTTGTTATAGTTTTCAGATTTATAGATTTCAGCACAAAAGCACAAAAGATAAGTCCTGCCATGCTTAAAGATAGTGCAAGTGTCTCTCAAATACCAATAGCAAGTCTAGTGAAGATACGTCGTCCAAGCTCGAAAACGGAACATGTAGAGCAGGAATGCAATGGAAATTCAAATCGAGTCCGCTAGGAAAATGCATGCATATGGCGAGATGACGGAAGATGGAGAAGAGATATACGAATATTAGATCTAGTTTTAGATTATCATATGACTATGTTTCTTGTTGGATGATTTAGATTTTGTATTGAGCATAATATTATTTTTCATTAGTTTATTTATGGAAATAGCACTAATAGGTGTATAAAATTATTTCATTATTATAATATAATTGCCAATTCATATATCAATTTTGTATTTTCAGATTAGTATTTTTATTTTCAATATAGATATATATCCTAATGATGAAAAGTGTTACTTAATTACCCACAAGGTTCTACAAGAGATGCCAAAAAGTGTTACCTAATACGCAGGAGATGTTACATGAGATGATAAATAGTGATACGTAATGTTGAATAAAGTGTTACTATAGATTAATGGTAACACTATAAGATGTTACTAATCATATAAAAAGTGTTAAATAAAAGTTTTTGGTAACACTTTAAAAGTGTAACAATAGGTATTAATAGTGTTACATAAACGAATTTAAAGTAACATTTGTTGAGGTGTTACTATAGGCTTTCAAAAGTGTTACCTAAAAGCATAGGTAACACGGGCAGATGTAACACCCAAAAAAGTGTTACTTATTATCTAATGTAACACTTTTAGCACTTTAAGTAACACTTTTTGGGTGTTACTTAATGTCAATTATGTGCTCCTTCCCAAAAGACCTCATACTAATGAAGTAGGTAGACTCTTATAAATTAGGCAACTCTTTCTTATCTCTTCAATTTGGGACTTGTAATGTACACCCAATAGATGCGGTCCCAAGATTGTTGCGTAGTAACAACACGGTAGAGAACCATTTGAAGATGTTCAGGTGAGATTGTTTATAAATCCACTTTTTGACGATGGAGTCAAGACGAAGCCATAGGGTGTCAGAGACGTCGGCGGGACGGGAATTTGTAGGATCAATATAATCCAGAACGTCATATGCATGATAGTGAATGTCGAACAATTCAAGCCGGTCGAACAGTGTACTCTGTCACGATCAAGAAACAAGGGAAAATCGTTCTTGATATTGGTGACTGGCAAAGCGGGATGATAGTCAGATTTAGTCACGGAGGGAGAAGGTTGGTCATCAGTATCCTTTGTCATGATGTAAATTACTAGATGCCAAGTAATACAAAAAAAGGAAGTGGTAAGTTATGTGGGTTAAAAGGAAAAAAAAAACAAAATATATGCGGAAGCTACGGGAGTGCAGGTCCAAATTCAAGGTTGGATAGTGTCAAGGTAGACACGTAGGGCATATGATAAACCGGCCAAAAAGGATGAATTTGAGATGCTACATTCAGTATTGGAGTAATTACGCTGAGCATAATGAATAACATGATATGCTCTCCCAACCTTTTGGCCTAAGACAGTCCCTACCGCATAATCGCTCACGTCACACATTATCTCAAATGGTAGAGACCAATTTGGGGCTGGAATGATAGGTGCAGAAGTGAGCAATTCCTTCAACACATCAATGGCTTTCTTACACTCCTCACTGAACTCAAATTTCTCGTCCTTTCACAGCAGTGTGCACAAATGAGATGAAATCTTTGAAAAATCCTTAATGAACCTGCGATAAAAACCTACATGTCCAAGAAAATATCACACTTCACGCACATTAGTGGGATAGGGGAGAGATTGAATGATGTCAAATTTTGCTTTATCGGCCTCAATTCCCTTAGAAGATACAACATGACCTAACACTATACCTTGTTCAACCATAAAGTGACATTTTTTAGAATTCAAAACAAGGTTAGAGTATATGCAACATTGGAGCACAAGAGACAAATCATGTTACACTAGTGGAAAAAAGCCTAAGGGCTGCGGTCAAAAGTGGCCTAAGGGCTGCGTTTTTTGACCGCAGCAATTAGAGTAGCAGCCCTTAATATATAGGAAGGGCTGCGGTTAAGAACCGCACCCTTGCAGTATTAAGGGCCGCGGGCCGAAAAGAAAACCGCAGCCCTTGGCCATATAAGGGCCGCGTTAACCTGGAAAACCGCAGCCCTTGAATAATTAAGGGCCGCGGTTTTTCCAAGCTTAACCGCAACCCTTATATGGTCAAGGGCTGGTTTTCCATTAACCGCAAACCCTTTTGGTAATAATTTTTTTTTTTAAAAAATTCGAGGCACTATATATGCGCTCGTTCCTCGTGTCGCCGGTTCCTTGCTGCTTTGCTTTGTACCATATTACAAACCTCATAATGCATATATATATATAGAGTTCCCAATTATATATGTAATAATTCTATATATATAATAAATAATGTTAAAGAGTACATATTAAGGCAAATATTAATTCTAATACAAAAAGCTACATTAACGCAACAACCGAATAGCTTGCCAACTTGTTTCGAACTTCTAGTTAGTTCTTGCAAAATCCTAACCAATGTATCATAGACAATCTTCACAAATGTAGGTAGCCAACTTGTTTCGAACTTCATCCAACTCTTCAATTGTGAATTCATCCAACCTTGGTGCGTCATTATCCATGTAAACCTTGCAATAATATGAATATAATAAATTAATAAGATGAAGTCAAACATTTACAATATATAATAACAACTAACTCTTGCAAAAGATTAGAAGTTCAATTTTGTAGGTTCGTTTCGGGGTCGTTTTTGTGAATTTGAGCTATTTTACTTCCCAAAACTACCTACATGTTATATATAGGAGCAAAACTAACACACACCACTTACTTTATGCATAGTTGAAGTGTTAATGTCATATTTTGGTGCAAAAGATTAGAAGTTCAATTTTTAGGTTCGTTTCGGGGTCGTTTTTTTGTGAATTTGAGCTATTTTACTTCCCAAAACTACCTACATGTTATATATAGGAGCAAAACTAACACACACCACTTACTTTATGCATAGTTGAAGTGTTAATGTCATATTTTGGTGCAAAAGATTAGAAGTTCAATTTTTAGGTTCGTTTTCGGGGTCGTTTTTTTGTGAATTTGAGCTACTTTACTTCCCAAAACTACCTACATGTTATATATAGGAGCAAAACTAACACACACCACTTACTTTATGCATAGTTGAAGTGTTAATGTCATATTTTGGTGCAAAAGATTAGAAGTTTAATTTTTAGGTTCGTTTCGGGGTCGTTTTTTGTGAATTTGAGCTATTTTACTTCCCAAAACTACCTACAAGTTACACATAGGAGCAAAACTAACACACACCACTTACTTTATGCATAGTTGAAGTGTTAATGTCATATTTTGGTGCAAAAGATTAGAAGTTCAATTTTTAGGTACGTTTCGGGTCGTTTTTTTGTGAATTTGAGCTATTTTTCTTCCCAAAACTACCTACAAGTTACACATAGGAGCAAAACTAACACACACCACTAATTTATCCATAGTTGAAGTATGTAAGTCACACTTAGGTACAAAAGATTAGAAGTTTAATTTTTAGGTTCGTTTCGAGGTCGTTTTTTGTGAATTTGAGCTATTTTACTTCCCAAAACTACCTACAAGTTACACATAGGAGCAAAACTAACACACACCACTTACTTTATGCATAGTTGAAGTGTTAATGTCATATTTTGGTGCAAAAGATTAGAAGTTCAATTTTTAGGTTCGTTTCGGGGTCGTTTTTTGTGAATTTGAGCTATTTTACTTCCCAAAACTACCTACAAGTTACACATAGGAGCAAAACTAACACACACCACTTACTTTATGCATAGTTGAAGTGTTAATGTCATATTTTGGTGCAAAAGATTAGAAGTTCAATTTTTAGGTTCGTTTCCGGGTCGTTTTTTGTGAATTTGAGCTATTTCACCTCCCAAAACTAGCTACATGTTACATGCTACAATTTCCAAAATAAACTAATTCTTACCTATCAATTTAATCTAAATTAAATAAACTAATTAGTTACATACCTTTTGAAGATAATCGATGTCAAGACAACGGTTGACTATATCAAACATGTACCGCAAAGACGTAATAGCCACAATCAACACCATTCTTTTGTTGCGGACATCGAAATTCACCAAATTTAAACATCCAAAAACATTCATGTTAAATTTAAAGTATATGAAAATAAATGGTTAGACATAAGATTCACCAAAGTAGTTACCTCAATCGATATCCAAAGAGGAGCTTTTCCTAATCGAAGTCCAAGTCCATAATGGTGCTTCATCACACTACATCAATACATTATAAGATGTTTATTATATATATATATATATATATGTATATATATATATAAATGTGTAATATTAGGTACACATATTGTTCTAGTTAAGTTACCTATTCAATAGTGACTTGACTAGTAAGCTCCGTGGTGGTTGTCGACGAAGAGAATCAAAGTGGTAAACGTGATTATTTGACAAACATATCACAATGAGCGTCCAATGGAGACTATACAAGGAAATAATATAAAGTTATCTAAACAAGGTAATAAAGTTATAGAAAATAAAGTAAAGCATCAAGTTTGGTGTAACAAGCTTACGCTTCAATATATGGAACAAGGATGAACTTCTCTTCTAACCGATGTGATTGTTTGAAACTAGTATCGAGATATTCTTTCACATCGGTTTTGTTTTTTAAACAATTGTCATCTCGCATCATACTTGGACATAACCAACCAATCTTTGTCTCACTCATTTTTTCATTCAATTCAAGACACAATAACCCGAGAAATTAAAGCATATAATAAAAAGTCAACATACATGTATGGAAGGTGAAAATTATTATAAACTTGTAAAGTAAGATATGTATATGTATCACCTCATGAAAGCTTGTATCATTGTTCCACTCAACATTTCTCCACGTAAGAATTCTTTAACATCGTCTTTGGAAATCCATGTAGATGACTCATCGACGTAGTTGAATTGTTCCTTCCCCAAAGGAACATGTATTGCAAAAGATCATCGAGCAAATCACTAACACACTCATGCAACCAATAACATGCCTTAGTAAGGCCTTGCACCACCAACGGCTCGAGAAGTGGATTGTTTGACATACTAACTTGGTCATCGAACACAATTGGTTCAATTTCAAAGCACGTCCAATTGCCTCCTTAGCCATCTTGTTTTGTGAACCGACCTTTTTAGCCTTCTCGGTCATGTGAACCAAACCTTCCTTGAAACCTATTAAAAAGTAATAATAAGAATATTGTTCACTTATTATTTATATGACATAGAAAAGTAATATAATCGAGTTGATTATTACATAAACTAACGCATATATATATGTATGTTTATCGTGTACCTCATCCGAAAATCGCACCCATGCACGCGGCCACGTAACATAACTACCATGGGCGTCACTCGGTGTATGTAGACCGACCTCCCGGTTTTGGCATCTAAGACCTAAGTCTTCAAAACCAGGCTCAATGTAGTCGATGCTCACCACATAGTGATCATTTTTCACTATCCGGTGATGCACTCGTACTCGATCACCAGGAGGTTGTGCATGGCCACTAGCTACCACAATCGACTATCGAATCTTTTTCTTGAACTAATAGTCGGCATGGGGTCTCCTCCTTTGAATCAAAACAAGTCATTAATAGTTAATTGCGATGAAACAACATATTTAGAATTGCATGCACTTAGGGACAATACATAGTTAATTAATAAAGCACGTTGATTAAGCGTGATAAATTAAACCAAATACAAGTGATTACCTTCAACTCCGGTATTGGTGGATCAAAGCGTGTATCGTTTGGATTATCCGATGTTTGTGGAACACCGATCGGCCGGCTAGGATGGAACATCACTACCTTTCTTCAATGGGAAGGCTCGGAAACCCATTTGCTCCATCATAGCATTGAAGTTATGTGTCATCTCCTCTCTAAGCTCCTCCCGAATTGCGTATTTGATAGCCTCCACATCTACCGACGCCGAATTCACACTACTTGCACTTGATTTTGACGTTGTCGTGTATTGTTCACCATATACCTTTCGCACGCCGAGGCGGACACCTCCCACGCCCTCACACGACCACTATGGTCCTTTCCTAGAGTTTCGTGCAAAGCATCCATGTGTGCGGTAGGAGTGAAATCACCCGTTGCCTCCTTTTCCTTTAATCCGATCTACAAATAAAACAACATAAATTAGACGTTAAAATTTTTCAAAAAACAAAACAAAGAATGGAACGTGCAAGGGGGGGGGCAGTGGGGACCGTGGTAGGGGGAAGTGCAAGGGGGGACTGTGCGGGGGGGGCAAGGGGGGACTGTGGGGGGGGCAAGCAGGGGGGCAGCTGGGGCAGCGTGGGGGCAGGCAGGGGGGGCAGTGGGGGACTGTAGGGGGGGAAGTGCAAGGGGGGGGAAGTGTGGGGGGGGGGCAAGTGGGGGGCTGTGTCGTGGGGGCAGGGGGGGCAAAGGGGTGTGGGGGAGTGCAGGGGGGGGACTGGGCAGCTGGGGGGGCTGGGGACTGTGTTGGGGGGGCTGGGGGGGGACTCGGGTTGGGAGGGGGGGGGAGGGGGGCAGGGGGGACTGGGGGGGGGGCGCAGGTGGGGGGCAAGTGGGGGGACTGTGGTGGGGGGGAAGTGCAAGGGGGGGACTGTGGGGGGGGGGGCAGGGGGGACTGCTTAGGGGGGCAGCGGGGGAGGGGCCATGGGGGTGTAGGGGGGAAGTGCAAGGGGGGGACTGTGGGGGAAAGAGGGCAAAGAGCCAGGCAAGAAGGCAAGAAGAAAGGCAAGAGGCCGGCAGCAGCCGGGCAAGCCGCCGATGGCGGCTGGCGCTGTGGCATGCGCTGCTGGCGCCACGCTTGCTGCTGCCGCGGCTGCTGGGTAAACTGCTGCCGCCGCGCGGGTAAAATGGCCGCTGGGGCGGGGCCGTGCAAGGGGGCAGCGGGGGACTCGTGGGGGGGGGACGGGTGTGGGGTGTGGGGGATGGGTTACTTGAATAATGGATATAAACGAAAACATATCAAATTAGCAAAATAAGCCTAAAATGATATTTACGTTCCCGAAATCCGACCAACAACAAAGTAGCACCTATAAATCTACTTAATAACAATATTTTAGGTTATATTATCATGTTTCACAAGAAATTGGAGCCCAAAGGACTCAAACTATTCGAAAATGACATGAAATGGCCGAAATAGGCCTAAAATGATATTTACGTTCCCGAAATCCGACCAACAACAAAGTAGCACCTATAAATCTACTTAATAACAATATTTTAGGTTATATTATCATGTTTCACAAGAAATTGGAGCCCAAAGGACTCAAACTATTCGAAAATGACATGAAATGGCCGAAATAGGCCTAAAATGATATTTACGTTCCCGAAATCCGACCAACAACAAAGTAGCACCTATAAATCTACTTAATAACAATATTTTAGGTTATATTATCATGTTTCACAAGAAATTGGAGCCCAAAGACTCAAACTATTCGAAAATGACATGAAATGGCCGAAATAGGCCTAAAATGATATTTACGTTCCCGAAATCCGACCAACAACAAAGTAGCACCTATAAATCTACTTAATAACAATATTTTAGGTTATATTATCATGTTTCACAAGAAATTGGAGCCCAAAGACTCAAACTATTCGAAAATGACATGAAATGGCCGAAATAGGCCTAAAATGATATTTACGTTCCCGAAATCCGACCAACAACAAAGTAGCACCTATAAATCTACTTAATAACAATATTTTAGGTTATATTATCATGTTTCACAAGAAATTGGAGCCCAAAGGACTCAAACTATTCGAAAATGACATGAAATGGCCGAAATAGGCCTAAAATGATATTTACGTTCCCGAAATCCGACCAACAACAAAGTAGCACCTATAAATCTACTTAATAACAATATTTTAGGTTATATTATCATGTTTCACAAGAAATTGGAGCCCAAAGGACTCAAACTATTCGAAAATGACATGAAATGGCCGAAATAGGCCTAAAATGATATTTACGTTCCCGAAATCCGACCAACAACAAAGTAGCACCTATAAATCTACTTAATAACAATATTTTAGGTTATATTATCATGTTTCACAAGAAATTGGAGCCCAAAGGACTCAAACTATTCGAAAATGACATGAAATGGCCGAAATAGGCCTAAAATGATATTTACGTTCCCGAAATCCGACCAATAATAAAGTTGAACCTATAAATCTACTTAATAACAATATTTTAGGTTATATTATCATGTTTCACAAGAAATTGGAGCCCAAAGGACTCAAACTATTCGAAAATGACATGAAATGGCCGAAATAGGCCTAAAATGATATTTACGTTCCCGAAATCCGACCAATAATAAAGTTGAACCTATAAATCTACTTAATAACAATATTTTAGGTTATATTATCATGTTTCACAAGAAATTGGAGCCCAAAGTGACTCAAACTATTCGAAAATGACATGAAATGGCCGAAATAGGCCTAAAATGATATGTACTTACAATAGCATTGGCTATCTTTTTCCAGAATCGGGATCGTGTAACACTCTCTTTCCCTTTGCATCAACCCCATGCATCGAACACCACCAATCAAGGACCCCCGTCCGGTGACGAGCCGGTGTAGCTAATGTGGTTGTAGAGGTAGGTGTCGTTGTCGAATCCCGTGCGGGGTAATGGCCAAACATCCACTTTTTTCTCGCCCGATCGTAGGAATGGGCACCCAAATGATGATAATATTTCCTTGCTTTTGCACTTGCGCTTTTTTCTCACGTCTTGCCCGAAAAAACACATAATTACAAACAAAAGATTAGGTGTTATATACAATCATACTCGAGCTAAGTGTGGTAAATATAATTAAAATCCTTTGCTTACAACAACTTTCCGGGTAGTATTTTTGGCAACAAATGCTTCCCACTCTTCAAGTTTGATATTTCTCCATATTTGATATGGTAATGTGGTGGGTTCCTCTCGAATTTTCCAATGCAACCTCGCCTTCGATTTGCTTTTCTCCCCCATAAATTTTCTTCTTCTTTGTACCCGTTCTTTTCCTCCGCTTAGTAATCCAACCTGACACTAACTTAGCCTTGAAATCTCGAAATCTCCGAGCAAGCGCGGATAAAAATAGATTCTTCTTGGCTTCATCATCTTCGATATTGAAGAGATTCTACAAAAAAACGAACAAAAATATTAGTTTCCACATTTGTTGTAATAGATTAAATTTTATCATTAGTACTACATACACATACATTTATTAAAATAAGAAACTAAATGGTAGTATGAAACTTACCATAGTGTCATTCCATAGCAATTTCTTCATCCCCTGGCACCTCTTGCCATGAATGCAAAATGGAGAGCCTCCGAACACAAAGGCCAATATGTTTGGCATACTTAGAACGCCACACACCACAAGGTTGACCCAAGTTATCGTACTCTAAAGTCATATGCAAGTGAGTAGCACTTATTGACTTTGTAGGTCCTCTTCCCTTTCTCTTTTCATCACTTTCGATTTTCTTTGTTGTTGATTTGTTTGTAACTCCCGTTGTTGACCTTCTTTCCTACAAACTTGTTGTGCTTTCACAATTGTACCACTTTTTGGATGAAGTTCTTCAAGATCTCGATCTTCGAGATCACCTTTATCCGGGTCCTTCCTCACATCATAAGATTCATCCTCTGGGCTGTGTGTTCACTAGTCGTCATCTCATCCATATGTAGTAATTATCCCCGCAATTATAAACACATAGAAATTAATATATATGTACAAGTTAAAAAAAAATAACAAATTGATTAAGGACCAACAATAATGGAACATCGGAAATCGTGGGCCACTAGCTATTCCCTTTCGCACATCCCCGCAGCAGGCAAAGGGCGGCAAAAAATTTGCTTGGGGCAGCTAGCCGGCCGGTAGTTTTGCTTGCCGCCGCCGCCGGGCAAATTGCTTGTTTGCCGCCGCCGGGGGCAATTTGCTTGCCGCCGCCGGGTACTTGGCTGCTGCCGCCGCCGGGTAGCTTGCTGGTTGCCGGCCGGGCCGGGCCGCCTTGCTTGTCGCCGCTGCCGCCGGGCCGGGCCTTGCTTGCCGGCTGCCGGCCGGGCAGCCTTGCTTGCCGCCGCGGGGAATGTGCAAGGGGGGGGAAGTAGCTAGGTGTTGGACCGGGGGGGAAGTAGCTAGGGGTCGGACGGGGGAAGTAGCTAGGGGTTGGACTCGGGGGAAGTAGCTAGGGGTTGGACGGGGGAGCGGGGGCGTGCAAGGGGGGGGACCGGGGCCCGTGGCAAGGGGGGGGAAGTAGCTAGGGGCCGGACTGGGGGATCGGCCGTGCAAGGGGGGAACCGGGGGCCTGTGCAAGGGGGGGCCTAAAATGATATTTATTTTCCCGAAATCCAACCATCAACAAAGTAGCTCGTATAAATCTACTTAATAGCAACATTTTAGGTTATAAGATCATATTTCACAACAAATTGGATTACCATGACTCGAAATACACGAAAATGACATGAAACGGCCGAAAAAAGCTTAAAATGACGTTTACTTTCCCGAAATCCAACCATGAACATAGTAGCACCTATAAACCTACTTTGTAGTCGTATTTTATGCAATATTATCACATTCAACAAGAAATTGGATTACCATGACTCGAAATACACGAAAATGACATGAAACGGCCGAAATAAGCTTAAAATGACGTTTACTTTCCCGAAATCCAACCATGAACATAGTAGCACCTATAAACCTACTTTGTAGTCGTATTTTATGCAATATTATCACATTCAACAAGAAATTGGATTACCATGACTCGAAATAAACGAAAATGACATGAAACGGACGAAATAGGCCTAAAATGACCCTTACTTTCCCGAAATCCAACCAACAACAAAGTAGCACCTATAAATCTACGTAATAGTCGTATTTTTTGCTATATTATTATATTCAACAAGAAAATTGAGTCACATGACTCGAAATATATGAAAATGACATGAAATGGACGAAATAGAGATAAACCTGAGTATATGTCTCATGATTTGTTGACCTTCCGCCGTTTCTTAGGAGTTTCAACATGTATCCCTTCAAGGTGATCAACACGCATATAGTTCTCGCACATATTTACATCATCTTCCACGCTATTTTCAGATAGGTAAAAGTTGGGATGTCCTCAAATGCATCATACTCTTCCTCATCCTCAACATCACCAATGCCCGCAATACTCCTTTTGCCAGTACAACAACGACCACTTATTATCGCAGGATCGCTTACATAGAATACTTGTTTAGCTTGTGATGCAAGTACAAATGGCTCTTCGCCTCACGTAGACGACCCATGTCCACAAGAGTGAATCCGCAAGGATCATCTTTTTTACGCAACGTCGATTATCATCAACCCAATTGCAATAAAAGAGACAAATATGAAAAGCCGAGTAGTCAAGCTCCCATATTTCTTGAATTCGCCCATAATAGTTGGTGGCAAGCAAGAACGGGAGACTTATCTTTCGAGCTTGCGTATTGTGTAGATGACGCCACAAGTGAAACACCACTATTCCGTCGCGATGTCGACTTAAGATCTCGACGTTCACCCAAAACGTATACCCGTTAATATCATAACCCTCATAAGAGTGTACAGATTCACGAGGACCAAATGCTAACCACTGATCGCTTCTAAACATTTTCATTTAAATCATCCACTACTCGATGATGAAACCAATCAATGAACGTCTTATTATGCATTTGCGTCAATGCCCTTATTCCTTTTCCAGTGGTCAAGTAACACGTAATTCTTCCATATGCTCATTTAAATAAGGATGGACAACTGCCACGTGATGCAACACAAATAAGTGAGCTTAGGTACGCTTGTCGACGTAAGGTGAGATCAATTTTGAGCCAATCGTACCCTTGCCCTCGAGTCCGCCTCGTGTCGAGATATCTGAACGCCAATAGGATCAACACCAAAGAACATACTCGCCACAAAATTACCGACCTCTTCACCACAATCCCTTGAATAATGCTACCTTCCCGGTTGTGCAAGATTTCGAACTTTATCCTTCAAAGTACCCATATATCTCTCAAAAGGATAGCACCACCTCAAAAACACCGGACCACACAAACTTAATTTCTCGAACTAGATGGACAATGAGATGGACCATAATGTCAAAGAATGCGGGGGAAAAAACATCTCAAATTTGCATAGAGTTTCAACTACTCGCCCGCAAAGAATCGAGGGTCGACGGCTCAAGGACTTTGCCGCATATTGTATGGAAAATGAACAAAGTTCGGTAATGGTGTGCCTCACATGCTTCTAAGTATCCCACGAATTGCAATCGGTAAGAATACTTGCATCATGACATGACAATCGTGAGATTTCATACTCGATAACTTCAACTCACCATTTAAGGTAACAAATCGCTTCATATTCGATGAGTACCCAGCTTGGAACCTTAATACCATACAATGACTCGCAAAAAATCCGTTTCGCCTTTCGACAAAGTAGCAAGTCGGGGCAAATAATTCTTCTCCGAATCATCCACCCTTTTTCTTTTCCCAATTTCCTCATCAAGCCCTTCCTCCACTACTTTCTTTTTCCTTCCCGCCCTTTTTGAGCCCACAACTCCCGGCCGAAGCTTATTTTTTTCCAAGTGAAGACGTGACGCTTTAACATCCTTTCGTCTTACCCGAATATTCATAAGTGTCGCAAGAATTGCATCACAAACATTCTTCTCAATGTGCATGACATCCAAACAATGTCCGACTTTTAAATCTTTCCAATATGGGAGTTTCCAAAAAATAGACTCCTTTTTCCATAATCCCGTAGTTCCATCAACGTCATTCGCAGGTTTACCATAGATCGTTTCAATGCCCTTAACCCGATTATAAACTTCAGCATCAGCTAATGGTCTACGAGCAACTTCCTCTTCAACCGTCCCATCGAAGGCCTTTTTCTTAAATCGATAGGGATGGTCGCGTCTAAGGAGCCTTCGTGTGCGCATATAGACATGTTTGCAACCCTTAATGTGTGTAGACTTCATGTCATCTATACAAATCGGGCACGGTTTTTTTCCCTTTGGTCTTATACCCGCATAAGTTCCCATAAGCCGGAAAGTCGTTCATTGTACGTAAAAGCATGGCACGCAGAGTGAACATCTCATTAGCATACGCATCAAATACCGACACTCCTTCGTTCCACATCTTCCGTAAATCTTCAATAAGTGGTCAAGGTATACATCTATGTCATTTCCAAGTTGTTTCGACCCCGATATGAGAAGCGACAACATGATGTACTTCAAGGTTTCATGCACAACCAAGGAGGCAAGTTATAAATCACTAAAACTACCGGCCATGTACTATGCCGAGAACTAAGATTGCCAAAGGGATTCATGCCATCCGTACATAATCCAAGCCTCAAATTCCTATCCTCGTTACCAAACGGCTTATGCACCCTATCGATACTTTTCCACTCGGGGAATCACCTGGATGCTTCAAAGAAACCGTCTTTCTTCCTACGATCCGCATGCCACCGCATATTCTTCGCATCTTTTTTAGTGAGAACATGCGCTTAAATCTAGGTATTATGGGAAGATACCACAACACCTTAGCCGGTGGTCCTTCACTACCCCCACCCCCTTCACGCCCGTACCTTGATAATCCACAACGTGGACACTCATCTAAATGCTCATACTCATTACGATAAAGCACACAATCGTTTGGACAAGCATGTATCCTCCGGTACTCTAAACCGAAAGGACACATGAGTTTCTTAGCATAATAGTTCGACTTTGCGCATCATTTCCATCGGGGAGCATATCGCCTAAAACTTCCAACAACGACGTGAAACCGCAATCCGTCCAACCTCGCTTCGACTTAATATTGAAGAGTGTTATCACAATGAAAGTTTGGTGTACTTCGTACAACCCGGGATACAATGGCCTTTCAAAAGCCTCGTATATAGACTCAAACATACGAGGTCGTTTGCAAGACCGATCTTCAACCTCTTGTATCATCTCGTCTACCCGATCTCTATCATCATCCCCAAATTCATCATCCCCATACTCACCATCCTCGAAATCATCACCTAATTTATCCTTCTCCTCTTCACATACATCGTTCATTATCCTACAACTTCTGCATATCTCCCCTCCTCACCATGCCAAACCCATACGTGGTATTGAGGCCTAAACCCACGACGAAAGACATGCTCCCTAAGCAAATGAATACTACTAACCTTGCTCACATTTCCACAATCTAAACAAGGACAATAAAAGTCGATCGCTCTTAAGATGCTTGGTATTCTAATGCAGTTTTACAAAATTCCGAGACCCCATTCACAAACTCAATCGATTCACGGCTACCATACATCCAAGTACGATCCATCTCATTCATGAAAACCTCTAATTAAACACAACCAATTATAAGTATCAATCATTTAAGCACATTCACATGCAAGACAATCACATATTGAAAACACGCACATACAAATGGAGGCTAAGTGAGTCACATGTGCAAATGTATGCATGCATCCGAAGGTCCTTATCACTCCAACCTAACCCATCCTTGGACATTTAATCTCACTAGTGAATATATGCTAACTCTTCAATTCTAAGGAAAATCCGGCAAAGATTTCCCTACAGCTTCTCCAAGTACACAATGTAGATAATTGATTATCTACATATGTACACAGAGAACAATGTGAGAGAAATGACAAGCCAAGACTTTCCTTAGAATTGAAAAGAAGACATACATTCACCACCTAAGTGAGATCAAACGTCCAAGGACAACTCCCAAAGGGGGACTATTCAAGACTTACTCCTAATGAGTAAGTCTTGAACGGGTATCTAGGCATATGATTGATGATATGATGATTCATATAACTTATACATTTCATAGCTTAATTAAATTGTTTTCATCCAATCTCATATCAAGAAATATACATACACATATATAGATTGAATCTACATATACATAATAAATGAAGATATATAATGAATTGTCTTTATCATAAATACATACCAATAACAACTAATATGGAGATCGATCTCTATATATACTCGCACTATCTCCTAGTTGATTTGCCGCTTCCAATATGCTAATATCTAAGACACATAAAACCGAAAAAATTGTTAGCATATAGTAAATGCAAAAATTATAAGAAATACATTCATATATATAAATTATCATATCTTACCCACATTGAAACACATTACAACTAACTTTTCTCATTTAAACTATTAACAAATTATAAATGAAATTTGTTTGCATTAAACTAAGTTAATAGCTAATGTAGCTAATCAACTAATTCAAATAACATATATATTATTAATTATATCAAATTTCACGAGTGTACGACAAATATTCCCAAAAAAATCATAAAAATTCCATAAACTTCCACCAATTATGTCTTATTGCAACAATCGAAGTGAACACCAATATCAACAACTCCAATTCTAAATCGAAAATCAAAACTCTAAGCAGAAAAAATACTGAATTATGCTCAAATCAAACATAAACTAATCAAAGAAATTACACAATAAAAATCCAAAATTAGCAAAATCAAAGACATTGCTAATTGAGAAAGAGAAAGAGAGGAGAGAGAAAGTACATTTGAGAGTTTGGCTTCTCTCCCCCCAAAAGTAGGCCGACCTTTCGGCGTTGCTGAGCCGCCGATCTTTAGTGGAAGCCGCCGGCAGCGGCTTCTTTTTCTCGGTGTTGGAGGGTTTAGGCGCACAGGTGGTTGGTGCGCAACGGAGGGTGGCAGCGCTCAGGTGGTTTTCGCTGTTGCGTGGAGCTAAGAGAGTGGTTGTTGCGTGGAGCTAAGCTGCGATACCCGCACAGGAGGGTGGAGCTCAGGGGTCTGCGTGATGGCGCGTAGCAGGGTGGCGTGCACAGGAGGGTGGAGCTCAGGGCGGTGGTTCAATTTCGCAGGCTAGGGCGCTCAGGTGTTTCGCTGCTGCGTGGAGCTAAGAGAGTTCGTGAATTGAATGAAAATTGGGTGGAGGGAAGAATTAATGAGAGCGCGATTATTTTGGGTGGGAAAAATAAAATAAAGGGCTGCGGTTGTGTAGAAAACCGCAGCCCTTCCATTAAGGGCTGCGGTCAGGACCAAAACCGCAGCCCTTTAGTGCACTGAGGGCCGCGGTTTTGGTCCCGACCGCAGCCCTTAATGGAAGGGTCATGGTTTTCTACACAACCGCAGCCCTTTTACAACAGCAAATGGCTTTTTTTCCTCTAGTGTTAGCAAATATCAAAAGAATCACCATGGACAATAAAGTCATCCATGAAAACCTCCATGAAATGCTCAACATACTCTGAGAAGATGCTAATCATACACCTTTGAAAAGTCGCAGGTGCATTACATAGTCCAAAGGGCATACGACGATATGCAAATGTGCCGAATGGACATGTAAAAGTAGTCTTGTCTTGATATTCCGGCGCAATAGGTACCTGAAAATATCCTGAATAGCCATCAAGAAAACAATAAGAAGCACGCCCTATAAGTCTCTCAAGCATTTGGTCAATAAAGGATAAGGGGAAATGATCCTTTTGAGTTACCGCATTTAGCCTACGGTAATCAATGTAAACTCTCCATCCATTCTGAACTCGGGTAGGAACCAAGTCACCATGTTGGTTCTCTACAACAATTACACCATACTTTTTTAGTACTACTTGGGTAGGACTTACCCACTTGCTATCAGAGATAGGGAAAATTATACCCATTTACGGCAATTTCATAATCTCTTTCTTAATTACCTCCATCATAGGTGGATTCAATCTGCGCTGGGGTTGTCTCACTGGCTTGGCCTCCTCCTCTAGCAATATCCGATGCATGCATGTGGATGGACTTATACCCTTGAGGTCAACAATAGTCCATCCAAAGAGCCAATTTATACTCCCCAAGGACCATCACCAACTTCTCTTCTTGTTCCTTGGTTAACTTACTAGAGATGATCACCGGTAAAGTTTCTCGATCGCCAAGGAAAACAAACTTTAAATGATCGGGAGTGGTTTCAATTCAATCTCGGTGCTCGCAAAACGGATGGCAAAAGTTTCTCGCTCGGCAATGCTAGTGAAATGGGTGTAGAACCCGGTGGCATAAGTGGGAGTTTAACATGTGCATTTAACTCCGCCACCATAGCCTGCAAGTTAGTGGACAAAGAAAAATCAAAGCTATCACTTGCCAGACCATTTTCAATGGCCACTAGTAGCTCGTCCTCATCGTCAACTGCAAATACGTCATGCCCTATAGGTTCAACAACATCAATGGAACAAAGAGAATGATCATCAGCAGGGTATCTCATAGAGTCATAAATATTAAACTCTACTATGTTTCCATCAAATTCAATTGTCAAAGAACCACTAAATACATCAATCTTGGTTCTAGCAAGCTTTCAAAAACGGTCTCCCTAACAAGAATAGGGGCCGATGCTTATCATGTCCCCTTTCAAGTACATAGAAATCAGCAGGTAATATCAACTTATCAACCATCACAAGTACATCCTTTACCACACCCTTAGGATAGGTGAATCAATCCGGACTTAAGCTCAATATTAACTCCCTCGGCAATTGAGGAAAAGTGTCAGCAAAGGGGTTGTTGATTAAGATCGGGAGCAAGTGAGCTCCTTTAATGTGCGAGTCTCTGGTGGCATCTTGAAATCTCTTCTTCAAATTCCAATGCAAACGACAATTCACGAAAATTGTATCTTGACTCTATGCGTAACCTGAAAGTGTTTTTTCAATTTCTGGATCTAACTGCATAAACTCTTTATTAGTAAAACGAGTATGTACCATACACAATAAAGAGACATCAAGAATTTACGCAAAACACACAATATAAAATTTGTTGCCTTTCCTCGGCAACGGTGCTAAAATTTGGTAGGTCTTTTAGTCGTATATATGCACCAAATTATTTATCATTTTCTAACACTAATTAAAGTAGCTAGGGAAGTAGAGTTCATATCCACGGAGAAAGGACACTTTCTAGTGTATGTGTGCGTAATAAACACCTAGTAAACTAAGTGTTTAAGGTAACCAAGTGGGGAATTTGAGATTAATAAAAACTAATAACTAAAATAATCAAACTAATAAGAAACCAATAATCACGTGAAGAAATCAAATGTAGACAAATCTTGATCAAATTAATACCCACTAATAAATTACTAGTTGATCACGGAAAACACTTCAACTAAATACTCTTGAATACTTTATTGTGGAATGATAATCCCAATTTCTCCTTATTATTAGCTAACTAGAACGAGATGTGTTCCTAGAAAACCCTAACTATTAAATAATCCAAAACAAGCATTTAGATTCAATTTAATAGAAGCAATCAATCTAGAGAAATCAATAAAGAAAGATAATTTCAACACAAGCTGGAATTAAACAATATAATTATTCCCCTTTGAAATCATTAATCAAGAACACAAGCATTAATAATCCAAAGTTACTACTTTTGAGAAGATTAATTGAACAATTACGGATTCAACAATCTAATTTAACAATCAATCAATAAAAATCATTAACTAGTTGATCACCTTGCAATAATAAATATCAATCATATAAATAATAGCAAAAGAATAATTAATATTCAAGAGAGAATAAGAGAAGAGAATTAAAATCTCACAACTATGTGAATCCAAAAGCTTCAATCCAGTGATCAATAACTAGGGTTTAGTTCTCCATGAAAGGTAAAAGCTCCAATGAAGAAAAATAACGTTCTCAACGTTCTCCAAGTATCAATAATAATGTCAAAGATAACCTAAAACCTCATTATAAAAGTGCTTAAGTAGTTCTAAGATAAGAAAATAAAACTAGCCAAAAAAAAAAACAAATAGGAAAAATCGACCCTAAAGGCCTTTCTTCGAAAAGTGCCGCTACCCGCGGCTTATGAGCCGCGCCCAGCTGCTAGCCTGCTCAAAGAGTGATGTAGCTGCTGCCTGGGCCGTGCCTAGCGGCTATTTTGCCGCACCCCGCGGCTCCTTATAAATGTGGTTTATTTCCCCTAGCTCCAACACCTATTTTTTTCAATTGTAGGTTTAATTCTTCCTTGAAACTCATATGAAAACTTCTATCCAACCCGAGTTGTCACGAACCTTGAGTGCATCCATATAGAATGACCGAATTTCCCTTGTCTCATATTCATTCATAATAAAGCATTTAAATTATCCAATTACAAACAAAGTTAGCAAATGATGAAATACAAGATATATGCTTCCATATTGAACCAAATGACAATTGTTTGGACTAAATTAACACACTTATATATACACTACAAAATAATGTATATCCACTACTACAGAAATCACGATTTGCGTCTGATTATTTGCGTCGCACAGGAGAGCAACTGACGCAAAAGGATCATGTGCGTCGGATCCGGCAGAAACTCCGACGCACATAGCGTTGCAAAATTATATAAACATGTTTTACGTCGCACGTACACCCGCAAACGACGCAACAAGGGCCCCTATGTGCGTCGGACCAGAGTTCCCTATGACGCAAATGCCGTACATTATATTTTATAAAATTGCATGCATGTCATCTGCTTCGGATGGTAAGGTGGTCCGACGCAGATAACCCTGCGTGCCCAGGCCAGCCAAAAATATTAATAAGACTCATCTGCGTCGGATGGGGCTATGGTCCGACGCAGATGACTCTCCCCAAACATTTGCCTATTTGCTTGCCCTATTTGCTGGCCCATTTGCTGGCCCTATTTGCTGGCCTGGGCAAGCAAATTATCATGCTATGAGTCATCTGCGTCGGACCATAGGCCCATCCGACGCAGATGAGTCTTATTAATATTTTTCGTATCCCGCCCATCAGTTGGGCCAAATTCACAAACACTCACTCACTCTTCTCTCTCTCTCTTGCACTCCTCTTGCCGTCGTGCCGTCGAATTCACACACTCACGTCGCGCCGCCTCGCTCCCAAGCATCTCCCCTGCCGGCGACGGCACGCCTCTTTCTCTCACTCACTCTCTCTCTCTTGCATTCCTCTTTATCTCACTCACTCACTCTCTCTCTCTCGCACGCCTCTTTCTCCGCTGGCCGAACGTCGTCGCCGCGCTCCCCGCTCGTCGCCGTCGCTCTCTCGCCGCACCGCGCTTCCTTGCCGCCGCGCGCCGCCGCTGCGGGCGTCTCCCCGTCTCCGGCAATGTATGTTTGATTTTTCAATTTTCTCGTCTTTATTTTTTTTACCAATTTCTGTCTTTTTTTATTATTATTTTTTCCTTATTTTTGCTAGATTTTAATCAAGGAGTTTGTCATTGTATTAGTAGAGTGATTGTAGTTCGTAGTTTAAGATTGAATTTTAAGATTTAATTTAGGATGTTTGTAGTTTAATTTGTAGTTTGTAGTTTAAGATTTTAAGATTATATTTAGGATGTTTGTAGTTTGTAGTGCTCATGAATTTATATAGTTTGTAGTGCTCTAAAATACTCTTAATAATTCTACTTTAATCTTAATGTTGTTTCTTAATTTCTAATTTGTTAATGTCTTAATATTAGATAGTTGATGTTTATGAGTTATGACTTAATCAGTATTTAATTTGTGGATTGGTTAATGCTCTAATGCAGTTGCCATATCCCATCTTCTACTTGTCGGCCGGGTGCTCTAAGCTCACCTCGTTGTGCTTGTCTTCGCCGCTCCTTGAGAGCAGAGGTATATATATTATAGCTTTTGCTTTATGTTTATTTGTTTTATTTGTCCCTATAATGTTGAATTATGTGATTGGGAAAGTATATGTGAATTGTTTGGTTATGTGATTGGGAAAGCATATGTTGAATTATGACCAAACTTATATGGACATACCTTAATGCGGTGGGGAGGGAAACCTAAGGAATGGATTGGTTTTTGCTGTTTAATTGCAATGTGTGCATCATTGGCCTAGATACCCGTTCGAGGCTTACTCATTAGGAGTAAGTCTTGAATAGTCCCCTGGTTTGGGATCGTCTTTGGGTTTCTTATCTCACTTAGGATGTGAATGAATGTTTGGTTTTCGATTCTAAGAAAGATCTAGCTCATTTCCCTAAGTGTTCTCTCGGGTACATATGTTGATAGTTTACCTACTATCTTCATCGTGTACTTGGAGAACTCGTAGGGAAGTGTCGCCGGATTTTTCTTAGAATTGAAAACCAAATGTTCATTCACTAGTGAGATGAGAAACTCAAGGATGGGTTAGGTTGGAGTGATAAGGACCCAAATGTTCATGACTGCATTTGATGAGACACTTTGAATGATGTGATCGATTGTGTTCTTGTTTGGTGTCTATATAGTGTATAAATATGGATCGAAACTGGATGTATGGTAATCGGATTTCGGCGACATTTCTACAAGGGGTTGATGAATTTATCGAGTTGCGTTAGAACATCAATTGCAGAATGGGTCAAATTTAGTCTTGTGTCCTTGTTGTGATTGCAATAACTCTAGGGGGTATCGTGATGTGGATCAAATTAAGGATCATTTGATTCGGCGTGGGTTTAAGAGCAACTATACGAGGTGGACATGGCATGGAGAGTTTTATGATCCGTGTATGAGCTCCACTAGCTTGTGTGATGATTTGCATGTTGATCACATTGATGTTGAGGCTGAGGCCGAGGTTGGGGTTGAGGTTGAGGTTGAGGTTGATATCGAAAAAGGAGATAATGATAATGAGAATGATAGGGTAGTTGATGAGAATGATAGGGTAGATGAGATGTTGCACAATTTGGAGGATGAAGGAACCGATCGTCCCCATATGTATGATAGTATTTTAAGTGCAACGGACAAACCTATGTATCCGGGGTGTAAGAATTTCAAGAAACTTTCCGGCATCCTCACATTGTTCAATATGAAATCGAAGTATAGTTGGACGTATAAAAGTCTAAGTGAGTTGTTCGCTTTTTTACAAGAATTGCTACCTGAAGGGAATGAAATTCCCAACTCTACCTATGAGGCAAAGAAATTGTTGTGTCCATTAGGTATGGAGTATGAGAAGATACATGCATGTCCAAATGATTGTGTGCTGTATCGAAATGAGTACAAGGATTTGGGTGAGTGTCCAAGGTGTGGAGAGTCTCTGTACAAGATAAAAGAGGATGATGAGGGAGTGAGAAAGAAAGAAACTCCGAGTGAAGGTTCTTTGGTATCTTCCAATCATTCCGAGATTTAGGCGTTTATTTTCGGATGAAAATAATGCTAAATTATTAAGGTGGCATGCGGACAAGAGGAAGAAAGATGGGATGCTTAGACATCCGGCCGATTCTCCGCAATGGAGAAATATCGACCGAAAGTTCCCGGTGTTTTGGTAAAGAACCTCGAAATCTTAGGCTTGGACTTTGTACGGATGGGATGAACCCTTTTGGCACACTAGGTACCCAACATAGCACTTGGCCTAGTTCTACCGACCATTTATAATCCGCCCCCGGTTATGTATGAAGCGTAAATTTATTCTCGCTATCGCTTCTTATTTCGGGTCCTAAGCAACCCGAAACGACATAGATGTGTATCTTGACCCACTCCTTCAAGATCTGAAATTGTTGTGGGATGAAGGTGTTTCGATGTTCGATGCGTATACGAAAACTAACTTCACATTACGTGCCATGATATTTTGCACGATTAATGATTTTCCGGCTTACGGGAATTTGTCTAGGTATACGGTTAAAGGAGCAAAGGCATGCCCTATTTGTGATGAGTATATGATTGATGAGCGGTTACATCATTGCGGGAAGAATGTGTACCTCCATTATCGTACATGGCTTCCTTTAGATCATCCATTTCGTAAGAAGAAAAAAGTTGTTCAACGGAAAAGTGGAGATGAGAGAAGCCCCCGTACCCTTGCGTGGTAATCGGGTTTCTAATCGGGTAAAAGATATTGAAACAAGTGTTTGGCAAGCCCTTCAAAAGTGTCTCAAAGAACTTATATAAGAAAAGATCTAAGTTCTCGGGGACCTCCCATATTGGAAATTCTTAGAAGTCGACATTGTCTTGATCTAATGCACATTGAGAAAAATGTTTGTGATGCCATTGTCGGAACATTGTTGAATATGCCCTGGAAGACAAAGGATGGAGTTAAAGCTCGGAAAGACATGGCTGAAATGGGAAGACCGTAACTAGCACCTCGGGAGCGGGGACAACGCTATTATCCGCCACCGCCTTGCTACACTTTGTCTAAGAAGGAGAAAACGAAGTTTTTGTGATTCTCTCGCATAGGTTAAAGGTCCCCGCTGGATACTCATCAAATTTTCGAAACCTTGTCTCACCGAAGGACTTGAAACTCGTTGGTTTGAAATCTCATGATTGTCATATCTTGATGCAAGATTTATTACCCGTTGCAATACGAGGAATTTTGCCTTCCCAAGTGAGATACACGATTACAAAGTTGTGTTTCTTCTTCGAACTATATCTAGTAAGGTGATTGATCCTAATACTCTAGATAAGTTGCAAGCTGATGTAATAGAGACGATGTGTCGATTTGAAATGTACTTCCCACCATCGTTCTTTGACATCATGCCTCATTTGATAATTCATCTTGTCCGAGAAATTAAACTTTGTGGGCCTCGTTTGTATGAGATATATGTGGCCTTTCGAAAGGCATATGGGTACTCTCAAGGGAAAAGTGATGAATCCAAATGGACTGTAAGCAAGTATTGTCCAAAGAACAAGCCATGAGGAAGTATCCGAATATGTAAGTCGAGATTTAGCACGTGCACAAGCAATTGGATTGCCAAAATCTAGACATGAAGGAAGGCTTGCTGGTTAGGGGTACCATTGGGAGAAAAAGATTGTGCCTTGAGGGAGAGTTGAAAAGAAAAGCGCAATTTTTGGTGTTAGAAAATCTAAAACAAGTTCATCCTTACTTAGATGAGCACAAGAAGATGCTTAGTGTTCAAGATCCATTGAAGAATGAACGTGAGTCGATGATTGAGCATAATCGGTCGTTCGTTGATTGGTTTAAAGAACGAGTTATGAACCAACTATCTGACCCAAAAAATGATGTATCAGATACGTTGAGATGGTTGGCATATGGGTCAAAGATGCAAGTTCTTTCCTATGAAGGGTATGACATCAATGGTTATTCATTTTACACTAAACGACAAGATGACAAATCCACAATGCAAAACAGTGGTGTTACGTTGGGAGCTTTGTCATCAGAGTACAAAAGTAGAAACGATAGAACCATTATTGAGAGAATGAAGTCTTACTACGGGTTCATTGAAGATATATTAGAACTTGACTATGTTGACTTCAAGATTCCGCTCTTTCAATGCAAGTGGTTTGATATTCGTCGTGGTGTAAAGAAGGATGAACATGACTTTTTTACATTAGTCAATTTCAGCCGGTTAGGGCATCATGAAGATTCTTTGATATTGGCATCACAAGCAAAACAAGTATTCTACATGGTTGACCCCGTGATTCAAAATGGTCTGTCATTGAAGGAAAAAGGAGAATACTTGGAATTGATGATGTACATGATGAAGAGGAATACGATAAGCAATTCAATGAAGTCATTGCTCCGTCGCAGTAATTCCAAGTATATTAGGGGAAGATCTAGACACGAATTACATTCGTCGAGACCATAATGAGGGATTTTACGTTGTCAAAGAAAAAAGTGATTAATAGGTAACTAATGTAATATTCTACAATTATATATTTTATGCTTCGTTGATTCTAACATGTCTTTATGCTTTATGGTTTCAGGTGTAGTGATGGAAGATCACATAATGCATGATGCATCCGATGATGATCGGCAGCCACGTTCTGAGACCGATATAACTGATGGAGGTAGTAGGAAGAAAAGAGTGAGCAAGCCTAGAGGTCCTACAAAAGGGATACGTTCCAAACCCGGGGTCCAAAGAGTACTTCAGTGGGATGATTGGATGTGTCCGATTGGGGATCATGTTGGTGCGTACAAGACACATTGCGGCGAAATCAGTAGAAGCAAAGTGTCTATCTTGTACGATAGTTGGGATGATGTTCCACAAGGCCTAAAAAATAGTTTATGGGAAGATGCTAAAGTAAGTAAACCTATGTATTTTTAAAATCCATTCTTTTAATTTTATTTGAATCATGTTTATTATACTAATCGTGTATAATTGGTTCATTTTATATATTGAAGAAAGAGTTTGGAATACAAGAGGATGAGAGGAAGAAACGAGATGTGTTGACTACTTGTGATAAGCGGTGGAGAGATTTCAAGTCAAGATTAGTGAGTCGATGGATCACAAAAACGAGGTTGGGGCCTAACAATGATATGCAACCGTACGTGCTCTATCCTTTCATCACGAAAGGGATTTGGGACGAATTCGTGAAAAAGTGTAGCTCTAAGGAGTTTAAGGTATATAATATGTACGTTACAACTACATAATATGTTATAATCAAATTTTATTTTTGTGAATATTAACTAGTTACTTTTTTTCATATTAGGCTAAAAGTGAAAGAGCAAGAAAGTCTCAGGCTGCCAACATTCATCCTCATTTTTTGGGTCAAAAGTCATATGCGGAGATGATTCCCGTTTGGAAAGACCAAGGGTATATCCCTAAATCCTCTACAAGATCATCTCGTGACTCATCTACATCATCAATTATTTCCTCCTTGCCTGGATCGAACTTTGCCATGGCTTCTTGCTAGATCGAAAAAGATAAGGAAGGAAATCTTTTCTTCCCTAATGAAGAAACACAAAAGATAAAAGAGTCTATTGTAAGAATTCTTCAAATTTTATGATAAATTCTTGTCTAATTACTCGTATTCTAGAATTCTACTAATCATATGATTTTTTTGAATTTGATGCAGGATGATTGGAAAAGGAAAGAAAAGGAAGGAGAGTTTGTTCCAGGTCGGATGGATGATGTTCTATCCCGTGCTCTACGAGGAAAGACCGTCCCCGGGCGTGTGTTAACAAATTGGGCGTAGCATTGGGATTACATCGGTTTGGGGAGATCCCGATCGGAGTAGTACCGCTCGAAAGGGTAGGGGCATGGATGATGAGGAGATGCAGGAGTTGGAGGCGAGAGTGAGCCAAAGAGTTAGAGAACAGACGATGCAAGAGATGAACTCGAAGATTGATGCTATAGTTCAAGAAAGGTTGATGTCTTTTGCGGCGCAATTTGGTCTTCAAGCACCAAATCAAACAAATCCTCACACTCCAGGTTGATCCTAGTAGTCTGTCACTCGGGGGCAATGATCCATTTGTGAACTTGCAGGTATATAGTTATTTTATATCTTCTACGATTATGATATTATGTTTGTAAAACACTTAATTAATGACATTGTGTTCTCATTGTATGTTAAGAGTCCGGTTCCATGTCGTTTGGCAATAGCGGATAACTCGAGACCGATCATTGTAGCTGAGGGTACCGTACAACCGCAAATGGAGTCATCATCACATCCTACGGCCGTGAGAGTGAGTGTTGATGATTTTTTTTCAGACTACGCAGAAGCTCTAGTTCCACTACCTACTCCATACATCATCAAACTCAATCAAGCCGAGGGTTCATTCATAGAATGGCCGAAAGAGTTGGTATTTTTAGTCTCAGATAATCAGGTAACTTATGTTTAATATTTTGATTTATATACTAAGAAATGTAAATATATATACTAAGATATGGCCTGCATGCGACGCAGATGGGTGTGTGCGCAGCAGCCAACAGCAGCCTCATCTGCGTCGCATGCAGGCCATATGCGACGCACATGAGGCTTCATCTCGCGTCGCATATGGCACGAGATGCGACGCAGATGAGGCCGCCGGAGGGCCGTGGGTGCATGGGGGATGGACATCTGCGTCGCATGCTAGTTGTGTGCGACGCAAATCTTCGTTTAATTGCGTCGTTTCGCGTCTGACGCAGATGGCTGTCTTTCATCTGCGACGAGGACTGTGCCGTCGGACCAGGGTCCGACGCAAATGAGGGTCCCAGGTCCGACGCAAATTATCATTTCTCTACTAGTGATCCAGTATATATTTAATGTGAAAAATCCGTTTACATTTCACAACATTACAAGCCGTATCCAGAGATATTAAATCCCAAGTACCAAGATTATGAAGTGAGAAAAGTTCCTCTTCCCTGGCTTTCCTCCATATGGGGTCTTTAAGGGCTTGGGTAACGGTTTTGGGTACAATGGGTTTGTCTCAAATGGTGGTAGTATGGACATATTTGTGGTTAGGCTTGAAAATGTTGTTTTTTAGACCTGGTAATTATACCCAGTGGCAGATTAGGGCCGAGCGGAGGAAGATTATGGGCTGGCGGAATGAGTGGGGGGATGATGTATTTGAGTTGGTGGGATTCATGGGAGACATGTTTGGTCTAGGCTTGTGTTGGTGTGGGTCTACTGGGACAGAGTGAAAAGAGTAGGGTCGGATGGTTTTGGTATGGTCTGAGACATAGTAGCAGCGGTGGGATGGGGGAGGAATAGATGCGGGATGTGTAGGCTGGGCCAGAGAGACACAGTCTAGGCTTATGACTTTTATTGCAATAACAAGCATTACAATTAAAGGAGAGGGAATTGAAAACTTGAATATTAAAATCAGAAGTGATGTATTTGAAAATAGCTAAAGATGGATGACCAAGGCTATGATGCCAATTTATTACCGGTGCTTTGATTGTAGAAAGAGCTAGGATATTTGAGGAAGAGGGAGATCATTCATAGACTCCATGTTTAGTTGGACCCCTGAGGAGAAGTGCCCCCGTGAGGTGATCCTTCAAAGAAAAAGAATAAGATGAGAATTCACTAAGAAGATCATTATCTAGACAAAGTTTGGAGATAGAGATAATGTTACGATTCATATTAGATGCACATATAACATTGAAAAGATGAATAGATTTTGAAGGAGTAGAGAAGAGAGTAAGATATCCCGTGTGGGTAATGGGTACACCAGAACCGTTACCTATGACAATTTCCTCAGTATCATCTTAAGGATGATGAAGAGCAACGGTGGAGAGATCATGAGGGATATGGTGCGAGGCATCAGTATCGACTGTCGAGTAGCCAAGAGGAGGTACTTGGCGTGAGGTTGGCAGTAGCAACATGAGCTTGTGGTGGTGGTTGAGATCCATTTGTTGGGAGGGTGGGTTTGGCATGAGGTAATTTTTGTTGGAATGAGACACATTGGTAGAGAGAATGGCCAAGAGTATGACACCATTGACACTTGCCTTTATAACCTTGACCTTTGGGTTTGTCGGAAGGATAAGTTGGTTTGTGGTAGGTGTTCGAGGTGGATTTAGAAGATGAGTAGGAGAGGTGATGGTTGGTGTTAGTTGGGTGGTTAGTGGGGGGATCACTAGTGGAAAAACAAGGAAGGGCTGCGGTCAAAACAGCCCTAAGGGCTGCGTTTTTGGCCAGCAGCCCTTTCCATAGCAGCCCTTCAATAAATAAGAAGGGCTGCGGTTTTTAACCGCAGCTCTTCACAACGAAGGGCAGCGGTTCGAGCCAAAAAACGCAGCCCTTCTAAGCCGGGAAGGGCGCGTTTTGGGCCCGAACCGCAGCTCTTCTCTAAATGAAGGGCTGCGGTTTTAAGCCTAAACCGCAGCCCTATATATAAGTGAAGGGCTCGGTTTAGGCTTAAAACCGCAGCCTCTTCACATTCAATTTTTTTTTTTTAAAAATAAATTGCACCCCCCACCCCCCGCCCACCCCCGGCCCCCCAAAGACAACCCACCCCCCGCCCACCCCAAAGACCCCCACCCCCGCCCACCCCCGCGCCCCAAAGACACCCCACCCCCGCCCACCCCAAAGACCCCCCCCCCCGCCCCCCCCAACTCACCCCACCCCCGCCCACCCCAAGACCCCCACCCCCCGCCCACCCCGCGCCCCCAAAGACACCCCACCCCCGCCCGCCCCAAAGACCCCCCACCCCCGCCCCCCAAGACACCCCACCCCCGCCCACCCCAAAGACCCCCCACCCCCGCCCACCCCCGCGCCCCCAAAGACACCACCCCCTACCCACCCCCGCACTCCCACCCCCACCCCCCACCTGACCACACCCGCCCACCACCCGCACTCCCCCCCCCCCGCCCCCACCCCAGCCCCACCCCCTTCACTCCCCGCACCCCACCCCACCCCACCCTCTCGCCACCTCCTCCACCCATTGCTGCCACCACCCCAAGACCCAACCAAATTTACCAGCCTCACAGCCCCACCATGGCAGCCCCCCACCCCACCCCCACCCAAAACCTCCCTTCGACACAAAAAAAAAATCGATCAAATTGCAATAATAATATATGACAAGTTTTTGAACGTAATATAATAATTAACTTTAAATATGTATATATTTAATAATGTAAAAAGTGTACATAGAATTGATACAAACTAGCTAGTAGATGTAACATAAGCAATCATCGCAAATGTGGGACGCCAACTTATCCCGAACTTCATGTAATTCGTCTGTGGTGAAGGCCCTCAAACGTGGTGTGTTATTCATATAAACCTTGCAAAACAACCAAGGAATAAACACATAATATAAGAATTCAATCATTTACCGTAGTTAGTAGTTCTAAAAATGACATATACCTTCCCGAAATTCAATCAAAAACAAATGCAAGCCTAAAACTCTAGACACTAGTTATATTATACCTTATATTATCATATTGAAAAAGAAAATGGAGTTAAATGAAGCGATAAGTACGAATTGGACGCGAAAAGGCAAAAATAGGCCTAAAATGCCCTTTTCGTTCCCAAAATTCAACCTACAACAATTGCAAACCTAAAAATCTACACAATAGTTACATTATGCCTCATATTATCATGTTCAAAATGAATTTGGGGTTAAATAACTCGATAAATACGATTTGGAAGCGTAAAAGGCAAAAATAGGCCTAAAAATGACATTTTCGTTCCCAAAATTCAACCTACAACAATTGCAAACCTAAAAATTTACACAATAGTTACATTATACCTCATATAATCATGTTCAAAAATAATTTGGGGATAAATGACTCGATAAGTACGATTTGGAAGCGAAAAGGCAAAATTAGGCCTAAAATGACCTTTTCGTTCCCGAAATGCAACCAACAACAAATGCAAGCCTAAAACTCTACACAATAGTTACATTATACCTCATATAATCATGTTCAAAAAGAATTTGGGGTTAAATGACTCGATAAGTACGATTTGGAAGCGAAAAGGCTAAAATAAGCCTAAAATGCCCTTTTCGTTCCCAAAATTTAACCTACAACAATTGCAAACCTAAAACTCTACACAATAGTTACATTATACCTCATATAATCATGTTCACAAAGAATTTGGGGTTAAATGACTCGATAAGTACGATTCGGAAGCGAAAAGGCTAAATTAGGCCTAAAATGACCCGAGAATCGGGGTCACATGGCAATGGAATGCCCATCACCGGTAGCGGCGGAGATAGTGAGAAGTGTTACAAATGTGGAGAGCATTCCATTGCCATGTGACCTCACTCTCCACATTTGCAACACAGTCCCACCACCCCCGCCACTACTGCCCCCCACTGCACTCCCTCATTGCCATGTAGGCGTAAAATGACCTTTGATTTTCGTTTCCGAAATTCAACCAAGAACAGATGGAAGCCTAAAAATCTACTCAATAGTTACATTATACCTAAGCCCTTCCCTCATCCCCCCGCCCAAAGACCCCCACCCCCGATAAGTACGATTTGGAAGCGAAAAGGCAAAACTAGGCCTAACATGACCTTTTCGTTCCCGAAATGCAACCAACAACAAATGCAAGCCTAAAACTCTACACAATAGTTACATTATACCTCATATAATCATGTTCACAAAGAATTTGGGGTTAAATGACTCGATAAGTACGATTCGGAAGCGAAAAGGCTATATTAGGCCTAAAATGACCCGAGAATCGGTCACATGGCAATGGAATGCCCACCACTGGGTAGCGGCGGAGATAGTGAGAAGTGTTACAAATGTGGAGAGCATTCCATTGCCATGTGACCTCACTCTCCACATTTGTAACACGCTCCCACCACCCCCGCCACTACGCCCCCCACTTGCACTCCCTCATTGCCATGTAGGCGTAAAATGACCTTTGATTTTCGTTTCCGAAGCCTAAAAATCTACATAGTTACATTATAAAACAAAAAAGATAATGAAAGATAGTAGTGATACCAAACATGGAGTTAAATGACTCGAGAAACATGAATTGGAGGCGAAAAGGCAAAAATAGGGCTAAAATCACATTTATGTTCCCGATATACAACCAACAACAAATGCAAGCCTAAGAATCTACATAATAGTTACATTATACCTCATATTATCATGTTCAAAATGAAATTGGGGTTAAATGAATCGATAATACGAATTGGACGCGAAAAGGCAAAAATAGGGCTAAAATGCCCTTTTCGTTCCCAAAATTCAACCTACAACAATTGCAAACCTAAAAATCTACACAATAGTTACATTATGCCTCATATTATCATGTTCAAAATGCATTTGGGGTTAAATGACTCGATAAGTACGATTTGGAAGCGAAAATGCAAAATTGGAGAAATTACACAGACCTGAGTTTATGTCTCATGATTTATTGACCTTCCGCCGTTTCTTAGGATCCTCAAGTACATGTATCCCTTCCGTGTGATCTACACGCATATAGTTCTCCGACATATTCACATCATCTTCCACACTATTTTCAGGATAGGTAAAAGGGGGAGGTCCTCAAATGCATCATATTCTTCCTCATTATCAACATCACCAATACCGAGGATACTCCTTTTACCGTGACAACAATTGACCACTTATTATCGCCAGGATCGCTTACAAAAAAACTTGCTTAACTTGTGATGCAATTACAAATGGCTCCTCGGTTCACGTAGACGACTAAGGTCAACAAGAGTGAATCCGCAAGGATCATCTTTCTTACGCAACGTCGATTATCGTCAACCCACTTGCAACACAAGAGGCAAATATTAAAAGTACAAAGAGTCTAGCTCCCATATTTCTTCTATTCGCCCATAATAATTGCTTTCAGCATGTACAGGCGACTTATCCTTCGAGCTTGCGTATTGTGTAGCTGACGCCACAAGTGAAACACCACTATTTTGTTGCGATTTTGACTTCAGATCTTGACGTTCAGTCCAAAACGTATACCCATTAATATCATAACCCTCATAAGAGCGTACAGCTTCACGAGGACCAAATGCTAACCACTTGACTGTTTCAGGAACACTTTCATCCAAATCATTCACTACTCGTTTATGAAACCAATCAATGAAAGTCTTGTTATGCATTTGCGTCAATGCCCTAACTCCTTTTCCAGGATTGCTAACACGTAATTCCTCCATATGTTCATTTAAATAAGGATGGACAGCTGCTACGTGATGCAATACAAATAAGTGAGCTTGTTTACGCTTTTCTACGGAAGGTGTGATCAATTTTGAACCAATTGTGCCCTTGCCCTCAAGTCTGCCCTCGTGTCGGGATGTCGGAAGTCCAACAGGATCAACACTAGCAAAATACTCAGCCATAAAATTACTGATCTCTTCACCCACAACCCCTTGAATTATACTACCTTCTGGTTGTGCAGGATTCTGAACTTTATCCTTCAAAGTGCCCATATATCTCTCAAAAGGATAGCACCACCTCAAAAACACTGGACCACACAGCTTAATTTCTCGAACTAGATGGACAATGAGATGGACCATAATGTCAAAGAATGCGGGGGAAAAAACATCTCAAATTTGCATAGAGTTTCAACTACTCTGGCCTGCAAGGAATCGAGGGTCGACGGTTCTAGGACTTTGCTGCATATTGTATGGAAAAATGAACAAAGTTCGGTAATGGTGTGCCTCACATGCTTTGGAAGTATCCCACGAATTGCAATCGGTAAGAATACTTGCATCATGACATGACAATCGTGAGATTTCATACTCGATAACTTCAATTCACCATTTAAGGTAACAAACCGCTTCATATTCGATGAGTAGCCAGTTGGGACCTTAATGCCATACAATGACTCGCAAAAAATCCGTTTCTCTGCACGTGACATCGTGTAGCAAGCCGGGTGGCAAATAATTCTTCTCCGAATCCTCCACCTTCTTTTTACTTTTCTGAGTTTCATCATCAACCCTTTCCTCCACTACTTTCTTCTTCCTTCCGTCCCTTTTCTGAGCCCACAGCTCTGGGCGAAGCCCCTGTTTTTCCAAGTAAAGTCGTGACGCCTTAACATCTTTTGTCTTGCCCTAATATTCATAAGTGTCTCAAGAATAGCTTCACAAACATTCTTCTCATATGCATGACATCCAAACAATGTCTGACCTTTAGATCTTTCCAATATGGGAGTTTCCAAAAAATGGACTCCTTTTTCCATAATCCCGTAGGTCGATCAACCTCACTAGCAGGTTTACCAAAGATTGTTTCAATGCCCTTCACCTGATTATAAACTTCAGTACCAGTTAATGGTCTATGAGCAACTTCTTCTTCAACCGTCCCATCGAATGCCTTCTTCTTAAACCTATAGGGATGGTCGCGTCTGAGGTGCCTTCGTGTGCGCATATACACATGTTTGCAGCCCTTAAGGTGTGTAGATTTCATGTCATCTACACAAATTGGGCAGGGTTGTTTTCCTCTCGTCTTATACCCAGATAAGTTCCCATAAGCTGGATAATCGTTCATAGTACAAAAAAGCATGGCACGCAGAGTGAACATCTCATTAGCATACGCATCAAATACTAACACTCCTTCGTTCCACATCTTCACGTAAATCTTCAACAAGCGGCCGGAGGTATACATCAATGTCATTTCCAGTGTTGTTTGGGCCCCGATATAAGAAGCGACAAAGATCATGTACTTGCGTTTCATGCACAACCAAGGAGGCAAGTTATAAACCACTAAGACCACTGGCCATGTACTATGCTGCGAACTGAGATTGCCAAAAGGGTTCATGCCATCCGTACATAATCCAAGCCTCAGATTCCTATCCTCATTACCAAATGCCTTATGCACCCTGTTGATACTTTTCCACTCAGGCGAATCAGTCGGATGCTTGAGCAGACCGTCTTTCTTCCTACGATCTGCATGCCACCTCAAATTCTTCGCATCTCCTTTAATTGAGAACATGCGCTTAAATCTAGGTATTATGGGTAAATACCACAACACCTTAGCCGGTGGTCCTTCACTACCTCCAGCCTCCTTCACGCTTGTAGCCTCGACAATCCACAACGTGGACACTCATGTAAATGCTCATACTCATTACGATAAAGCACACAATCGTTAGGACAAGCATGTATCCGCTCGTACTCTAAACCAAAAGGACACATCGGCTTTCTTCGCATAATAGTACGACTTTGGCGGTTCATTTCCATCGTGGAGCATATCGCCTAAAACTTCCAACAACGATGTGAAACTAGAGTCCGTCCAACCAAACTTTCGACTTAATGTTGAACAATGTTATCACCGCGGAAAGTTTGGTGTACTTTGTACAACCCGGATACAACGGCTTTTCAAAGCCTCGGACATAGACTCAAAAATACGAGGTCGTTTACACGACCGATCTTCAACCTCGTGTATCATCTCGTCTACCCGATCCCTATCATCATCTCGCAAACTCATCATCCAAATTCTCATCCCCGAACTCATCATCCTTCTTTTCTTCACATACATCGTTCATTACTCTGTAGCTTCCTATATACTTCCCCGCTCACCATGCCAAACCCATACGTGGTATTGAGGCCTAAACCCACGACGAAAGACATGCTCCCTAACCACATGTATACTACTAACCTTGCTCACATTTCTACAATCGAAACAAGGACAATAAAAGTCGATCGCTCCAGAGGATGCTTGATATTGTAATGCAACTGTAGCAATTCCGAGACCCCTTTCACAAACTCAATCGATTCACGACTACCATACATCCAAGTACGATCCATCTCATTCAAGAAGACCTCTAATAATTAAACACAACCATTCATTATAATGCATCAATCATTATTTAAGTACATACACTCACATATCATCATATCACACACGTATAGATCAATCTAAGATAAGTGACATGTTCAATTGTATGCATGCAAACGAAGGTCCTTATCACTCCAACCTAACCCATGCTTGGACGCCTAATCTCACTAGTGAATGTGTGCCAACTTTTCAATTCTAAGGAACATCCGCCGCAATTCCCTACAGCTTCTCCAAGTACACAATGTAGATAATTGCTTATCTACATATGTACCCAGAGAACAATGTAGAGAAACGATGAGCCAAGATTTTCCTCAGAATTGAAAAGAAGACACACATTCACCACCTAAGTGAGATCAAACGTCCAAGAACAGTCCCAAACCGGGGACTATTCAAGACTTACTCCTAATGAGTAAGTCTTGAACGGGTATCTAGGCATATGATGACAATTCAAACAACTTGTAGATTTCATAGCTAAATTACATTGCGTTTTCATACAATCTCATATCAAGAAATATACATATATTATAAGAAATACATATATATATCAATAAATTATCATAACTTAATCAAATTGAATCACATGACAACTTTGTCTCATCAACAAATTAAATCAAACAAAAAAGACAACGAAATTAAACTAGTTACCTCTTAACACCAATGATAAGCAATGAAGAGAGTAGAGATAGTTGGAACTTTATTTGCCTTCCTAAGCCTCTTCTTCCTACAATTAACAAAACCCACATTGCACATTAATCATTTAATTCAATTAAGAAAAACAAAACTAACTTAAAAACATTAATTCATACTTAACTAAGCAAAAAATTAGCTAAGCCCAAGAGCTAGCAATGAAGAAAGAGTAGGGCAAAGGTGGTGGTAGTTGTTGCCGCCGCAGGTGGTGGCGCTGCGTAGTGGTGGAGGAGCTCCACACCCTAAACCCACTCAAATGGTGGAGAAGAGAAGAGAAAAGAAGAGAAGAGAAGCTAAGAGAAGAGAGGTGAAGAAAGAGAAGGGTTGTGGTGGTGAAGCAATGTGGGTGCTCCGGCGTCAGGGCTCCGGTGATGGGGCGTTAGGGTTAATGTGCGAGTGAGTGAGAGGGAGGGAGGGGTTTTTCGCTCGTCAAATGCGTGCAAGGGAGGGAAATTTAGAAGGGATGTACATGTGTGTGTGCGCGCAAAACTGGAGATATGGGATGGGATCAGAAGGGCCGCAGCTTAGTCTAGAAAACGCAGCCCTTCGTTTATGAAGGGCTGCGCTGTGCTAACAGCCCTTCATTAGTAGGGCCGTGGTTAGCCTCAAAACCGCAACCCTTCATACCGCATGAAGGGCCGCGATTTCTTGTTAACCGCAACTCTTCAATAAAGGGCCGCGGTTTCTAAAGAAACCGCAGCTCCTTCATACAAGAAGTGCTGCATTTTTAATAAAACGCAGCCCTTCTTCTTGGCCTTCCCTTTTTTTTTCCCTAGTGGATGGTATGCACGAGTGGTAAGTGGCGTGAGCGGAAGCGAGAAAAGGGGTGGCAATGGGTGGAGTTTCGGTGAGGAGAGCAAGAGTTTTGATAAGTGCATATTCTAACATCATTTAGTTGCATATTAGGGTGCATTTTCATGTAGCATTAGAGCATTTACATTGCATTTATGCATATTTAGGTCCCTTTTTATAAGCTACGATGCTTTCACGGGTTGTTTGGTCTTTTGATGTAATCTCAAGTACTTTGGACTCCTATTTGAGGATATGATGATTAAGGCACTTGGATGACCTTCAAAACGATATATCATGTACCCAAAACGGATTGGAAGTGAAGAAGATACACACGACTTTGTGTACTTGTGCGAAATATGACACCTCTGCACCCTTTTACCCATACCATTTGACACAAGAATGATAATGAGGTAATTCTAACTGAGTTACAATCTAGACTTCAAGAGCTTTCCAACGATATATTACATGTGCAAAACAAAGCTCTGGATCAAAAGTTATAGCTGTTCAAAGTTGAGCTGAAGCCACTGCCTCTCCCGCACGCCCGTGCGGATTTATGCTCGACCGTGCAACCTGCAATCAAAAGCCACGAATGGTTCTGCCTTGCTCGCACGACCAAGCGAGATTTCGCTCGATCGTGCACGACCCTGCACGCCCGTGCGCGTAGTTGCTTGCCCGTGCAACCAGCTGTAATGTCGTATCTTCCACGTGACCTAACTTATGTCGGTTTATATTAATCTTTGCTTATAAATAGGACTTTAAACATTATTTTGAGCAGCTTAGATATTATATCATCATTATTAGTTTATACCTAGCGTTTTTAGAGAGAGAAGTTAGAGAGAGAAACTTGTAGATCTTCATACTTCTTCAAGACTCCACCTTTCTTCCATTAATTTAAGTATCTCTTTTCTTCTTCTCTTCTCCTTGTTTTCTATTATAATGTTTTATTATTCTTCTATATATTTATTTATTTTAATTATGCTTTCGTAGTTTTATAATCTATGGTTAAGTTGAACCCTAGTATGATTTAATTCATGATTATTTCTTTACATTCTCAAATTAATTGCTTAATTGTTCTTGCTTAATTGATTGTGCATATTCCAATACTAGATTAGGGATAACTAGTATTGTTATGATTCCATTGTCTTGATCACAATGGGAGTTGGATTTTGACGGATTTGAATATTTCAATTAAGGACATGAAGTTCTCCACGGGAGTAGGTAGAATGGATTGTTAGGAAGTTAGAGTGTCGCGTTTAATGTCTTTAATTTGCATGATTCCACGGGAGTAGGCTTGAGTGCATATTAGGGAAGCCATAGATACTCGGGAGAGGTTTATGGTATTTTATAGGGTGTACTTTTCCTTGTCAGGGCCGTCTTATACGTTTCGGGGGCCCTGTGCTAATTACAAAAGTCGGGCCCCTAGAATCTATATACATTTGTTTGAGAATACAAATATGTTGAAAAATTATTATACCTAAATTACAATTTATATAAATTTCCAAACTACTCTATGTTTCTATCAATATTGCTACGACTTCATGCTAAAACATTAAACATACTTCAATATAGTTGTCAAAAAATATAAATTACTAAACAATCCATTATAAGAGGGTTATATCCTCATTATTTGAAGCGAAAGCATCAACGAAAATTCAGACTTTCTCACGTAGACCATTTTAATAGCTATCCGCAATTAATTAAGATTTCTAGTAAATTGACTGAATTGTCAACAATTAACATTCTGTTAAAACCTTGTGTTAAAGCTCTCTGTTTGTTGTTTAAGAAAATTAATGAAAAAAATCGCATTATATTCTCTAAACTTTCTTGTCTGCATAATAGGCATAATAATGTATAATTATAAACCAAACAAGCATTAGCACCCAAAAGAGTTAAACCAAACAAATATTTATACTACACGCTACATAGTTAAGAAAATTTCAATAAAAAATCATGACTTTTTCCAAAATTCCGTATCTGTATTAGATCAAATACTCATATAAAGACAAATAAAATCTAGAATCAAAGTAGCATACTCGAAATTAGTAGACAATCACGAATTGAGCAATTGAACGCCGAAAGTCTGAAAGAAGTGAATTGCTCTAGATTCAGAGTCTTCTAGAATTCTACTATTTCTCTTTTCATGTTAGCCCAAATATGGAGTTTTTCTTCCCCTTCAATATATAATACTGTGAATAGAGAAATTGAGATAGAGTAATCTCATAGAATAGGGAAAAAGTTTGTCATTTTCTTTGCAAATAAATTAGGTGGCTTTCTTAATCGTATGAGCTAATAGGGAAGGTTTTCTTCATTGAAAAAGGGAGATGAGAGGGTTTCAAGGAGAAAATGAATAAGAATTAATGGCTCAACTTGGTAATTACCAAAAAGAATTAATGGCTCACTTTGGTAATTACCGAATTAATGTCAAAGTTGTTAAATGATTCTAGAGAAGATGAAGGTGTTGATGATTAGAGGTGTCAATTCAATTCAACAGTTCAGTTATGGTTATATCCAAACAGTTCAGTTCATATCAGCTTCACACCGCTAAAATTATTAACAGTTAGTCAGGCCCGCTAACGAACTTTTCGCCCGCCTTAATTCCGACTATTTTTATTTCCAATTCAATTCGGTTCGCTTGCAGCTTAAACCGCTTTTACCCGAACAAGTTAAAACCAACCAACGGTTGAAACCATAGCAGCTTAAAAACACGTTGCGCTTATTTTCGCTTCAGTTTATTTCAGTTATTGACGAAAACCACATAAGTTCGACAATAATCGCATCGGTTCGGGTATAAGTTATTCACATTCTTGTATTTGTTCGGAAAAAATGGAATTTCATGCCGGGTTTTGGCCAAATGTTTTTTTTGGGTTCGGTTAAAATTAATGTGGCAAATAAGTGTAGTCCGGCACTTGACTCGAAAACAACCGGTTGTACATCCCAAAAACGTGTATGAGGGTGACCTTGATATATGTGTACTTTACTGATATATTCGACAATTTGAAAGAAGACAATTTTATATAAGTCAATATTTAAACTTTTAGTTGTATGCAAATCACATCATATTTGGTTAAACATCTCATATCGGTATAAATTCTTATAATCTTTCTCGAAAGACGAGTTAGACATTTTTTTTAAAGCTTATTAGATCAACGTCTTACTATAACTATATTAGATCAATGGATTAATATAACTATACTAGTCATTAAGCTCTTTGCATTTGAAAACTGAAAACATATAATCGACGTAAAATAAGTTAATATTGGATTAGATCAAGGTATCTATGTGAATTGAAAAGTTAAATCAAGATAACAATACTCCAATTGAGTTAATCGTTAACAAGTAATATTCAATTTGAAACTCATATATCTGAGCTAATTAAATTGAAATAAATTGATATTATATTAAATGAATGTATCAACGTAAGTCGATAAAGTAATTGGAACTCAAAACATTTACTTGAATTGAAACATGTTGTTATTAGAATGAGTGTATCAATGTAAGTCGCTAAACTAATTCAAGATAATAACATCACTGTACTTAAGTTAATCATCTCATGATCCTGATATGAAACGAAAATTCGTATATGTAGTATACTGTAAGGTCTATTGCTGACTAAGGCTTGTTATAGCTTACACAAGTTCACTTAAGTGAATACAATTAAATTATTATAAAGCTGAGTAATTATTAGATAAGATTAACGATGTAAGACGATAAGGTAATTGAAGAATCCAAAACATCATTGAAACTAGTTGTTATTATAATAGATCAATGTATTAATTTGAATACTAACAAATAACAACCAGTCAACCATAAGTCCATACTGATCATTGATTAGAACCAATAAACTAAGACATTTAGTTAGTTAGTGACTTTCTCACTACTCAGTCACTCTCACTGAGTCACTATATAACAACAAAAAAGAGTTAAAAGTTGAGTTGAATTAAACAATTAGAAATTAAGAAATGAAAATATGATCAAGATCGTTGATGTTTCGGTTGTTGATCTTAAAAGATAGTAACATATGAGGCAATCTTATTAAACGGTCCACATTAGAAAAACCACGTTACGGTTCTTTATCTTACAAAATAGGGCTCGATGTTATTACACGGTTCACAATAACCGAAACATCATTAGATTAGATTGATCGACTTTCATTAAGTTAAGGTTCACATAAATCAAATGATCATAAGATTGATTGTCTTTGACATTAATCAAACAATCAAAAGATTGATCGTCTTTCATCTTTCGTGTTACGGGGTTCTTTATACAAGATACTGAAATAGGGTTCGATGTTATTACACGGTTAACAATAATTGAAGCATCATTAGATTAATTGACTTTCATCGTTGATGTTTCGGTTGTTGATCTTAAAACATAGTAACATAGGAATCGCGAGTCTATTTGATTCTCCGTCTCTTTGAGTTGCTACACGTATCGGTATTACACTATTACAGCTTTACCTTAACAATTTCACATCATTCATAATCATCTTTACATGAATCTTCCAACTTGTTCAAAATTAATAATACTAATTAAACTTTTAATGTTTATAATTTCTATTAATTTCTAACCGTAATACTAGTTTAGGAAGTTAAGTAGAGAATCAAATTTGCTGGGCCTTGGGCCAGAAATATCAAAAAGTAGCTGAATAAGAAAACAAAGCTTAATTCCTATTGGTTAATATGCATATACACGGATCACAATCCGTGAACTCAACATAAAACAACTATACACCGTCGATAACTCCTTAAATCCAACTGTTCTTATCATCCATCTCAAACACCTCGAAAATTTTACAATTCCCGCTCACTTTCTCCAATTCCGAAAACTCCCTATATAAAACTCCCCTAACTCCACCTTCTTCTTCATCTCAATTCAAAACATCCAAAAATCTCACTCAGAAAAAATACACAAAAAACCTCCAAAAAAAGCTTTAATTTCATCAACAATGGCGAGAACAAAGCAAACAATGAGAGAATCCACCGGAGGAAAAGTACCAAGGACGCAACTCGCAACAAAAATCAGCTACGCTACTCGGAGGAGTGAAGAAACCTAATAGATTCCGTCCTGGAACCGCCGCATTACGTGAGATCCGAAAGTACTAGAAGGGTACCGAGCTTTTCATCGAAAGCTCCCATTTCGTAGGATTGGGTGAGAGAAAATGGCGGGAAACATAATACATCATTTCTATAGTTTGCTTTAACGATCTAATAAGTTACCAATTTATTAGGTTTCTTCTAAAACCCTAGAAAACAGGTTGAGGCAGAAGTTGGAGGAGAGAGAAAATCCTTAAATGGATCGATATGTTGTGCTTGTGCCACCTGAACCTTCATCCTCAAACCCTAAGCCAATTAGAAGGTACTTTTAGTCTTGTTTTTGATTTTACTCGTTGCTGATAAAATGATAATTGATTAATTAACTGGAATTTGTTTTGGATTTTGAAAATTGAAGGCCTCGTTGGAGAAGAACTGCAATTGAATTGAATGGTTGTATAGAATCCAAGTATAAGTGCGAAATGTGTGGGTTATTGGTTCAATCTTACTCTCAGGTTGGAAGATATAATATGAAAATTGAGCTGTTTGCTTAGTTGCTCACTGTTTTTTGTTGAGGTTGTTGATTAATTGTGTGATTAATTGGTTGCTGTGTTTGTCGTTCGAAGATTGGTGTGTTTACTCACTTGTATCATATAGATGGACGTCCTTGTCGAACCCATGTATGTCATAATGTCACCTTTGTTACCTCTGATAAAAAAGATTCCAAGTTAATTTCTTGAAACCTTTTTTTTTTTTTGTAATTTGATTGATGATAAAGTTTGGTAATGTGATTAATTTTGTGCAGATGGACCGTGTCCTGGCATGGATGTTCCGCTGTCTAGTAGAAGGTTTGTGCATCACTTGTATCATATAGGTTTTTGCATAGAAGCATGTATAAATGAAGTTCTACTAGACGAGTTGTATTTTTTTTGTTGTGATATGTGTTGTTTAGTTTGCTCGGTTTGATTTAGGGATAAGGAAGTGAAAGCAAGATGTAAAAGGAAAATTGTTATTTGTTGGTCTTTGCTACTATTTTTAGCCGGTGAAGTATAATCCATATGTTTGCTTATCATGTGCCAAAATATGTAATGGAAGTGGTACTTGCCATGTGCCCTTCATCAAGAACATTTTCTCGCTTTGTCACTTTTTGTTATCTATTCATCTGTCCGTATGATTTGTTTCTTCCTTGCAGCATGGTATATCTGCAAGTAGAGTTTGATGATCGTGTAAATGATGGACGAGTGTTCTCATTCTGTTTCAAAGATTGATTATATTGATCTAAATTTGGGTAATATGTGAAATTGTGAATTCGGTTCCGGTACAATTAAAAATCGCTTTAAAACAATTTCGCTTTAAAACAAATTCGGCCGCTTCGGCTTGCCGGTTTGAATCGGTTCGGTTAATTGGTTACATATTCGGCCGCCTGGGTCGCTTCGGTTGATTGATTAACTTTTCGCTTTTCACGCTTATTTTCGATTCTGCTTGTTTCGGTTCGGCGTTCGCTTTTGGTTTTTCATTTACGTTTATTTCGCTTTCGGTTCAAGCATTTTTCGCCTGATTTCGCCATGCTTACTCCCGCTTCGCTTTAATTCAGTTTAAATTTCAGTTGTTTCAGTTCAACCAGCAGTTCATTAACCAAACTGACAGCTCTATTGATGATGACGGCGAGATAGAGTTTATATGCTTTTCTTTTTCTTTCTTTCAGGCTAACTCTTATTAGTGTTTGGGGCCCCTAATTTTATGAGGCCCTATGCTACTGGGCTGCTTGCACAGCCTAATAGCCGGGCCTGTTCTTTGTGATCATTTAATCAATTAGTTTGGGGTAGGAAGTATTATTGTATTAATTCATGCTAGTGGGGATACTTAACTCTAGAGTCTTTTATTTTGAAATTGATTTGTATAGTTTATTCCACCATCATTGATATCAATCTCCTTTAGTCTTACCATTGTTTAAGAACTAATCATATAACAACTTTCTCTCTGTGGGATCGACCCTGACTTACTCTACTACATAGTTAGGAGGATTAGTTAGGTTATTTATTTTTGTTAGGTGCGCAACACGCCTATCAAGTTTCTCAAGAAACTCGTCAAAGGTACGTAATAAGACTATCTCTATCATTGACTAATCAACAACATATTTAAATTCAGTTTTGATGAGTCTTTCCAGGACTCTTTCAATCAAGTCATCCGGCTTTAAAGGATGACCAAGGACGGCGAGTTGGTCGGCACAAATGCGAATAACATTAACATACTCCGAAATAGTTTTGTTAGTTTTGGTAATTGATTTGAGGTTAGCTTTGACAAGTTTAGCATGGCCACGAGTCTCACGAGCAAAAGTATGAGCAAGAATGTCCCAAGCCTCCTTGGCCGTGGTGGCGCAGAAAACTAGAGGAACCATGGTGGATTCAAGAGTATCAAGTAAGGCACCAAACAAGAGTTTATCTTGATGGACTCAAGTGGTATAGGCGGGATTTGTGGTGGTTTCGAGAGGAGTGCTTATGGAGGTAACAGTTTCAGATGGAGAAGGGTGGGAACCATCCAAGAATTTAAACAAGCCATGGCTGATGAGGATAGCTTCTAATTCAAGCTTCCATGAAAGGTAGTTAAGGTTGGTAAGTTTGACAATACTAGTGAGATTAACAAGAACAAGGGGGGAGGAAGGTTGAGAATCATTTGGAATGGTGTTGGTTGCCATGGTAGGAGGAAGGGTAGGGCCGAAACTTGTGAGATTTTTTTTTTGGAGGTGGTAGGATTACTGCTCGCATACCATGTGGAATTGAAGTTAAGCTTTTATTCAAAACTATGAGAGGTATAGTATATATATATATGTATATATATATATATATATATGTATATATATATATATATATATGTATATATATATATATATATATGTATATATATATATATATATATGTATATATATATATATGTTTGGGCTCAATTGATCGCCGGCCCAATAAAGAGCCCGAAGCCTCCTAGAGCATGGGCGGTGGCGGCAATGGGTCCCACTTGTAAAGGTTGACCTAATCACCAAAGATTGGGAAATCCCTAAAAGGATGAAATGACCATTGCCGGAAAAGGTAGCATGCCCATTGCTACCAAAAAGACCCATCTGAATAATATTTCCTGTCTGGGAAATCCCCAACACTATAAAAACCAACTGTCTCATCAATGAACAGGTATTGAATTCTCACCTAACAAACTAGAGCATCTCTCTCTAGACTTCACTTCTCTCTCTACCTCAATCACATCTGACTTGAGCGTCGGAGGGGCGATCCCGGAAACACCCCCGGGGTAGTCTAACTTTGTTTTGCAGGATTCAGGCGTACGGATATCGAAGCTCAGGCGAACGTTCTTGGGGGCCCACATCAAATCTCACAACACATTACAATCCTTAATTTCTTAGCAGAAACAATATATTATAACAAGAAGATTGTACACGATATGGGTGATAATCAAGGATATTGGATGACTAAGATAACATCAAGATGATTACTTGATCTAATCTCCTACAGAAAGTAGTTAACAGTACACCAAGGAAATTGTTAGGATAGATTTAGGAGGATTGACAAAATAGATCGAAGGGAAAAAGGTTGGAATTATTATTAACCCAAATGAGATATTTATAGTACATCATAGAAAACCTAACTTAGGTAGAACTAGGAAAACATATCCAACTAGGAAAACATATCCTAAATTAAATATAATACTAAGAAATATTATCTCTAAACAAACACTTCTAGATATGTGTAGATAAACACTTCAAGATAGATAGATTTAGGAAATACTCCTAAATCTATCCTAACAGAAATCAATGGGAGCTAGAGAGAGGAGCTTAAATTGAGGATGAGGAATTCATTCCTGATTCGACATGCTCACATCGCCACTAGCAATTGGTAATGATAGAGATAGTATGACAGAAAAATAAACAGACTCAAAACAGAAATGTAAGAGAACATAAACAAAACATATCTCGTTCTTATTTGATTGCTTAGCATCAATATATTCCACATACTAACTGCACAGAAGTCATAAGACCTGTTTGTTTCAAGCTAAGGTTAGGCAATCCAATTACTTGGAAAACTTTAACAAATCTAATTCAGAACCAAGATATTGAAATGGAAACTTATGCGGATGTTGAAGAGCATTAGTTGAGCTCATTCCAGCTACATCATGATTAGCAGCTACCATCTTGTTCTGCGATGCTGCCCTCTGCTGCTGCTGCTGCTGTTCCAAACTCTGGTAATTAGCAAGAAGCTTATCTAAAAAAACCCACTCGCCGCCATTCGCTAATCGCTCATTGACCCCTGCCGCCAACAACTGTTGAGCACTCAATACTCCTCCAGCAGATGACGTACTTAATCTAAGTACATTATCCATTGTAGTAAAGAACGCGCCACCATTGGGTGAGACCGAGTCAGGGCAAGACAATTGAGGGAGATGCATGGTGCTTTCGAGAGTGTAATCAGTGTAGTTATTAGGAAACATTGATGGTTGGATGCTGTAACCATTTTGCCTTGGTGGCAGTAATGTAGTACTTGAGTTGGTCATATTGCTACTAGGCTTCATCATGTGACTTGAGGAGGGGTGATTGACGCTATAATTTTCGCAGTCTTCTTCGAGTAGTTCAGGTTGTAACCCTCTACCGTGATTTTTCTTCTTGAATACTCGGCAAATCACCCAGCCATCTTCTTGCTGAACAATGATAACCCATATGAATTGTCAAGCATCACAAGTTGAAACAAGTTTATTTTATCTTAAGACAGGCGACAAGAGGTGGCTCAAGTTAGAAAGGGAATTTTAAAAGTAGGGGGAAGTATGAAAAAGAACTTTGTAATCTATTGTGATGTACTCTTTCCGTATAAACTTCAACACTTGTTGTTTCTCATAGAAACAAATAAATGAAGCAAGTGTAGGTATCAATGCTTGAAGTCTTGAACCCATAATCTCATGTATGATAAAGTAGATTTTTTACCCACTACTCCAATTTCACAATTAATGTTTACAAAGTAAACAAAAAAGAGAAAAGTCATGTTTATCAACTATTATTCTAACTCTTCATTACTTAACTTATTTTAGTTCAAGACTTCAATCTCTTATACGACAATTATACTCCAATTTTCTTTATTTACTTAAAAATATCGTTTTCTAAGAAAGATAAAAAAATTAAAATATTAAAAAATTCTTCAATTAACCATCTGAATTTTGTTGGTCACAAAACTTAATCAACAAAACATCTTATAATCTTACGTACAATTCATTTTTCAAAGAATTTCCTAATAGTGAAGAATAATAAATCCAGCTTAAATCTTGTCAAGTAAATTACTTTTGTAAATTAGTTTGATTAACAATTATGTTCTAAAAAACAATCAAGTTTGTCCCTCCGGTATTTTTAGTTTACCCACTTCTCTGGGCACTGAGTTTTAGGAGAAATATGTATGTGGGTCATTGAAAGGAAGAAAAAGTATTAATTTATTGTAAAGAATGTATATGGGTCATAGAAGGAGATATACTTTCTTATAAAGATAATAATATAAAATTGACAAGACCATTTTAAAAATAGAAAAAAAAAGAATTGGGTAAACTTATAAATGACAACCCAAAAAGAAAGTAGGTAAACTAATAATAATTAGAGGGGGTACTTTTAGATAAAATTGCAATCATAAACTGCAAACAATCATATATAATCTCTAATTATATAGAACAAATTTATATTTCACTTAATTTAATATTATATTACATATAATTGATGACCCAGGGCGTCGACCAACAACGTAGTTTTCACTTGATAACTAGTTTTTAGGCCTGGGCTATGCCCCAAGTATTCATAATTTTCATTTATTAGTATTTTACTTTAGAATTATAACACCATTGCTTGGTTTAGTGGCTAATTAAGACTTTAATATACAAGCTTGAAGTCATGGTATCAAATCTTATACCATGCATTTTCTAATTTTTTATTGTATGTAGAGTACATAAAGTCAGCACTATAAGGGATAGCGCCACGTAGCACAATTCCTTGTTAACTAACACCGTTTAATATATTAGTATAGATTTGTACCCACGCACATGTAAGAAATTCTCAAATTTGACCCATCTCCCTCATTATTTACTGCTGCTTGTATTTCTTTTGTTCCAAAATTCTTCACATTCTTCTACTTACTTGTCCCGTATTGGTTATTTAATACATTTCATTTTTTATTAAAATAAATGAAAAAACAATTAGATTTTGAATAGAAGTACTTCATTAAATGCAAAAGATGATAAGTTTCACTTTTCTTAATTCTGGTGAAAAATGAGAAACAAGTACTCCCTTCGTCCCATAATATATTGCTTGTTTGTTTTTCACACGGTCTCCAACATGAATCTTTGACCTTCTATATCTTCAATTCCTTATTATTAAAAAATTTAAAAAGTTGATTTTATGAAAATACACATTGAGACGAATCTAACAAGATCTCAAATGAGTATGTTTTTTTTATATGTATTAATCAGAATATTTGGTCAAAGATTTTAAAGTTTGACTATAACCAAAAATGAAACAAGCACTATATTATGGGACAGAGGGAGTACTATATTAAAGGAAGGAGGGAGTATATAATATTATGTACTACCTATGTGCATGGAGATGGAAAACGAATTATAGGCTCAAATTGGATATGCATCTTTCATTAACATTTTGTGCAACATAGTGTACTACCTACAATCTTTTTTTTCCTTGCCAATTTGTGTAGATAAATAGATGAAGGAAAGAAAGTTAAGAGGAATTATACATATAAAAGAATTCAAATTTATATTTACATTTTGAAAGCAAGAGAAAATAGAGGGACAACTAATTTGTTAAAATGGTTTCATCAAGGTCAATGAAGAACAACAAAGGGACATAAAATAAATGACTAAAGTCCGAGTAGATTTTGACGGTATCTATATACTAATTTTGACCATCCTATATTATTTACATGCAAGAAAAATATATTCATGTAAAATGTTTTCTGCTTTGTTTTTTCAAATATATCAACTTCTTATAATATTTTCTTATAGAAAATGAAATAACTAAGTCTTCGATGTTACATATTGGTAAATTTAAGTATTTATAAGTTCCCTTTTAGGAAAAAAATACTTATAAGTTATCATGTGAATATAATAATAATCATAATAATAAGATGTGGGTTGTGCAATCATTATCGGGACTTCGATTTTCGTTCGACTTAGTATGCACGTTGACCCTGATAATCTTACTCAATCCAAATATCTAATGAGCTAACATTTTAAATTAAGATGAACGTAAGTTCAACGATGTCAATGTAATAATTGTGCATGAAAAAAGTAGTTAATGCTTTAAAGTACCTGAAGTTGAGGATGATCATCGTTGAGTCGATATTCATGCATAATCCAATCGGTCTTGTGACCATGAGGAGCACGTCCAGTATAAAAGACTAAGGTTTTTCTCATACCAATTCTCTTGGCATTCCCATGGTAGATTGCCTTATCTCTCCCTGTTGCTTTCCAAAATCCAGCTGTAGTGGCGCGGTTAGTCCGAGTTCCTGTTGGATACTTTTTGTCCTTGTGGCTGAAGAAATACCACTCGTTTTGAGGTCCTGATCCTATCCTGCATCTATCTGTATTACAATGTTTTAAGTATTATTACCATGTATTCCTTTCAACTTGAAATAGAATTCAATTGCATAATTTCTAAAGTGAAACTAAATATTATAACTTGATCACGTCTATTCACAAAAATATAGAGAAAAATATATTATTGGTAACACATCTCCTTGGTTCATACAATGTGTATTTACAAATTACAATATACTAACTTTTTTATTTTGATATGAGGTATAATCTATTGGAGTTCTGACAAGTTATAAACTTATGATACTTCTTCATACGTTCTTGAGTATGAAACTCTCAAAAATGAAACAAAAAGATGGAAATTTTGTACAAAAAACCGAGTCTGACACATATATAGTAGATAGTTTTTAACACCCATTCGAGTCTAGGTAAGATAAATCAGAGCACTACAGATCCATTTGGTGATGATAAACATAGGACCTTAAGAAGCAATTCATGCAGAAGAAATAATGAAACCCTCGAGACGCCACATATTGAAATCTGCAGATCTTGCACCATCAATTTGATTTTTGCATATTATGATTTTGGGATCCAAGATCGACATGTCATTTAACTTTTGCACTGTTAGGCTTGACTATTAATTTTAGACTAATTATACAAAGAGAAAAATTAGAACTAAGATATGGATTGCTCAATGTATATTTTCATAATATTACTTTTTATCTTCAGAAATTTCTCTAATCGATAATATAATATTTTAATGAAGAAAGATGTGTATTAGTTGGTGACCTTTAAGAAAAAAAAAAGATTGTTTTAAATGGTGCGAAAATCAAAACATTGCAATTAACAAATAACGAACGAAGTTCGATGCAACAGGTAACCAGATGTACATGTAAACAAATTACAATAGTTTCAAATTTAATCTCAAGTAGTTTCAAGTTTCAACTGAAAACACTATAAGCCTAAGGATCTCATTTGAAGTTCTAAAAGTTTATGATTTAACGAGGTGGGAACCCTAAAATAAATATTTGACATAAAATCATACTACTTAGCTTCATTCCCACCAAAAAAAAGGTTTTGACCATTATAACAATAATAAAGACCTGAGCTTTAGTTTCTAACCTTTAAGATCCCATGGCTCAAGCTTATTAAGGTCAACCTCCCGAATTACATCAAGATCAATAGCTTCACAAGAAACCTTTTTCTTCAAGTAATAATAGAGGAGCTCTTCTTCAGTTGGATGAAAGCGAAACCCTGGTGGAACAGAAACTTGCCCACTCCCACATCCACTCGACATCATTGTATTACCTTCTTCTGCTTGGATAAAATCAAACAGATAAATCTCATAACACTTTCACAGTAAAAAAAATCGAAAAAAATACAGGTCATAACATGCTATGTAGCACGGAAACAGATAGGTTTTCCAAAGCGTAAGACATTTGGTCCTAATCACTTTCAAGCTTCATTAGCACGGAAATGGATGGGGTTTTAGAAACGAATACATTACAAATATAAAATGATGAAATCTCAACTCTTAGAGTCTTTGTGTTTCATAAATAACATGCATGCCATGAGAAAGTTATTTGTAGATTAAGCAAGTAATCTTACAAAAAGTAAGTTGAGTAAGAACGACAAGAAGATAACATACCTATAATTAGTCTGAGTAGATTGTTTGTTGAAGGGAGAATGGTTGAAGAGAAGGTGAAAATGGAGTGAAGTGAAAAGTGGAGAAGAGTTAATCAATAAGGGGGAAGCAAGACCGAGGAAAGGGCACAGAAATAAAGGAAGGTGAAGAAACTAGGGGATATGATAGTCAAAGGAATAGAAGCAAATAATTGTTATTAAAACAAGGAATAGAAGCAATTAATTGTTATAAAAAGGAATAGAAAGAGAATCTCATGTGGAAGTATATGGAAACGTACGTATACCGGTGCTTGTGCACGGGGGAGGCGTAATATCAATCTGACTAGGAAATTTGTCGGTTGAATAGCAGACCTTGGGCCTTAAATTCGTTAAATGATGTATAGAGGGTGATCCAAATCTGCATTACTGTCAAATACTTGGATCAACTAATTAACTACGATCGTAGAAGCTACCAGCGTCACAAATTAAAGCATTAGCTAGCATATGAAGTAAAATATTATGTTTTTAAGATAAGATGAAGATCCTTTATAGGAAGAATTTGGAAATTTCATATTGCAAGAGGCAAGAATCGAAAGTCTGTTATAGGGTTGGAGGAGGACCTTCAACCAATTAGGCCAACCTTGATTCTAATAGAAATATTATGTTTAGGGGTGTTGGAATCAAGGCTTGAAAAGCCTTAGCCTTCTTTTCTTTAAAAGTCCCACATTGCTTGTGGGAGGGAATACTCCCTTGTTTATATATTCCCTTCTTTCTTATTCTTATTGAGTTGGTACTTGAGATGCTTTTGTGGTTGGATATCATACTTGGGTTTGGGCTTGCTATCATACACGCGCGTCGCCCGATCCGGGCCAGGGCTTTGGGCTTTGGGGAATAAACTTAACTTAACTATCTTTTTGGACCCGGGCTGAGTGTGTGTGTAACGGTTGTGGTGGTAGACTGTAACGTTTTCAACGTTACAGTATTTATGGCAATCCCTTGATATCCTCCCCGGATTTACTATGTATGTGGCAAGCCTGGTCATAAGGCATACCAATGTCCTCAACGCCAAGGTTCTGTTCAAAAGCAAGCACCTCAGGCTAACCTTACTGAATCTAATGACATTGTCGCTGCTGTGGTTGTTGAAGCGAATCTGGTCGAGAATAGTGCTGATTGGATTTTGGACACCGGGGATTCGAGGCATTTCTGTGCAAACAAGGAGCTTCTCCATGACTTCCAGGATGCTACTGAAGGAGAGTGTGTCTACATGGGCAACGCGACAACTGCTGGAGTGCTTGGACAAGGAAAGGTCACTCTAAAACTTACCTCTGGAAAAACCCCTCTCCCTTTCAAATGTATTGTATGCTCCTACTATGCGTCGCAACCTAGTGTCTGGTGCCTTGTTAAACAAAGCTGGTTTGAAAATTATTTTTTAGGCTGACAAGGTTGTAATGACTCGTGGTGGGGGAGTTTGTGGGGAAAGGGTATTTAAGTGGGGGTTTATTTATTTTGAATGTTGCTTCTTCTGTTGTTCCTGCTACTAAATAAACTATTTCTGGTTCTGCTTATATTGCTGAGTCTTCAAATTTATGGCATGGTAGATTAGGGCATGTGAATGTTGCTTCTATTAAGAGACTAAGGACCTTAGCTTTAATTCCCAATCTGTCCACAACAGAGTTTTCTAAGTGTCCAGTTTGTGTTGAAGCAAAATTTACTAAGAAACCTTGCAAAATCGTGACTCAAAGGACCACACAACTTCTAGAATTGGTTCATACGGACTTAGCTGATTTCCAAGACTTTTGATGCTGTGTTTATTGGCTATGCTCATGCTGCTTATAGATTCATGACTTTGAGCGATAGGTCTATTTGTGAATACAGAGATGCTGAGTTTTTTGAACATGTTTTTCCTTTGAAAAAGGGTGAGATTGCATCTGTGCCTTCTTGTTCTTCTCATGCTGTTGATTTATCTACTTGTTCTACGCATGATGTTGTTTTATCTACTAGTGATATTCCTGCTGATTTGACTTTAAGTAGTACTTCAGTTGACATGCATGCTAGTAGTTCTTCTGCTATTGATGAGTCTAGGAGAAGTAAAAGACCTAAAGTAGCAAAAGACTTTGGTTCTGATTTTGTCACTGCCTTTCTGTCTGAGAGTTATTGTGTTGACTTATTGAGTGATGAACTAGTCTATGCTTTCATGATAGAAGAGGATCCAAAGACCTTTGAAGAGGCAATGAGATCTGTGGATGCTAGTTTTTGGAAAGAGGTCATTAAGAGCGAGTTAGATTCCATAGTGTCTAACTCTACTTGGGAGTTAACTGACTTACCTAAGGGGTCAAAGACCATAGATAGTAAATGGATCTTTAAAAAGAAGTTGAGACCTGATGGAACTATTGAGAGGTTTAAAGCCGGACTTGTCATTAGGGGCTTTACTTAGAGGAAAGGACTAGATTACTTTGACACTTATTTTCCTGTGACTAAGATAGCCACCATAAGGACCCTGCTAGCTCTTGTTGCTATTCATGACTTAGTTATACATCAGATGGATGTTAAGACTGCTTTCCTGAATGGTGACTTAGAGGAGGAGATTTACATGTCTCAACCTGAGGGTTTCGTGGTGCAAGGTCAAGAAGATAAAGTGTGTAAGGTGAGAAAGTCCTTATATGGTCTCAAACAAGCACCGAAACAATGGTATGAAAAATTTGACAGTACTGTTGTGTCAAATGGCTTCATTGTCAACAACTTTGACTCCTGTGTATATTCCAAATTGATAGGATCAGATTGTGTTATTATATGTCTTTATGTGGATGACATGCTGATTTTTGGCAGCGACTTAAAGGTTGTTAATGATACTAAACTTTTCTTGTCATCAAAATTTGAGATGAAGGATTTGGGAGAAGCTGATGTGATTTTAGGACTAAGACTCACAACCCTAGTAATGAACATTGGAATGCTCTTTATCGTCTTCTCAGATACCTAAAAGGAACTGTTGATTTTTGTTTACATTATTCTAAATTTCCTGCTGTACTTGAGGGATTTTGTGATGCAAATTGGGTTTCTGGTAATGATGAGATCAGTTCAACTAGTGGTTATGTGTTTACCCTTAGTGGTGGTGCTATATCATGGAAGTCTTCGAAGCAGACTTGTATAGCACGTTCCACCATGGAGTCTGAGTTCATTGCCCTCGAGTTGACAGGGCAAGAAGCTGAATGGTTGAGAAATTTATTGTCTGATAATCCCTTATGGGGAGGACAGGGTGCACCTGTCTCTCTTCATTGTGATTCTCAAGCCGCCATTAGTGTTGCTAAGAACAGTGTCTACAATGGTAAGAAGAGACACATACGGATCAGACATGGAGTCGTCAAACAACTCCTGAAAAATGGGGTGATTTCTTTGGACTATGTGAGGTCCGAAAGAAATCTTGCAGATCCCTTTACTATGGGGTTATCTAGGAGAGTTGTCCTAGAGTCGTCGAGGGGGATGGGGCTAAAGCCCATTAGTTGAGATTTTAAGGTGGATACCCGTTTGTGGTCAAACGAAGCCATAGAATCTTAACTTGCACTACATTTCTCATCCCTATGGCGCATGGTAGTGCTTTTTAAATCCATAGCCTATTGGTGCTGCTATTGAGACGCACTTGATGGATTTATATTGTGAGGTTGAGCTTTTGCTCTTAATGGTTCCATATCCCTTCGGGGTGGTGTTGTTGAGAAACACTTGATGGACTACCTACGTAAGTGTGGAGGTTAAGCCGCCTTTTATGAAAGACTGGGCTGTCTTTCTAGAGCACTTATGAGACCCAAGGAATGCGCATGGCTATATAGCGCTTGTGATGTATCGCGGAGACTGCACGATCTTAAGGTAGGTATGTGTTGTGGGGGTCTCAACGGAACTCTGGTGAGTTCAAGAGAAATTCACTCACTAGAAAGTAAGTTGTTGCCTCATTTCACTATGTATCAATTCAAATCGAAAGATATTGATGCTTACGTACTTTCCTTTCCTTACCCAGAAATTTCTTTTACTTTTCAGAGCCTTTGTGGGGGATTGTTGGAATCAAGGCTTGAAAAGCCTTAGCCTTCTTTTCTTTAAAAGTCCCACATTGCTTGTGGGAGGGCATACTCCCTTGTTTATATATTCCCTTCTTTCTTATTCTTATTGAGTTGGTACTTGAGATGCTTTTGTGGTTGGATATCATGCTTGGGTTTGGGCTTGCTATCACACACGCGCGCCGCCCGCTTGGTCCGGGCCAGGGCCATGGGCCTTGGGCTTTGGGGAATAAACTTAACTATCTTTTTGGACCCGGGCTGAGTGTGTGTGTAGCGGTTGTGGTGGTAGACTGTAACGTTTTGAACGTTACAGTATTTATGGTAATCCCTTGATATCCTCCCCGGATTTACTGACTTCCGTTTTTGGTCTGATTTTTTCCTATAAAATCAGTGCCTTATTCATCAGTTCAGACATACAAAAAATCATTCTCTTCTCCATCTTCTCTTCTCTCTTCTTCCTGGGTACGTGCTAATCTCCATAGCCTACTCTGTTAGTGGTGACAGTTTAGGTTGTTGTGTTAACCTTGGGGAGCTTTCCGGCCAGTATCGATTACCACCGTTGTCGGGCCGTAATTGCTTTCAAGTCAGTGGTCTCCTACCACGGCACAGCCTTGAAATCAGTTTCTTCCTTGCCATTGCAATTGTCAGTTTCTAACAAGAGGTGTAAGTGGAATGCGAAAAGTCCAGAGTCCAATCCAGTCCAGTCCAAACTTGTCAGACTGGACTGGACTAAAAAATGATTGGACTGGACTTGGACTCAAATTTTCGAGTCCAAATAGTTTCGGACTGGATTTGGACTCACCCCTTTGGAGTCCAATAAGTCCAATCCAGTCCAATAAATATATTAGCATATAACATATATATGTATACATATACATATAATGTATATTTAAGAGCCAAAAGATGTTTAAGAATTCTAGAGAGAGAGAGAGAGAAAAGCTAAGAGAAAAAAGAAAAAATGGAAACTAAAGCCTACTGTTCAGCGTTCTCCCCAAGCAAACCCCTCTGCCTCCCTTCAGTAACCTTCAGATCTCCTTCCCAAGAACAATTTTTTCTATGCATTCCTTCAAAAAACGAGTTTCCCTCATCCTAATCTTTTTCTCCTTCTCGGAAATCGGAGTCTTTTAGCTATAAATGATGGCGACCATGTTTCGCTCTGCGATGGTCTCGTGAGTCGGAAAGGAGACCCGTCGGAAAGTACGACATCGGAAGGCCGTCCCTGCCAAAGTCCGAGCTCTGAAGATCGTTCCAGCTCCCAGGTATGTTTTCTTCTCCTTTCTTTGATTTATAATTGCTTATGGTTGGTCTGTGATACCATTTACACTATTGGACTGAGATTAAATACTATGACTTTTATGAATCTTGCTATGTATGTGCTGTGGTACTGGGTTGAGATGCCTTCAATCATAGGCTTTACTTTGTTGATGGGTAATATATGCCTCCATCTGGCTGTTATGGAATCTCTTCTTTGGAGCTTAATTAGTTTTTGTGCTCAATTTCTAGCTATTATGTTCAGTTCGCTTCTACCGAATTGGATCTTCTCCGATACTATGTTGTTCTCCTCAAAGATTACGAATTTATTGATAAAGTTTATCTTCCATGTCGTGTTCTTTTGTGTTTTATTCTGCTTCCGCTGCCTTTCTTGTGATTTAAACTTTTATCGCTCCCACTATGGTTTTAAATTGGTCATAGCTAATGGTACTGGAGCTTTGTCTCCTCACTGTTCACTTGTTTACTTGTGGTATTACCTTGTTTACTACTGTCATATGTCCTCTGTAACTGAAACCCCCTATGGTTTAAACCTCCATTTGATTCTTGCATCTATGAATATGATTATCGTTTTCTCTCAGTACTTTTCCTATATTATGATCTTTCATGGGTAACGCTTCTCCCTAAGTCCTACTCAGAAAAGACTTATTAGCTATAAAAGATTACTTTGCTTCATTATTAGCACGGTCATTGGATCCACCTCTCAGTGGGTGTTTCTCTATAGTTTTATTGGGTTTCTAACCATCACTATTGTTTCATGTGCTCTAGTTTTTCTTTGGACTTGGTTTCTAACATGGTACATCTATCCTAGGGAATGTTTTCATCATTATAAAGTTACAGGTACTGATCTTACTATAAGTAAGCAAACTTTGATGCAACGCCACCAGGGTACAATTGCTTGGAATTGTTTGGTTCCATTTGATTGGCAAGCTTATATACCTCAAATTGCAATTGAGATGTATATTATCTACTTTTCTCGCTATGCTCCCTTGTGTAACTTTATTCTCTTGCAACTACTTTGTTTTTGTATCAACACTAACATCAGTTATCCGGTTTAGTAACAACCTCTCGGAATCGATTGTTTCTCATTCGCTATGGAACCAAGTGCTTGACACTTGCTATGAATTCTTTCGTGATTATGTCACACAAAAATTTGTTTCAACCATCAATGAATCGGATGCTAACCATCCGGTATGGCAACTTAGTGCTTTTTGCACTGCTTTTTCACCCTTATACTATGTCTCCCAGATTTCCAGAGCAGATATACGAGGCCAAGGATACCATTCTCCCTGTAAACTCGAGTACCATTATCTTGTCGGGGAATCTTTTCAATTTATGTATCATTTCGACACTATTACTGCTCTATTTTTGTATGCCTTTTGTGTTGTTTAATCTATGGATCCTTGTGATTCATATTATGCACCGGATGGAAAGCATCCGCTATGGTTATTATTTCTGGCTAAAGAGCCTCATGGTTTCTCACTCTATTATATCATGAAAATCCTTAGTTGGAATATCCAAGGTGGGAAAAAACCTGAAGCCCTTGCTGAACTTATTTTCTTAAAGAACAAATTTAAACCGGATATAATGTTTATACTAGAAACGTTAACTTCCGCACGTAATAGCTCTCAAATTCTTCGCGCTTTACATTTCGACAATAAGCTCACTATCGATCCTATCAATCATTGTGGGGGCCTTTGGGTTCTATGGAATAATGAAAACATTTGCCTAAATTCGCATTCTCTGACTAATCGTTGTGCTCACCTAAATGTAACCTACAAGCCTATGAATCAATCTTTCTTCGTCACAGGCTTGTATGCCCCTGCCCAAGAACATGAGAAAAACTCCTTTTGGGAGTATTTGTTTCATTATCACTCCAACCTCTCCCTTCCTTGGATTGCAATAGAGGACTTCAAAGAACTCTTATACTCCACAGATAAAATTGGAGGACGGCCAGTTCATATCACGCCTTCCAATAGGTTCCCAACGCTGCTATCCTCCCTCAATGCCATTGATTTCCCATGCCTACAAAAGGCATTTTCATGGAAAACCACAATCCACTCTTCTCCTATTTATGAACGTTTAGATCGAGCAATTGCGCATCCTAATATTCAGTCGCATTTTCCTAATGCAAAACTAGTAATTGGCAATTTCACGGTCTCAGATCATGCACCATTAATTCTTGATCTCAACCCTGCTACTTCACGCATACATCGGATGTTCAAATTACAAAATAGTTGGTCTCTCGATCCAGAGACCCACAAACAAGTTGCTTCTATTTGGGGTGCCCAAATAAGGGGCTCTAGATTTTTTCGTGTACAACAGCGCCTATTGCGTATTAAAACGCACTTAAAATTGTGGTCCAAAGACAAGTACGGCCATACCCAAAATAAACTCGTTCAAAATGAACAACGCATCACCAATTTGGAACAACGCCTTTTTCACCAACCTTTTAATCCCATTCTAGTAAGCCATATTAACCGCCTGATTCGTCAGCGAGAAAAACTTCTTCTATTTGGACAATCTAACTGGAAGTCCACTTATCGCAAAACATGGCTCTCCCAAGGTGACCGTAACACTAGATTCTTTCACAATAAAATGAAACGAAAGCAAGCTCATACTTCCATTTATCGCCTAAAAAATGATTTAAATCAATGGGTGGACTCCCCTGAGGACGTTTCCCATCTTTTACTAAACTCTTTTAAACAACGCTTCTGTTCTTCTGTTACGACTGCACGTTCTTTTAGTTTGGATTTCATCCAACCCATTATTTCTTCACAGGACTCTATATCCTTACTAGCCCCGGTCTCTGATTTCGAAATTAAGGACGCTTTTTTCTCAATGAACCCCCTTAAAGCGCCAGGTTCTGATGGTTTCGGTGCAAAATTTTACCAATCATATTGGCCTATTATTGGGAATGACATTTCCTTGGCCATCAAGAGTTTCTTCTCTCATGGAAAATTGCCTAGCTCACTCAACCATACTCTTATCACCCTTATTCCCAAACAAGAATTGATTGAATCTCCAAATCATTTGCGACCTATTAGTCTTGTTAATTCAATATACAAGGCCATCTCAAAATTACTTGTGGGTCGTCTAAGTCCCATTCTTCAAACGCATATTAGTCCCTTACAGAACGCTTTTACTGCAGATCGCTCAATTCATGATAATATTCTCATTGTTCAAGAAATCCTCAATACGTTCCATAAATCCAAAAATAAATCGGGATGGTGTGCACTCAAACTAGACATGGAAAAAGCTTATGACCGAATAGAATGGGATTTCTTATGGGCCACCCTTCGTCAAATGGGGTTCCCCTCCTAATGGATAGACTGGATTAAAGAATGTGTCACCAAAGTCTCCTATTCCCTTAAAGTCAATGGCTCTCCGACCAGTTGGTTCCATCCTTCACGTGGACTACGTCAAGGGGACCCCCTATCCCCATATCTCTTTATTCTATGCATGGATGTCCTTATCCAAAAGCTCACCATTGAGAGCAATAAACCCAAAGCTGGCTTAGGTTTTAAGCTTTGTCCACGTTCTACCCATATCCCTTGTCTTATGTTTGCAGATGACAGTCTTGTGTTCTGTAAAGCAACACCCTCTGCTTGCAACAATCTAAAACGCATCCTTGATTCCTACTGCCAGGATTCTGGCCAACTCATCAATTTTCATAAATCGGCCATTATTTTCTCTAAAGCCATTCCTCACCAACGGAAGGCTATGCTGGCTAGCTCTTTTAATATGACCTTAAAATCATGTCTCGGTCGCTATTTAGGGGCTTTCTTTAGCTCCTATTACCCCACTAAAGCTGATTTCCTGCGCATTCTTCACAAATCTAGTGCGCGCATTCAACATTGGGAAACTGGTTTCCTTTCAAAAGCGGGCCGCCATACCCTAATCCAAACTAATTTAGAAGCCCTTCCGGCTTACACTTGTTCATCACTTTTATTGCCCAAAGATATATGTCAATCCCTTGACACTATGCACCGCAAATTCTTCTGGGATCACAAAAACGACAAAAAAGGTACCCCGCTAATTGCATGGGACACAATAAGTAAGCCAAAATCTCAGGGTGGTCTAGGGCTGCGTAAAGCCTACCCCTTCAACCGGGCTTTTTTAGCCAAGTTGGGTTGGAAAATTTTATCGGAACCCGATAACTTCTGGGTTAAACTTGTCAAGGCCAAGTACCTTACCACAACCAGCTTCTTTAATACGACCCAGAAATCTAAAGATTCCACCATTTGGCGTAAAATTTTAGCCCAACGAGAAATACTACGAAAAGGCATCCGATGGAAAGTTGGTAATGGCACTAATATTCTTTTTTGGGTAGACCAATGGGCTACTAACGAACCTCTAGCACAAATCTTAGCTCTTCCCCCAGCGCAACTAGATGTCTCTCTTCGAGTGTCCGACTTTATTATCCCTAACGCCTCTTGGGACATCAATAAACTTCATCTTTTCTTACCCCCGGATCTAGTGAACATTGTCAAAGGTATTCCGCTACCTTCTCACCCTATGGTTGATACCCCCGTGTCCACCTCAAATGGTCTTTTCTCTGTTAAAACAGCCACCTGGCTGGCCCATAATCTACCAAACTCCGCCCTATGACCTTTTAAATGGATCTGGCGACTTGATCTTCCGCCAAAGCTTCTTATTTTTCTATGGCAAATATGTCACCATAGTCTACCCATTCGTCAAATCCTGCATGCTCGTCAAATCATCCCCCTTGATCACCGCCCTTATGTAACCATGCTGCTGAATCTTTGGACCACTTATTCCTCTGCTGTCCCATCTCCAGCTCCCTTTCGCAGCTTCCACAAGTCCGAAAATGGCTTGCCTTCCCAACGTTTCAAACTTCCCTACTAGAGCAACTTACCCTTCTCAAAACGCACAAGCTTACCATCTCACGTTTTGTCTTTCTCCTTTGGCATTTATGGAAGGAAAGAAATGAGATCATCTTCCACAACTCGTCCTGGAACCCTATTCGTGTGTTTCATAAGGCTACTTTCGCCCACAACGAATGGGTTACTCGAACTAGCCTTAACATTAGGCTTGGCTCGGCTTCTCCTCACAGAGGAGCACCATCCCCTCCCCATTCCCCCCCATCTCACATCCTCGTGGCCTGGGAGCCACCTCCACCTCATTCATTCAAACTCAATTTCGATGGCTCCGTCACCAACTCTTCAGCAGCAGGAGGCATCATTATCCGTAACCATGCAGGCGACACTCAACAAGCTTGTTCCTATAACTTTGGCAACACGTCGGTCCTTATAGCCGAGGCTTCGGCACTACATCGTGGTGTTCTCATTGCTCAACAGTGCGGCATTCAAGATCTAATCATTGAAGGTGACAACCTCTTAGTCATCAATTCACTCAAAGATATTTGGTCTACCCCGTGGCAGATTGATCATATCATAAAGGATACCAGATTTCTTCTTCAGCAGTTCACTTCTTGGGAAGCACGTCACATCTACCGTGAAGCAAACTCAGCAGCCAACTGGATTGCAAATGTCGGCCACTTAGTGGATTCAGTTTTTCATATTACTCCTTGTAACAATTCCTCCCTTCATGATATCCTTGTAAACGATGCCTTAGGAGTTCCCCTCGTGAGGAGGGTCTCCTAAGCTCTCTTTTTTCCTTACCTTATAAAAAAAAAAAACATATAATGTCTATTTTAAAAAAAAATTCTACATTTTTGTTAAAATTTTGGACTTTTAACATTCACGTCCTAAATTCTTTTACCTGGCGTAAGAACTTTCACTTACCATCCGAAAGTCCAAAGTGAGAATTGAAAACCAAAAAGGCGAAAGTTACTGTGACTCTTTTATCTACTTTTGTATTATGTAATTTGCATTTTGATAAGACTTTAAAGATGTAAAGATATATGTAACTTACTTTATGAAATTGATGTAATGAGTCCAATTTTTCAAATTTCAATGATTCAATTATTAGAAAACATTGTGAACCTAAATCGGAAAAAAAAATTATAAAATAATCGGACCGGACAGGACTGGATTCGGACTCAAGAAAAAAGTTTTGGACTGGACTGGACTGGACTCAAAAAAAGTTTGGATCGGATTTAGACTCAATTTCTCGAGTCCAAAAAACTTTGGACTGGATTTGGATTTGACAAAGTCCAATCCACTTACACCCCTAATTATGTTTATTACGTTGTATTCAGAGACTTCTTTTGTTGTTGATTTGCTCATACGAGAAATTAGTTATGGGTCAAGAATTTGTGAAATGGGGTCAGACTAAGATTACATGATGACCAATTAGACTCATTAAATAATACTCCCTCCGTTTTTTCTTGTTCTCCTATTTTAAATTTCGACACTATTCACAATTAGAGATAATTTTCTTAAATATTATCAACATATGAAAAAAATTTAGTCATGTGAGGTCTTATTTGATTTGTCTCAATGAGTACTTTATTAACATTTAATTGTTAGAATTTTTATTAATATGCAATGAAAAATATTTAAAATTAAAGAAATGCATTGGCAAACGAGCACTTTTGATGCTCCACCCTCAGCTAGCTGGGCTCTGAAATACATATGCAAGGCAAAACAAAAGGTTTCACGGAAAATAAGTGAGTTGGCTTACTAAAACTACCTATTCAACAGTTGACAACTACAAGTAGGGGTGTTCATGGGTGGTTAACCGTCCCGGAATAAAATTTCGAGACGGTAACCGGAAGTATCGGTTCGCCATATTTGCGAACCGTAACCGTAACCGTTCAAACCGGTAACCGCATAACCGGTTAACCGTTTTTTCGGTACGATTTTCCGGTTAACCGTTAACCGTTAGTCAAGTTTTATCAAATTATTTTACTACTTTTATATATTAGATTTCAAATTTTTCTCAACATAAATAATTATTACCAAGATTCTCTATAAAAGACAATCATCTCTAAAAAATATTCCACACCATACAATATTACAATACAACGAAATGACGAATACATATCTCAAAGTTCTAAGAAAAACAAGCACAAAAATATAAAGTATTACAAGTTGGTAGTTCACAACTTCACATTGAGTAGTTCAAAGTTTCACAGTGAGTAGCAAGTAAATAGAAAAAACAGTAGCAAGTTCTACTTTTCTCACACAAAAATCATTATTTAATTAATATAATTATTATAAAAAATTAAATAATAATAAAAAATTAAATTTATCCGGTTTTTCGGTTAACCGTTTTATAAAAAATCATAACCGTAACCGTACCGTTTAACCGTGAATTTTACCGGTTCGGTAACCGTACCGTTTAATCCCAAATTTTCCGGTTCGGTAACCGCCCATTTTGACCGGTTTTCCGGTTTTTCGGTACGGTATTTCGGTTTCGGTTCTTTATGAACACCCCTAACTACAAGGGTATGCATGAACAAGGTGTTAAAACTAACGGGAGCACCTCAGTTGGGATCATCATAATGTTCCGAAGCATAAATTTATTAGTTGGTTAGCAATGTTACACAGACTGCAAACCAGAGACAGACTTCATAATAGTGGAATATGCTCTACATATCAATGTCTTCTGTGTGATAATGATAAGGAGACACATGAGCATCTGTTCTTTGAGTGTACTTTTAGTAGACAGTGTCTGCAACAGATAAAAAAAGCTTGGCTTGGCATTCAAGCCCTCACAAGGAACAACTACTGCCAGTTATTTAGCTGGATTAAAAGAAGATCAAAAGGTAGCAAATTCAAGAAGCAGGTTATGACTGCAAGTGTCTCTACAACAATTTACAAACCGTGACAAGAAAGGAATAATGCTTTGTGGAATATGCAGATTAGTAGTGTGCATAAAAGTGTAGAAGAAATTAAGTATATTGTAAAGGAGAGAATTAAGGCTAGATTGCCTAAGAAAATGAAAGCTACTGATGGCCAGTGGTTTGAGAATGTGTGAGGATGTTGTATAGTTGTTTGCTTTTGCTCTGGTGATGCCAAAGGCTTTAGGATGTAATTTGTTTGTGCTTAATATACTTTCTTACATACCAAAAAAAAAAACGCGCACAGTCAAAACTGGAAGAACATAAAGAAATAGAGGGAGCATAAAGTTAAGATTTTTTTTTCAATATGGAGTGTTTTATTTGTCATTCATGTATAAGTCCGTCGGGTGCACAAATTAGTAAATAAATTATCCATCTATTTTTTCAAGCTAATTAATCAATCGATCGTTAAGGATAAATGTCTGTGTTACCATTTTTAATACTATTCAATGGTGAATGTTGATAAATTGAGTTTCTTGCTTTATCTAAATTTTATAATTTGTTAACGTTTAAAAATATACTCCCTCCGTTCTTTTCTTTATTCCCGTTTAACTTTTATGGTTTAACTTTAATATATGTATGATATAAAGATAATATATATTGTGAAATTATTGTTCACAACATATTATACTCCCTAAAATACGTGTGAATACATTTTTAGGGATATATAAATCATGTAATTGTGTAAGGGGAATAAGGTAAAAAAATTTGGTCAAAGAAAAATAATAGTTCAAGAATATGAAAGGAAAAAAAAGGTAGAAGAAAAAGTATTGATTTCAGAATATAAAAGGAAGAAAAACATATGGAGAAAAATATTAAGCATATAATTTTGGAAAATTTGGGATAGTTGGTCCAAACTTGAGACGTTAATTCACTCCTTTTGTATTATCCCACATTGGTGGTAGACAAAGTTTATCCCACTTTTTAAAGTGGAGTTCTCCATGATGTGTTGTACAAGCTATGGAGAATATAATAGACAACTCCTCGCGTGCTTGCTGTCTGTCATGAAAAAAAAGAAAATATCATTGAGATGGAAACGTCACTCTAAAGTCAAAATTTAAACTATTTAATCACAAAATAATAACCAAAGTCATATCATGCCAAAACATCAAAAAACAAGAGGTAACATAACCTCTAAAATCCCAAACAGAAGATAATATCCAAAACATCCTAAGGAAAAACCAACTAAAACATTACTTAATTCCTATGAGGCTATAAGAATAAGACCATACATAACCGTAATAGTGGTCATCTACTATCACAAGTACTACTTCCTTGAACGCTGTCCTAAGCCTCACTCTCCCAATCCAAACAACGATACATTTACTCCTCATCTTTACCTGCAAAAGGTTATAAAAAATAATCCACAATCAATAGGGAGAACTATCTAACAGTTCTCCGCTAGTAGAAAAAACCTTAATTTATCCGGTTAAAAACCGGGCTTAACTGATCTAGAAATGAACTAGATCAGTTAGAGACGAAGCGATTTACCAAAAAAATAATTGATGTGGTTCACCACCAGATCAGTCGACAATTAATTAATCCGATTTGGAGGTAAAAATTGGATCAATTAGTTTAGTTAACTGATCAGGTTTTCATCTCCACCGGATCAGTTATGTGTGAAGTTGTTATTAAAAAATATCACCACAAACACCAACTTCCTCTCTCACTATCATTATTACACAAGATGATGAATAACCAAATAAAACAACAGCAGCAAAAAAAAAAAAAAAACATAACTAATCAATACTGATAACATAAGAAGAAGAAGAAGAAGAAGAAGAAGAAGAAGAAAAGAAGAAGAAGAAGATGAAAAGAAAAGAGTAACAATGGTAGTAATATCACTAGAAAAACAAAAAAAATCAACAAATAGATTAATTAAAATGAAAATCAACAATAAAAACTAATCAAAACTAATAACACGAGAAAAACGAAATAAAACGTCAAGCAAATAAATCAAAACGAAAATCAACAAAAAAATAAGTTAAACGAAATTACAAATATATAACATTACAAGAAAACTAACGAAAATCTAAACCAAAATCAAAATTGTACAAAGCCCAAAAAATAAAATAAAATAAATGAAATTAAAAATTAATTAAATTACAAGAAAACGAAAATCAAAATTAATCAAAGCCCAAAGGTTACAAAGATTAATTGATAATTATTAAAAGAAAACCTAGATTTGGGAAAAATTTGTGGCTTGATTCAGCATTCCAGCTCCAATTCGTGGTTCTATGGTTGGTGGTTGGTCGCAGTTGAAGATTAGGGTTGGCAATCCGGTCTAAATCCGATCCTGGTCCGCTACAATCCAATGGAAAAAATTCGAGTTAACTCCGGGAAAGAAATAATTCAAACTCGATTCCGTTTAAAAAGGACTCTGAGTTCGAGGAGGGTCGAAGTCAGATGCCATAAAAGATCCGACATTCGACTCCAACTTTGAGGAAATCAATCTTATTTTTTTATATTAATGTAATATGTATGTATACTCTTACTTCTACTTTGAGGCAATTTTTTTTTAAAGTGGGGGATATATGGTGAATTCTGAATATTGCAAGGGTATATGGTGCAAAAAAAAATTTGTCAGGGGTCGATGGTGAAAAACCGTATTATAAAATATTTCTACGAAAAAAAAGGTATGTTACAAAAATAGTAATGATTAGCATCATGAAAGATTTTTCTATTTAAAAAAATGGGTGGAAAAAAAGTCGGATCGGGTTGGAGTCGAATGTTAGGATTTTACGTCGGGTCGGATTCAGATTTTCGAAGTCGGAGTCGAATTTAAAATCCCATTTCTTGTAGGGACAGAGTCGTATTATGTATAATGCAGTCCAAGTCCGACCTTTTGTGTAGGCGTGTTTTTATTCGCCTACGCGGGATGAGCGCGTATTTGACTACCTCATTGTAAAGGTTTTATTGAAAAATGTTTTCAAGTCACTAACAAGCTAAGTCTTCAAAGGAAGACTCATAAACCTAATTGGATATTGGGAAATCGTAGGGACAAATTAGAAACTTATCCAATGTAGATTTCCCCGTCATGACTCGATAGATGGTCAATGAACCAAAGATTGAGTTCGGGGGTGAGGGTACGAACACGGTCATAATGAAGTTCGCCCATTGCTGGCCTCTATTAAATATTGAATCAAGTCGAGTTTTATGCAAAAGAACAACCAGATAATATTTTCAAGCACCCAAAAAAAAATTAGTCTAAGTTGGTTGATTAAACACATCA